>CM075850.1:74393663-74898663 GCA_037975125.1 Latrodectus hesperus | reverse complement strand
TAAGAATGAGATGTTAGCAAAAAAGACTTTGATTTCTAATTTTAAATAATCGATATTGAAAATAAATTTTTATTATGAGCACTTTTCAAATATTTTTCTACTGTTATACTTATAATTCACAATGCTAAGTAAAATATTCATTTTCATATATAAGGATTGGAATAAATAAAAGCAATACTTCTACTCTCTAACTAGAGACTACATTTTTGATTATCTACCACCAAAAAATCATTTCCCCCTTTTATCCATTCTCTCTAAATTTATTTCCTAATTTATTTATTTTTAACGAATAAAAAATCATAAAAAATTGTGACACGAATAAATAAACTAAATCTTCTCAGAATTCGTTTTGTCTTTGGTTAATATAGAATTAAAATGACTGTGAAATCAGCTATATTCAAATTTGGAAATACAAGATAAAAATGGATATGACGTATAAAATAACGATTTAATGTTAACTTCATATTTACATTCATATAAATGTCGTAGCAAGTTTTAAAATTATGTACACAAGTTTAAAGTTTTATACTTTAAGATGCTATGATCATTTTTTTAAAAAAATGCATAAAATTTTTGATGGAACATACATATGTATAGTTTAAAGTTATTTATTTTAAAAAATATTTTCAAATTTGTTGACACTCAGTGAAATTTTAACTGACTGATCAAGATACTGAGGTACTTACAGCTGATCGTGTGGAAAAAAACTGCATTCGATTACTTGATCACTACACATTTTAAATAATTATTTACCACAAAATGGCTGTTTCTTTCGTTACAGTTAAGATCCTGAGTACGCCACTGTATTACGATGCTTATTAGTTTAAAATACCCAAGACCTCAGATTACATTTCACCCACGTCACATCATAGTGAGACGGCGTTGTAAATCCAAGTTGTCGACGAATTAGCTGTTTGCCTTCAAATCACATTCTTCGAGTGGCAGCAAACAAGGCGAAGTTCACCATCGAAAGACTGAGAATATTGTCGAAGCTCCTTATGTTAATAAAACTATTCCTTACATAAGGTGCAAAGCATCGGTTTGAGAAGCCGTTTTCTTTTGATTCAAGCCATTAACATATGGTCAAAAGAACTGCAGAAAAAGCAAAATGAAAAAGACATGATAAAACATCCATTTTAGGGTTAGTTTAAATCGGCAAATACGATTTAAATTTATAAAAATTTAGTAAATATAATTCTAATTTAATAATTGCAATAATTTTTAAAGTTATCTTTTTATTAATTATAGAATAAGTTAAAAATTTAATCTCTAAGTTATAACTTAAATTTTTAAAGATTTGTCTATAATTTTTGTTCTGTGATTTTATATATAGGAAGTGTAAACTGAAAATAAAAACATTACATTGAGACATTTCTTTAGTTTACTCATACACACCATTTGAATTTAAGTTTACAGGAAGTGATAGAATGATAATTTGATTAATCATTTCAATTTAAGCACATTATAGTTATCGACTTCCGATTTCATTCTAGTCGGTATGAGCATTTCGATTATTAATATATTTTTCACCAACCTTTAATATTATTTTGTGCACTGGGAATAACATTAGGCATTTTGATAACTTTAAAGTGCATAAACTTCCATAAGAAGAAATTAATTTAAGTAGAAGTACTCTATCATATTGCCAATGATGCACAGGTACTGAGTTATAAAAATATTTCTGGAGAGTGATTGCTATGATGGAAAGTCATTAATATATATATATATATATATAGTAGTAGTAGTGTGTGTGTGTGTGTGTGTGTGTGTGTGTGTGTGTGTGTGTGTGTGTGTGTGTGTGTATATGTGTGTGTGTGTGTGTGTGTGTGTGTGTGTGTGTGTGTGTGTGTGTGTACAGTATGTCCACTAAAGTCCCTTGCCACCCTCTTAACTTCGGAACGGCTGGTACTATATTTATAAAAGTTGTGTCTAGGTATAGTAAAGTAGCCATGCGCAACTGAATGAAACAGACTACTGAGACACCTAGTGGAAAACTGCAGAGTTAGCATTCCTATCTCGAAAACGAAACGAGATAGGGAGAAAAAGTGATTTACAAAATTGTAGAGCATCCTCGATTTAGTACAAAAAGATACTTTGTAGGCATTAATGTGAAGAATACTACGGTTAAAACGCGCATTTGTTATTTTGTACTGTGACGTGGAACAACATCTAAGAAAGAAAAAAAAACAAATAGTTATAACAATATACTTTATTTAAGATGTTCAAACTTCTCACCGTCAGCTGCAATGTACATTTGGATCCTCGCTTGAAGATGACGCTGCACACGTTGGAACACGCGACCGTAATGCATCGTTTAAGGTCCTGAAATTTTTGTGGAGGGGTCGCATACATCTGCTGTTTCAAGTATCCCCACAGGAAAAAGTCCAGTGGAGTCAGATCAGGAGAGCGTGGAGGCCACTCTTTGAAACCACCTTACCCTAGTATTTGGTTGCCAAATTCCTTGACGAGATACTACTTCACTGGAGATGTCTTGTGAGCAGGCGCGCCGTCATGTTGAAACCATAGATTCTTAAGATTGAACAACGGCAGGTTCTCCACATAATCGGATATTACCTTCTGTAGCAATTGTAAATATCGTGTACCCATTAACGTGCCATTGTAAAATATTAGACGTATCAGCTTGTTATGGTAAATTGCACACCAAACGTTAATAGCATACCGCATGATGTCGAACATTGACGAAACATTTAAGATTTTCCTGGCCCAGTAATGGGTGCTTTGTTTATTGTACATGCCATTCCACTAAAAGCATGTCTCATCCGACCACATTATATCTGCTAAGAATGTTGGCTGGACCTGTATCTGATTCATGACGAAGTTGCACCATGCATAGCGTCGCTCAGCATCCCCGTCCACTAAAACCTGTTCAGGTTTTGGTCGGTATGGATGAGCACCTAATTCGCTTAGGATTTTCCTAACCAAACTTTTGGAGAGACCACAGTGTTGACTAATCTCTCTTGCTCTGCATTTCGAATATGCGAGGGCATATGCTAATACCTCATCCGGTTGAACTTGCCGTCCTACCTTAGCTGGTCTGCCAGATCGAGGTCGAGTAGTAACGCAACCTGTCTCCTTTAAGCGTTTTACAACACTTAGGATGGTTTGATGAGAAGGATGCGGGCCTGCAGGGAAACGTTGGCGGTACAACCTTGCTGCTGATCGTGCCTTGCGTCGACATTCACCGTAAAGTAAAATCATCTCACAATACTCAGCTTTGGAATACTCAGCCATGACCATAAGCATCAACATACTACAGCCCAAAGAAGATGTCTCTTTTTTAGCTGTCTCAGGTGAATAGGCGTGACGTTTCTTACGTATTTGCATACTGCATACAAATTGTTGGAATTATTTTTAAGACTTCCGTTCTTCTTATTTCGCAATAAAAGTGAAAAAAAATGTAATCACGAAAATGTAAACGATATTTTGTTTTTTCAAACATATATGTACATACACGTACGATTTGCCACAACACAGCACGAAACAACAAATGCGCGTTTTAACCATTGTATTCTTCACATTACAAGGTATCTTTTCGTTCTAAATCGAGGATGCTCTACCACTTTGTAAATCACTTTTTTTACCTATCTCGTTCCGTTTTCAAGATACGAATGTTAACTTCACAGTTTTCCACCAGCTGGCATGGTAGGTGGTTTCATTCAGTAGTGCATGAGTACTTTACTATTCCTAGACACCATTCTAAGCACTTTACTATTCCTAGACACCACTTTTGTGAACATAGCATCAGCCGTTCCGAAGTTAAGAGGGTGGCAAGCGACTTTAGTGGACATATATAATTTATATATATATATACCTGGAACCAGGGGGTACGCGTACCTTCCTGGGGCTTGAGCAGCCACCAGGCGCGTCGGCAAGTGGTGGATAGCCGAATGTCCTGTAGGAATGACAGGATAACCTTGAATATTGAATCAGAGGCCGCGAACCAGCTCCCGTAAACCCTGGTGTTATGCGATCCGTGCCTAGGGCTAATTGGCACCGTGGTATTGGTGTCTTAACGGAGCCTCTAGTTGGCTGGCGAACTTCTAGAGTAATTTGCCTTGCTCAGTAACTCAGGCAATGCTGGGTGGACTGTCATATTACCTAAGCTTATTAACTGTTATTCTATGGCTGAAAAGACATTAAAAATAACAAACCTTTCTGCATTTGCAGGTGAAACTTCTGAAGCAGACCTTGCTGAAAAAAACAAGGGAACTCAGAGACAATCTAGTGAAGGGGCAGCAATGAAACCTTCATAAGAGGTAGAAATGACCTCCAAACCATCTTCTTCTTGTGAGAGTCAGGAAGCTATCTCTAGCATGACTGACTCTCTGACCAGAATCAAGCTTAAAAAGACACTTTCTGGTGCCCAGAAAAAGAAGCTGGTGAAGGAGTGCAAAATCGCTGAGGGAACTTGGGTTGAAAAACGCAAGGCAACCAAAGGCGAGAAGCGTCCCGCCAACCGAACAAACCAGGGCAAGGCCGGAAAGGCTGCCAAGAGAGAAGGACCTGAGGGATTTACTTGCAGGGCGGCTCTCGCGGCAATCAAGATGGCTGTGCTCTTAGAGGGTCATCCAGAAAAACGGTTAACAGAGGAACAAGCCTTCGACCTGGAACTCTTGTTATCCAGGAAAATAGGAAGGAATGAGGTGGGTTTTGCCCCAACCTTCCTATCCTGCAAACTTGAGAATAGGGCTCTTATTATCAACTGTGCAGATCTGGAGAGCTCAAAGTGGCTGGAACAGAATGTCAGTGACATAAGCTCTTGGCAAGAACATAAACTCTTGGTGGGTGAGGCAAGGAAACTTGTCAGAACCACCAAGATAATTGCAAAACTGCCAAAAATCTGTAGTGAACTGGAGCCTAAAGAGCTCCTGAGAAAAGTCGAGGCTCAGAACGGTGGGGTCACTCCAATGGAGTGGAACGTTCTTAACATTAAGAACGACCCATCTGGGCGGACCATCGTTCTTGGTGTGCCTGAACTAGATGCTGCCACACTTCGTGTAAGGGGATATAAGTTTCATATTGGACTTCACCAAGTGCAGGCTAAAGTACTTGACAAACCTGCTCCTGCTGATGGGGGTGAAGGCAGTTCAAGCAAACCTCCACCACAGTAGAAGTGGTACTACTAACCTCAGCAAGAAGTTTCTTGCTGGGGATATACACCTGGCCCTGATTCAGGAACCCTGGTTGGTTAGGGGGAGAATCAGTGGTCTCAAAGGAACTAAAGGTAAGCTTATCTATTGTACTAATGGTAATGCTAGAACTTGTATACTCTTACATAAAAACATTGAGGTTCTTCCCCTCTCTGAATTTATCCTTAGGGACCTGACAGCTGTGAAAGTCAGACTCAACATAGAGGGTAGGGACAGGGAAATTGTTTTTGGCTCTGGATACCTGCCCTATGAAGAGAAGGCTCCACCTGACCATTCTCTGCACAAGCTGATGAGCTCTTGCAGAGATAACAACTTACAGGTAGTCCTAGGACTAGACTGTAGTGCTCATCATGTTGTCTGGGGAAGTACGGACACAAATAAAAGAGGTGAGTACCTTTTGGAATTCATTCTAAACTATGGGTTAGATATTCTAAATGAGGGCAACGAACCAACTTTCAGTACTTCCAATCGATCTGAAGTAATTGACATTACTATAGCGACAACGCTGATTAGTAAAAATATCAAATATTGGAAAGTAGATGACAGACCTTCTGGCTCAGATCATCAAAACATCCATTTTGAAATTCACTCTAATGTGTGTCTGGATCGCATATTCAGAGACCCAGTAAGGACGGACTGGAAGAAATTCCAGGAGGAACTGACTGGGTTGGTTGAACTCGGGAACAGACCTATTAGAGACAACTGCGATCTAGAAGTTACAGCAGACCTTCTGCTGAATAGTATTCTAGATTCTTATCATAACAATTGCCCTATTCGCACTAGGAGAGCTAAACTCCAATGTCCTTGGTGGAATGACTCTCTAGCTGCCGAAAGAGCAAATGTTAGAAAACTTTTTAATAAAGCCAAGAAAAATGGTGAATGGCAGAATATAAAATGGCCTCACTAATTATAACAAACTTGTTAGAAAAAGCAAAATTAACTCCTGGAGGAAGTTCTGTGAAGAGATAGATTCTGTGGGAGCACTGCATTAACTCTTTGCAAAGAGTCAATAGCAATCAATGGACCATCGCTAAAAATATCATAAACTACAACATTGTGAAATGGGCAATCTTTGCCTTTAAACCTCTAAAATGCCCAGGGCCTGATGGAATTATGCCCATCATGATCCAGAAGGCAGAGAAGGTTGTCATACCAGTGCTAACTAGAATTTACAGAACTAGCTTGGCACTGGGATACATACCAAAGATATGGCAAAAGACTAGGATTGTTTTCATTCCTAAACCTGGCAAGGACACCTATGACCAGGCCAAGTCTTACAGACCAATCAGTCTTTCTTCATTCTTTCTTAAAATTATGGAGAAAATCATTGATCGGCATATTAGAGATTACTTGGGTAGTAATAGTCCCTTGCATGCTCTTCAATTTGCCTATCAACCCGGCAAATCTACTGAAACTGCTCTACATCAGCTAGTTTCCAAGATTGAAACCACTCTGGATCAAAAGGATATTGCCTTGGCAACTTTCCTCGACATCCAGGGTGCTTTTGATAACACTTCCCATCCATCCATCCTCAATGCACTTAGAGGGCAGGGATTAATCAGACCCTGTGTACTTGGATTGAGGCCTTAATTTCAGATAGATGTATACAAATGAACATCTTCGGTGAATCATTTGAAAAAAAGACTACTAGAGGTTGTCCTCAAGGAGGTGTTCTGTCACCATTACTTTGGAACCTAGTTGTAAATAGCCTTATAAAACATCTAAATGATAGGGGCTATTATACGCAAGGATATGCTGATGACATTGTCATCCTTATCCTTGGTCAAAGATTTTGACATAACTTGTCATCTCATGCAGGATGCTCTAAGTTATGTAGGTCAATGGTGCATGGATAGGGACCTGATGGTTAATCCTCAGAAAACCTACCTTGTACCTTTTACACGCAAAAAGAAACGGAAAGGTTTTTTCATACCAAGACTTTTTGATGTTGAAATCAATGTGGCTTCAGAGGTGAAGTATCTGGGCATCTATTTAGACCAGAAACTCACCTGGAATAAGCACATTGATGATAGGATTAACCGAGCAAAGAAAAGCATTATGATTTGCAGGCGAATGCTTGGTAAAAACTGGGGTTTACATCCAAAACTGATGTTATGGATGTACACAGCTTTTGTCAGGCCCATTCTCACATATGCCTGTGTGATCTGGTGGCGTAAGGTGGAACAGAAGACTGTGATTGACAGACTGGGAGGTCTACAAAGACTGGCCTGTCTCTGCATCACGGGAGCAATTTCCACCACGCCAACCAGAGCATTGGAGGTTGTGTTGGATCTGACTCCCTTGGACATCTTCATCTGCAGCGTTGCAAGAATGACTGCATACAGAATGAAGCTGCAAAACCACTGGTATGACCAGCCTGTTGCCAAAGGGCACAGGGGCATCACCAGGAAAATTCAAGATCCTACTTTCCTGATGCCCTCTGACATCATGGAAAAAACATACATGTTTGATAGGACATTTGAAATAGTTTTTCCAACTAGAGACGAATGGGATAACAACATGTTTGAAACTAAAACAGGAGATCTAATCTGGTACACAGATGGATCACTGAAGAACAGCCTCTCAGGACTGGGAGTATGTGGCGTGTCACCAAGAATCAGCTTGTCTGTAAGCCTTGGGCGATACGCTACGGTCTTCCAGGCAGAAGTTTTGGCCATTATCCACTGTCTGCGACTAAATATGAAGAAGGGCTACTACGGTAAGCGGATTCTCATTTTCAGTGACAGTCAAGCCGCTTTAAAAGCGC
Organism: Latrodectus hesperus; assembly: GCA_037975125.1. NCBI lineage: Eukaryota > Metazoa > Arthropoda > Arachnida > Araneae > Theridiidae > Latrodectus > Latrodectus hesperus. The sequence goes on along the minus strand of CM075850.1, from coordinate 74,890,725 downwards.
TTAATTCTTTCGAAATCAAATCTAAAATGATTTTGGAGTGTAGAAACCTTCTTACAGAACTGGCAACTAGAAACAAGGTGATCCTTGTATGGGTGCCAGGGCACAAAGGTATCGAAGGTAATGAAAGGGCTGATGAGCTTGCTAAACAAGGATCGTCTTTTGTTCCCATTGGTCCAGAACCTTTTTGTGGGATCAATTTGAAGACCGCAAAAACCAATGTTCTTAGATGGGAGAGACGGAGGATGTATGAAGCTTGGCTCAACACTCCTGGTCAAACCCACGCTAAAAGTATGATCTGTGGATCATCAGCGAGGATTTCCTCTGAAATTCTAAGATGCTCTAGGCAGAAGATACGTTTAATCGTAGGCTTCATAACTGGGCACTACTATTTCAGAAAACACCTCCACAAAATGGGACTGTTTCAGCAAGACCCTATCTGCAGGAAATGTCATACGCAAGAGGAAACGGCCAAGCATATCATTTACGAATGCGAGGCTCTTGCCCTCCCTAGATTAACTTCTTTAGGCATCATCCATACTAGGGAGTTACACCTAGATTCCATTAAAGGTTTATCGGACTATATTAATAAAGTTGGTGACCCGAGTAACTGGAACTAGGAAACATTGGATTTGGAGTTAGTGGTACAAAATGCTGATAAAAGCAGAGGTGCCAATGACATACAAACCTAACCTGAAGAAGAAGATATATATATAATATATATATTATATATATATATATATATATATATATATATATATATATATATATATATATATATATACACACACACACACAGACACTCACTTCCAAAAGTTAAGCAGGAAGATGTAAAATGCAAAAAATAAATCAACAAATTCTGCTTTAATTAATTCAAAGTTCGGCAGGAAAGTAGCATATATATTTATGCATAAAATAAAATCAATAATTATATACAGAAATGAAAAAAATATTAAATTTTTGTAAGTTATCAGATAATGGCATACTGGAGATTTAAACAGAATTATGTATAAAGTGAAAATAAATAGCATAAAATAAAAAAGGACATTAATAGGGTACGTGATCCCCCTCATCTGTATACAAAGTTTACACCTTGTGACTATGCTTTCAATTAGGTGGTCAACCACCGCAAAATTAAGCAATAACCATTCTTCTTGTAGAGCAGTTTCCAGCTCAATAAGAGTGGCTGGAATTGGGAAATGTGGAGATACAGCATGGCCGAGAGCATCCCAAAGATTTTGAATGGGATGAAGGTCGGGCGAATATGCTAGCCATGCCACTCTCCAGGTATTCATCAACTATGTCAGCTCTATGGGGACGTGCGTTATCGTCCATTAAAACAAAAGTAGGGCCAACTGCTGCAGCGTACAATCTCACAATGGGTTCTAGGACTTCTTCTCGATACCGGCCACAGAACCACGTTTAAAGATGTGCAGTTTGGTGCGGTATCCTAATGAAATCCCTGCCCAAGCCATATTGCTTCCACTTGATGTTCGGTGATGTTTTTGGGCTGATTGCGTGTTCCTTGATCACGCCATATCCTTATACACTTGTCATCTAGCTTCAGAGCAAATCTTGACTAATCAGTAAACATGACATTGCCCCAGTCAGATACAGTCCAATTGACATGTTCCCGGCACCACTTTAATCGTGCCCCTCCTGATTGGAGGGATATACAAACACAAACTCGAGGTACCCGGTTGTACAGTCCATTCATATGTAATCTTCGGCGTACAGTAGCTGCAGATATCACCTTACCAATATACTCTGTAACCATAGATGTCACACGTGTGGAGGTCACTCTGGGATTCTGCTTGGCTAAAATCACAATATATCGATCTTCCGCGGGATTTGTAACCCTTGTGCGACCGGCTACAGGCCATCGAACAACCGTCTGTGTGATTTCGAATTGTTTCCATAAACGTGAAATTACAGAATTTCAATCAACTTCTGTAAGCCTTCATAAAGCTTATAAGACTGCCCTTTTTGCATATTTCTTGGCATGAAAGCGCGATTGGCTGTTACCTAACATATTTGCGTACTTCCATCTACCTCTGCAGCGATTTGCATCCTCTTCAATTCTGATTAGCTTCCGGAAATTAGCATTTTCCTCTCCATGCTTAACTTTTGAAAGTGATTATATATATATATATATATATATATATATATATATATATATATATATATATATATATATATATATATATATATATATATATATATATATATATATATATATATATATATATATATATATATATATATATATATATATATATACCAGGGGGTACGTGTACCTTCCTGGGGCTTGAGCACAGCCACCAGGCGCGTCGGCAAGTGGTGGATAGCCGAATGTCCTGTAGGAATGACAGGATAGCCTTGAATATTGAATCAGGGGCCGCGAACCAGCTCCCGTAAACCCTGGTGTTATGCGATCCGTGCCTAGGGCTAATTGGCACCGTGGTATTGGTGTCTTAACGGAGCCTCTAGTTGCTTGGCGAACTTCTAGAGTAATTTTCCTTGCCCAGTAACTCAGGCAATGCTGGGTGGACTTATATTACCTGAGCTTTTTAATTGTTATCTTGTGGCTGAAAAGACACAAGAAGTAACAAACCTTTCTGCATTTGCAGGTGAAGCCTCTAAAGTAGACCTTGCTGAAAAAGACAAGGGAACTCAGAGGCAATCTTGTAAAGGGGCAGCAATGAATCCTTCACTTGAGGTAGAAATGACCTCTAAACCATCTTCTTCTGGTAAAAGTCAGGAAGCTATTCCTAGCATGAATGACTTTCTGACCAGATGGGACTATTTCAGCAAGACCTTATCTGCTGGAAATGTCATATGCAAGAGGAAACGGCAGAGCATGTCATTTACGAATGTGAGGCTCTTGCCCTCCCTAAATTAACTTCTTTAGTCTTCATCCATACTAGAGAGTTACACCTAGACTCCATTAAAGGGTTATCAGACTTTATTAGTAAAGTGGGTGACCCGAGCAATTGGAACTAGGAAACATTGGGTTTGGAGTTAATGGTACAAAATGCTGATAAAAGCAGAGGTGCCCAATGACATACAAACTCAATTTTAAGAAGAAGAATATATATATATATATATATATATATATATATATATATATATATATATATATATATATATATATATATATATATATATATATGTAAACTAATTGAAACACTAAATATTTTTCAAATTGTCTATAGTTATTACTATACTCTCTATACGATAAAGATCATTAGATATTTATTGATATTGATATTGAAGTATACGATTGAATTTCTCAGATAGCATCTTAGATAGTTACGCTCGTATCCCAAGATATGATTTTTTTATTGAGTACCGGTAAATCCATCTTTGAGTTGAAACATATCTTTTTTTTTTCTTTTTTTTGACAGTTTTCACCATGCAATGAAAGTTTAAACTATTCCAAATTACTGTTATTTGTTGTACAGTATGTGATATTTATATGTTGAAACAAAAACAGCAGAGCTAAGCATATACTTGTCTGTAAATCCAAAAAAAAAGTCAAACGGCAGATCAAATGATCAACTTATCTTCTTAGTTAATGATTTTTAGATCACATATTGAACTTTAAAATATTGCTTACATACCAATCCTCTGAAAATCAAGAAATTCCTTGAAAAAATGCTTAGACTTTTCTGCTTTTCGGCACTTTATGATCATATTCATTAGAAGGAAAAATAAAAAACTATTGTAAGGAATGTAAAACTGGTTAAAATTTGTACAGAAAATGACCACCTGTTGATCCAGTTTTTCCCAACAATCTTTGTTTTAAACTTGTGACGAAGTTGAGCGAGAATTTAACTTAATTATTTGTAAAAATCATTAAAAATCTCTTCTGAAATGCGGTATGGGGATTATTAAAAAACATTGAGCAGATTTATTTTCGTTTTCCTATAGAAATTATATTATAAATCTATGAATAAATCTATTTATTTTAAAAAATTTTCATGCTTAAAAAATGAAAAAAATCATAGTTCATCGTAATCCGAAAAAATTTTGCAAAACAAGTAAACTTAACTATTTTGGTAAGCATTTTTATAAAGTGCTGCTAATCAATTGTCTTTCAAATGCATATATTTTTAGTCCTAGTATACAGAAATCTCCATTTTTTTCTTAATGAGTTGTTTATTATATAGCAACTTTATATAAATACTTATATTTAGAGTACTTGATACAAGTATTTTTATAGATGACAGAAATATATGACATTACATGAAATATGAGCTCTGTATTTATAAAATAAGAAAATTATTTTTTCTACATAACAAAGAATCATAAAATTCAGTTTAAAAATAAGTTTGTTAACGTATGACTTTTAAAAAGATATAATAGCAAAAACAAATATATTCTAACATATTTTACATTTATAAACATTTTATTCAAAAGAGATTTATTAATGGGTAAAATACATAATATGAAAATGGTAGCTTAAAATCTATCATTTGAAACTGTATCTAACAATGCAATTTTTACTTAAAAATAATTAAGTAATCCCCAAAGAAAACTGAATTAGAATTATTTTAACAAATTTAAAATTATTATCTAAAATTATTATTAAATAACGTTAAAAAATTTTTACTTTATCTAAAATCTGGTAAAATTGGAAAAGCGGATTCAGCTCAAAAACTGATTTTAAAAGTAGACCGGCGGGTATTCATTTAAACATTTTTAATTTTTATTCATGTTTTGTTGCACATAAGTTTTGTCGAAATTAGAATTAAAAATAGTTTTACGTTATTTTGAGCAATATATTTTTATAACATTTAGATATTATTTTTAATAAAAACATAGTTTTTGAAAACGTGATAAATACTGAACACAATAATGAGAATTATATTAAATAAATCTAATCTATATACAACAAGATATATATAATTAGTATTCAAAGCAAAAGTGAAAAAGAATTTAATTTAAAAGTACATTTTATGATTCTATAATTTTATTTCCTATTATATTTATAAAAAATAATTATGTCTTCATATAAATGTATAATTACTTGTTAACAGAATTTAAAAATTTAACTACTATTTTCAATTGAAATTCTAGCCTAGATATTACTAGGTTACTGAAATTTAATTTATATTTAAACTTTATAAGATTTCAACATAAACATTTTCCTAAAAACACGCGAATCATGTAATAAGATCTTTGCATTATTTTATATTTTCAAAGATATCTTACGGCTTCGAATCATTGCGATTTTGTAACAAGCACGGGTTGTAGCTTGTTTTAATTATGTATCTCAAAATACATAGTAATTCCGAAAACATTTTAATGTTAAATCCTTTTTTAATTTTAATGTTAACCTTAAATCAAAAGTCAAAAAATCCAAATTCAAAATCTAGCAGGCTCAGAGAGAAATTATTTTGTCTTATAACAATGCATATCTTTTCGAACTTTAAATCTTTTTTTAGATTGTATACAATTTAGCTCCTCTTTTTATATGTATATTTGTTCCAGCGAAAAGAGATTATATAACTTTTGCATGTTTTTAAAGAATCAATTTTCATAACTTCAAAGAAACTAAGACCAATACTAGCTCATACCTCGGTAAGCAACCATAGCTATCAAAATCATCCTCGAAGATTGCCCTCTAAATATTATCTCAGCACACAGCCCTCCACCAAATCACCAAAGTAAAGGAATAGGAGTAACAACCAACACCCCCTTTCAAGCAGCTTAGGTGAACAGGATTCCCCCCTGCAATGCTCAATCCAGAATACTCTAGAATAGTTGCTGACCAAAATATGCACAGTGTCTTATGAGGGTACACTCATAATGACTCAAGAAGAAAAGAAACTTTTGATTTCATTCTAGCAAATAACTTTTACATTAAATAAATCATATTCAATACCAACAATGATTGTCAATCATCGACAGATATGACTCGATTTAACTTTATAGTCATAAATCAGTTTGGCAAATTTAATTAAGTGGAGTATTCTCTTGATGGAGAGACAATTACCAGCTAAATGTATCACTTTCTCGTTCAATAGAGTAACACATTCCATACATCTAATACGTTTTAAGACAAAATTGACAATGGTATTTAATTTTTTAATTTCTTCGCTTCAGATGTCTCTTATCTATTAACTTTGATCAAGAACGTAGCTTCTTTCCAAAAATTGGAATCAAATACAAAAAACAATCTAAAATACTATCTTAGACTTTTGCTCCCGCGCATATAAAATAAAATAACAACTCTCCAATTGTATCCCTAAATTGGTAGTCTCAATATTTTTACACAGCTAGGAAAGAGCTATCAGAACTCCGACATTGTTGTCAAAGAGTATTTATTGAGGATGGAAATAACCTATTAAGTCTATTAAAAAAGAGGACAATATAATAAACAACTACAATCAACTAAATAAACTTCCTTGAGGAATTTCTTAGCAAAAAGTATCCTACCGATAAAACACGGCATACAAAGCAATTTTCTAAAACCTTGTCTTGTGATCTCATTTCATCATACAATTTTCCATAGATCCAAGAGGCAACGATTTAGGCCTTGTTCAAGACATTACAGAACGCTTATTACCCAAACTTTCCTCACTCTCGAGCTCCTACATCGTTATTCCCTCTTCAAATGACATCTCTTTCACCAAAAGAGAAATCAATCGAGTAATCAATTCACTACATAATGGGAAGGCACCAAGCTTTGACGTCTTGGACAATATTATAATTATAAGATTCAACTTCAAATTTCAAGATCTATTCTATATCCTATTTAATGTCTCTCATTATCTTATTTTACAAAATTTATAAAAGTGGAATCCTAATACTCATGCTAAAAGAGGGCAAAAACTAGTGAAACATCAATTCTTACCATCAGTTGGACTCAGTCTAACATAATAGGCAAAATCAGATCTTCTTATCAACAATCTGCCCACAAAATATCAAAAACCTCGTAGTCAGCCATTTAAAAGATAGTTCTATTTATCGCTCATTAAAATTATCCTAATTAATTATCATTTAAATATCACTTTCTCGTTAAAATTTAATTTAAATTTTTTATTTTAAAAAAATTTATTAAAAAATTTTATTAAAAAAATTTAATTTAATTATAAAAATTATCACTCATTAAAATTATCATTTAAAAGATAGTTCTATATCGCCTCATTCTATCATTCTACCAACTAGCAATGACATAATGAGGAGAGATTGGGTGCCCTCAGAATTCCTACAACAGTCCCATACTCTGGAATTTAGAGGCAGACATGATTCTGAAATTTGACTGGTCTAGCTTAGGAAAAGATCTAGATAAAGTAGGTACGGTATGTCTGTGGACTTTTGCAGATGATTTCATTTTTCGTGGTGGCAGCATGAAGTGAAAACAAACTTGAAAAAACGCTTAGTATTTTCATATCGTGAACAAATGAATTCAACACTGAAATGTCTTTAATGAAAAAATAAAATTCTTAAAAACCAGGCTACAACGTATGATGCACATTTCTCTGGGTGACCATCGACTAAAAAAATAGATACCATCAAATTGCTGAGGGTTTAATTCATTCAAGACTCACATCTTAACCCATTGAAATAAAGAAATTCAACATTATGAAAAACTCGAAAGAATTGTTGGTTGTCTTTGAGAAAACTCAAGGAAATTTCAAAAGTATTATACAAAACTGTAATGGAAAGAATGCTTTTATATGGCGATGCCATCTGGAGAGCTCCACTCTCTATTAAATTATCTATAACACTTAATTCAATACAGCAAAAATTTCTCCAACATCATAAGAGTATTTCCTACTACTTCAACTTCAGCACTTCAAGTAATAACGGAGAATCCACCATTTAACCTTACAATAAAAGCAAAATAAAAATGTATTCGTCTTACTCATAGTCAAATTCGTTGCCTTGATCCTCCTCTTCTAACACCGGTAGACAATGAACTAGAAATGAAAGTGGATTCAATCCATCCAGGAATCATTCACCTGGAACCGCAGATCTAGATGAAAGAGACAACAAATATTCCAACCTTTGAAGACGGCAAGATCAGCATCTTCACTAATAGATCAAAATTATGAAATCAAGTAGGAGCAGCAGCAGCCTCCCTCGGCAATGATAGATGTACATCAATATGCCAGTTCAAGTTCAGAGGCAGAAATTCCTTCGACAAAATACAAAAATCCTACCTTTAAGAAGAAGCTGTTTAACACAGAAAGCACCATCAATCTCTTGTCACAATTTGGTCAGACAACCAAGTTTGCATTTAATCAATCGTGAACCCCATCAACCAAAATCCTAAAATGCGCGCGATCCATCCAAATTATCTGCTCTCTTCTCACATTTCAATCAGTTAGGTAAAAGTCTGTGTGGGATTTGCAGGAAACAAAAGAGTCGACCAAGTTACTAAAGCCCTACTGACCCAACTACAATCGTATCACACCCACGATGCTTAATAAAACCCACCCTCAGAAGTTGAGTTGTAAAAAACTGCCACGAAGATTAGACCAATGGTGATGCAGAGCATTCTATCTTCGAGCTACAACCTCGTAGCTCAAGTAAAAATCATACATGTAGTAGTAAAAATCATACATGTTTTAATTCATCCCCTGAATTCTTCAGAAATGAGATAATTTTTCCTCACAGGCCTTTCCCTATCTATTTTACTTTCGTTTATATCGCCTCAATCGATTACTACATATGTAGGGAAGAAAAAAACTAACTTTACTTTCTGACAACTTACCCACTTACATCATCGTGCCATTTAATGCCCAAAAGCTGAATAGGAGGTAATATGGGAAAAAACGTTTCGTGGAAAATCAACATTCCTGACAAAATTCTAATTATTTCTAGAAAACGCACAATCAGCAGAAAAAATTTCTCAATTGTTCTTCATTTATACTATATCTATATAAAAAATATTCAGTTAGATAAAGCTTATTACAAAACTGATAAGAAAAAATATAAATAAAATACATGAGTATCTGGAAAGATTACAGAAAATTGCAATTACTTGTGTATGATTTATTATTATTATCAGAAGCGTAGTAATTATTACTATCTCAACAACAATTGAAACTATCTCATAAAAATAGCTTCAAGTTATTAATTTTTTTATTATAAGTTCAATGAAAAGTTATTCTTGTAGAACAAAACTTTAAAAATAAGGACTTTATCACCGATCACAGACTTATCTCTTCATTTGTTCTGTATTCTCTTTATCGGAAGTATAGTTCCAGCAAAATAATGCCCCGTGTTACAAGAATTGTATCATCATGGAATAGTTCTAGAAGCATGATAATTAACTTTACTTATTCCACGGACCCCTTGACTGTTCCCGGATATAGACTCAAAACATCTTTCAAATGAAATGGAATAAATTTTTCGAAGCATTATTCTACCATCATGCGTTAAGCATCATTTAGGGAGAGCAATTGCATTGGCATGGACAAACATCATGGAACAACGCCTTGAGCGCAGGCCACTAGCAACCAATCGAAGGCAAGTGGTTCTTCCTCGATATGTGAGCATCTAGGGTGTCTTGCACATGTTGCAGAATTTCGGTAGACGTGCTTTGCGGGGCCGCCATCTACGCGTCTATCCACGAGTATTGACGTCACTCTGGCTGCACCAGCTTCCTGCAAACGTTCCACAGTTCCTATTTCCAACCATCTTTGCCATAGCCGATGCACTGTGAACGCATCCAGGTGTCTGTGAGCTGCAATTTGCCATAATGACAATTTGCCCTTATCATTCCGATCACCATGCCCCGCGTAAGCTCGTCTGTCTGCTGGAACCGACTCCGTTGACGATAGCCTGGCATTCTCTGCAATTACAGGCGTTCTTTGAGATAAGAACTAACTTTCATTGATTATTTTCCAAGCAGCAATTACGGGGCGAATATTACCCACTCTGCCGGTTCCTCACTTTATATCTTATCCTAAGTGCACTGGAGAGTTGCACATTTCACAGCATTTGCATAAATCGGTAAGGTGCGCCTACCCTGAAATTTGCGTAATTTTCTGACCATTTCTTCTTGGTGTTGCATTTTCAATGTCGGGCAATGTATTATTCTTAACAATTACAGTGTAAAAGCCGAATGGACCAAAGTGAAATGTCTATTATTTTTTTCTTAAGCCAATCCACACTGTTCTGCAAGAATGACAAAATGCATTATCTTATTGAAACACACATTTAAAATTAAATAAGTATATCAAAATGTGTATTTGCTGAGCTATTATGTATCATAATGAAAATTGTGATAAGTATATGACTGAATTTGATGTAATACTTAAATTTACAAACTAAAGACAATATGTTAGCTATCCCAGAAGAAATTCTTTCTCTATCAGATATATAAACATAATTTATTTGTAGAATTTGTTGACATCATTTTTGCGTAGTCTACCAAACGTAGATTTCAACTTGTTTATTTACATGGGGAATATGTTCTTAAGTTTCAATAAAGAACTCACTGGTAATGGTTGCAGCAAGTTGATTTGCTTATTGCTCAACTGGCCGATTTTGCATTCGATCGGGAATAAGCGATTTAAAGTGATATTATAATGGCAGATATCAAGAAAATTTAAAAACTAATTCCGATGTTGTTAAAATTTCGTACGATAATTATTCGGTTAACGTTCGTAATTTCTTATCTTTTCGTACGTCAATTGTTGATTTTTATCTTAACTAGCCTCCAGACTTGAATTTTAGCTTGGAAAGTCGATTTAAATTCAAAAATGTAAAATAAATCTATGAATTCAAAATTTCTTAAAAACATTCTTAAAAACAGCTCAAAAATAAAACCAAGTTAAAATAGCATCCCTTTTTTGTGATAAATGATATGATAATAAATAATTAACTCAAAATATCGGGTGGTTATTCAGTTTAGGTAAGCAGAATGAAAAGAATGATTAATAGTTTCTAATATACATGTTCCTATATACATATATATACAAGGTAAATTTGAAAAAGTAGACAAAATTTTACCGAATGACAGAATGCTTCAGCACACAAGCAATTTATTCATAAAAAGGGTGGATGAAAGAAAACTACAATCCGCTAAGTGGCATTATGAATTTTATAAAAAAAAAAAAAAAAAAAAAAAAAAAACCAACTGCATTCAACAGTATTTCTTCCATTAAATGCCAAAAGGATGGCTGGCTGTGTGAACCACGAAATGGAAGATTTTCACTTTGCGTACAATGCGGTGGACTGGGATTCTAATGAGACACTCTTTAATCGGACCGGTTTCCAACTGAATACTCTCCAAATCAGAAAATACTGAAGCATTTGTTTGTATTACCTACTGAGTATCGGGGACAAGAAAGATATGAGGCCGTGAAAAGGGGGTTGTACCTGCACCTGCGAAAGACCTTTTTATCGGGTGGAAAATCAACCGGAATACTCCACACGAACTTTTCTGTGCAATAAACATGTCTAAAATGTTCTTTGTGTACAGGATTAAAGGAATGCACCTACGTTTCGCATAAGGTACAAATGTTATAACTAAAAGATTATCAGCAACGTTTTGCTTTCACTCACTGTTATCTCCATCAGATTACAGCGCAGATATATTTCAAGTCTTATATTCCGTTTATGAAAGAGTGCACTTTCATCGTAAAGGCATTTTTACTACAGATAAATTTTGTGTAAGAACGCGTCAATTTTTCCAGCTGGAATTTTTAGTAGGGCAGCGATCCTACATGAATTTGGTTGGTCCATAATTCCTATCACAATATCTGGATTGCGAATCGTATAACACATCTCTACGATACATTGACGGAGTTTCTGGGTCTGATTCAAACCCCATCATCAGGTAGAGAATGTGGTTCCAGCATGATAATGCACTTACACTCTTCAACTTAACTGTGCGGAACACTTTACATGCAACATTCCTGGGGAAATCAATTGGTCGAGGTAATTATTAAAATTCCATAATTTAGGTATTGAGGAAGGCAGTTACTGAATTTCAAAAATTTTGAGTAATTTCTTTTCGATAGAACTTCACTCTTCATTTGATTTTGCCCTGGAAAGTAAATGAATTTCCCTTTTTGCAGTATAAATGCAAAGAAAAAGACTTAAATGTTCTTTTGTTTAAAATATTTCGATTTTTAATTAGATAAATTATTCTTCATCCATGAGTAAAAATTAATTTTCAATTATTTAAATTGTCAATAATTCAACCATTCGTTATCAGGGCTTACTCTTGTTATCCATATGCAATGTTTTGTGATGCATATAAATAGTTAGTAAAATAAGTACATACAGTTAAAGAAATGCTCTATATGATTATCATTCGTGAAGTCTTTTAAAACTATTATCATTATTATCAAAAGAAAGCTGAAAAAGTATTGATTTAATAGAAATTTAAAATAAACACAAAATTCAAATTTTAAAGAGGATGTGGGAAATATTCTATTGGAACTTAACACCTTAATTCATATCGAATATTTTCATCATCATTTCATTACTTGATTATGTGTGTATTATATAATTACAAAAATCAAAATTTTGAAGACTTTTATTAAGGATTTGTTGATTGTGAATTAACACGGGGTGTTTCCCTAGTCCTCCAGCGAGTACTAGATGAAACGTAACAAACTATTGTAAGTCCAAACAATAAAATATGAAATATTTCGATCTTAAAACAAAAGGTAGTTCCAAATGTCATCACCAGGGTATATTTTGGCCCTGTAAAATTCCTACATATATATATAAAATATTGTGTGAATGAGGAATGAATAAATCTCAAGTAAGGCAGAACACATACAGTTTGTTAACAATGTTTTTTTATTAATTAGAAATGAAGTTTCATGTGATGATTTAAGAACCACTATGCGTTGCACGGCAACCCTCAAAATGTCCTACGAAATTTGTCTCACGTATAATGTTATTTAATTTTTTAACATATTGATTGCAGAGAGAAATCATGATTCATGCCGCTTTTAAAAAATTACTAAAGTCACAAAGCTTGAGATTGGATATCCCTAGGAATCATGCAATGAAAAACCGAGTATAGTGATTTTACTGACAGAGAAATATTCTCATAACAAATGTTCTACCTAAAATACAATGAGGGACATACAACACCTAGCATAGTGATTGTCACCACTTAAATTGTGCCACTTTCCAAAGAAAAGGAAAACTTTTTACTTGCCTCCTTAGTGAAAATTCTATAATTTAAGGTATGAAGAGGGGATTATTGAATTATAAAAGCAAAAATTTTAAGTAATTATTTTCAGCAGACTTACACAAAAATTTGTTACATTTAACTCGATACTTTTCCTTTCCTTGGAGAGTAAATGCATTTTCTTAAAATTAGAATGACAAATGAAATTAAAAATAAAATGTTCTTTTATTTTAAAATTTTTTCTTAATTAGATAATTAAAAAAGAGCAGAATTAATGAAACTGAAAAATATAAAATCAATGAAACAATCACGTTATGTCTGGGATGGTTGTATTTGATGGTTCAGAGTCAGTTTCTAAACATACTTTTCATTGTTTTTTGAGAAAGATATGAGTCTCTTTTTCCCTGGATTTGAAGTCCACTTCTTATTTTTTGTTATTATATCACTCACAGCACTGAATCCTTGCTGGACACACAAGTTAGGAGGAAATAAAATCAATTAAAATTTTTATCATAGCCCACAGTCCTTGGTTAATGGCAACATATATTTATCTTGAAGTCAAAATTCTGAGAGATGATCCTCATTCTGGAACCTGACTTTCAAAGTTTCATTAGTTAAAAGTTTGATCAATTTCTCTTGAATCGAAACCTCAGCTGGCTAAGTTTCTATAAAAAGTCTCATAACCCGTTGAAAAATGCTTGGTTACAAAATAATGCTAAAGATCTCAGAAACGTTTTAGTCTATAAACTCAAGATAATGCCAGTGAACTTGTATTTCATCGAAAGGCTGTTGTTATGCAGATTTAACAAGATTCAAAACTAATGCGATCAAAATTCTGTTTTCATACAGAGAGCGTTTTTAGAAAAACAGGAATGGCAGAGATTAAATTAATTTCTTTCCCTCGAGGCCGCAAATTGGTTTGATTTAATTTTATGTACTTGTCTAGTAAATAACATCAGTCTTTATAATTATAGCCATCAATTTCTCATAACTCCGTTTATTGTTCTTTCTTTTTGGAGAATTAAAGTATTGAGTCGAAAAGATTCTAAAGATTATTAAGACTTTGGAGATGCCACAAATGAACTCTATTGAATTTTACGAATAAATTTGTTATGTAAGCAATATCAATTTTAAATTGTAGCAATCAATCACTCAGAGATACTCCTTTGAGGATCTTACACTCAGAATACAGAGTCAAAAAGATTCCAGAGTCAATATTTTGAGGTAGGCACTTCTGGAGATGTCGCAAATTAATTAGCTTAAATTTTAGGAATAAATTGGTCATGTAAGAGACATCAATCTTAAATTGCTACAAACGATCTCTCAGAGATTATCTTTTTCTTTGAGGAACTTAAATACTAAGCCGAAATGATTACAGAGGCTATATTGAGGCAAAATCCTCACAGTTCTCGGTATAAAGAACCAAACGAATGAATTCATCGTTATATTTACATAGTTTCTGAATAATCCATATTTGATAACATTACTGAAAATTCGTCCATGAATAAAAATCTTGGAAATGGAGTTGAGAAACAACGAAGTTTCATAGCATATTAACATACATGTCAGTGAAGGTGTGACGAATTTACCCCTATCATTTGCCCATTTTGTCGACGTTTCGCAAAAAAATAAAGGACCGAATATAAAAAATACGGTAAGACCACACCACATACGATTTCTGTTTAGTCGGGAGGTTATAGCAATTAAATGTTTGTGAATTAGTAGCAGCTCATTTGCAGTAGATATGTGTGTTAATACCACAGTTCAAATGAAAATATTCGTCTCTTTATAAAATTTGTCTTGGCTTTCCAATATCCACTTCTGTATGTGCTAAGAATGTCAAAGAAAACTCAGTTCGAAAGGCTGCATAACCAGTGATCAAAAGAGATTTATATGTGTCCCTAAAATCACAACGATAAAGATTGAATAACGTTACACGTGAAACAAATCATTTCTAGCTTCACCTTAGACAATATCATCCAACGCATGCAGCTCTAAGAACATCACATTGGTGTGGTCATATTGAAGTTCCTCCATAATTATCAATAAATAGTATGAGTTGTTTATTTGTGTTTTGTCATATTTGACATATATACTTATTCATAAATGACACTACTATACCTCTATTTTGAAACACTAAAATGTTCCTCAAAAGCAACTTTCTTTATTGAAATTTTACATGTTCTTTATCCGCGAAATTTTGCTTCGTTTTTATCACTAAATTTCTCTTTGGGGGAATCAAAATACCCGTTTTTATAAACGATTACGTCACAACAATAAAATTCCGAAATTAAAAAGGAAAAACCGTAAAACAAAACAAAAACTTATGGAGTAGACAGATTTAAGAACATCATTAGAACTTTTTAACCAATATAAAAACTCCATATTAATAATTCATCTTAAAAAATTTAACATAATTAACCTACAGATCACAAAACAAAATTAACTTGGAATTTATGGATTTAATCTAATATGCAAAGGTAGATTCACAAAATGGTAAAGATAAATGCTAATATGTATAGGTATCATCTATCTTTACCAACACTGAGGATGGTAAGAAAAATTATCATAACTAAACCGGTAAAGAAAAGATTTTGTATTTGTAAAATAATTTAAAACTGTCAAATAGAGATTAAAATCTCTACGAGGAGAAAAAATACAGAACCACTTGTTATTTTTGAACCGTTCTTACAATTGATATACATTAGGCGCTTGTTTTCAAGAATTCGTACACCTGTAAAATATTTCTTCAAATCGAAGATTCATAAAATAGAAAAAAATAAGTAAATCTTGTGTGTGTCCGTGCGTGCGTGTGTGTTTTACCAAATTTCACACATTCTATATAAATAAAGTACTATTAAAAATTCTTTAGTATGTACTTGTAATAAGCATAAGCTTATTACAAATACATACTAAATTATTATAAATAAAATAGTTATTATTTATAATAAATCAGTAAATTGCTTTATAGTTCAACATGTATTTAGAATAATTTCAAAAGTGCATCAAAATATGATGAAACTTTTAACATTTTGCAGATTTATTTATTTATTTTATTTTATTTTTTTTTGAAAATTTTCTCAACACATTAGAATTTCTTCATATTGTATCTTCATTGAATAAAAATTTTTTTTTCCAAATGTACACTGCTGAACATGCATAAGTATTTGATAAGCAACTTAACTTATGCCACAAAACATAAGAGGAATCTAAAAGATACAAAGGTCAATTTATGAAGTAATTAGAAAAAAAAAGTTGGAACCATCATTTACCATGGAATAATATTCACAGAATTGCTAAATATAAACACCCAATGGGTTTCACAATTTTTAGAACCTCTAATCCTTTGTCAAGTGTCATTTACACACATGCTATAGTAACAATCACCCAAATTTTTAAGATATAGTCAAAAAATTCCTGAATCTGTTCAAAATACTTGCATTTCTAATGTATAGTGATTTTTAACATATGGCATTAAAAAACATTTGGCAACAAAGTAACCTTTAAACTTTGTTGTCAAATGATGTAAAAATTAGAAATTTTTAATTGAAACAATTATGAATTCCAAAAATTAATAAGTGTTTCTACATAGCATTATTTATATATGTATGCCTTTTAAATTAAACTTAGATGAACAAATAACCTGAATAAAATTTATATGATTAAAAATTTGTTTTTTCAAACAAATATAGGATGCAAGAAAAAATTGATATTTATTGCCATTATATATGCTTCCAATGAAAAAAATGATGAATTGTGAAAATACTTTTCAGTGAACTCTGCAACAATATATTACATTTTAAGATAAGAGAGACTTAAAATTAAATTGATATATTTAGTTTAAAATGATGAATATCTGCATTTTATATACATCAATTAAATGATAAACAATTATACAAATTATAAATTATTAAATATTTAAAATATTTTTATAAGCATGAATGCTCATACACAAATATGCTTGAGTAGAAGATAAATAAATATAATATATGCTTACAAAAATATGATTGCTTGAAAAAAAATGTTTTCTGTTTTGATTTAAAAATGTTTAAAAATGCAAAATTACTCCTTTCCAAAATTACACACATGCGAAAATGTTTTATCTTCTCGATTTTCCACCTTTTTAAAAATATTTTATTTTAAGAATGCAACTCTTGTCATAGGCCAGTATATAAGACAAATTTAAAACTTAAAAATAATGGTCAGTATGTTGCAACAAAAATACATAGGCATTCAATAAGTTTTGGGGGTTTTCAAATTATTTTTTCATTTTCAGAAGTAATTCTAATTTATTAGCACACACACACACAAGCACACAGAACTTTTTATCAATTAATTCTTTCTCTTAATTTTATTACTTTGTAAATATTTATTCTTTTTTTAACTAGAAAATAAATTTATCATAGTCCTCAATTTTACATAAGCAGTTTATCCTTATATAATATTAAGTTTCATTAAATATTTTCACTTCAGAAATTATAAATATAGCCAATATAAGCTTTACATTATTTGATAATCGCCCTTATTATCAATAATCAGCTAAATATTAACATATTCTTTCTCAAATCAGCTTTTTTAATTAATGGCTCATCTAATATAAGCTCTATCACAAAATGGTATTAAAAAATAATTGTATTAAAAGATATACAAAAAAATGATGATGGAAATTGAGATATTCAGTAAACACATTCCTGAATTAGTAGAATGAAATGAAAATGTGTTCATTTTACATTATATTATATCATTTTACATATATAGATACGAAAGCTTAAAAAATCAGAGTGAACCTAGCACACACACATTTTGGAATATAATTTAGTTAGAAAGAGAAAATTATTTTTTAAATTGAAGCACAATAAAATAACAGATAAGTTAAAAGTGTTCAACATAAAAGAAGCATAATCAATGAATAAACTCAATATACATATTTTTAAAACTTAAATGAATATGTGATCAATAAAGCAATTTAAAACTTGAAATTTTTCTAAAAAACATGATTTATAAAATAAATAGGACAACTTATACTTTACATTTTGTTAATGTTTTATTAATATTAGTTAATAAATATTTGTTTATTTTTTTTAACTTTGACATGCCTGGAGATGAGTACAGTAAAATATCAAACTTAGTTTTTACCTATAAATACTTGCACTTACAAAACTTCTCAAAACAAACTGTTAATTTTTTTTAATTTATTTTGCAAAATCATCTTTCTTAGATATTAAAAAATAAAATTTAAAAAATGGACAAGATTGTAATAAATTGTTTTTCACAGGAGAAAGCAACAAATAAATTTATATAAGAAACACACAGACACAAATCAAAACAAATTCAAAAGGAAAAATAACTTTAATAAATATTATATACATTTGCAATTGTCATACTTTTTAGGCAGATTAAAAAAAAAAGATTAAGCATTAAAGTTATTCCAAAATAACTTGTAAATTGATGTCACAAATAAGCAAACCTGAAAAAAATATTCATAATTTAGAAATCAAATATACAACATTTAAGATAAAAAATTCAAATGAAACTTAAAATTTCATTATAAAATTTATAAATAACTATCAAAATTTATTAATTATAATCTTATAGTTAAATATAATTTTAAATTGCAATGCACATAAATGCCTATAATCCATGTCATAGAAAAATCAAATTTAACTAATTTCTCAGAGGAAACAACTGAAGATTAAAAGAAAGGTTTAAATTAAAAATATTTTTGTATGAAAAATGTGAAATTTGTCAAATTTCACAGAAGAAACTTTCGAAATATTTAGTTAATATCAGTGTAAGAATAATATCATACTGGACAGAAACAAAATTCCTTAAAATAAATATTTATATAGAAATTAGAAACTTAGGATTAACTTCTTATACTTTTCTAAATACAAAATCCAAAGTGTAATATTTTTGATTTTGTGGATAATTTAAATATAGGAATGGAGAATTGCAATTTAGTAAGTTTAAATAATTTTTTTTAATTCATATTTTTTTTTAAATTTTTAGACATGATCTTAAATTACACCCAAATAGTTTCTAAAAAATACTTTTAATTCATAATATTTGGAAACATGTAAATATTTTCTCAAAATTATTATTGTATTGTTTGCACGATATAATTGCATTATCATGAAACATGTAAACTGGTTGAAAAACTTAGGTTATAAAACAATTTGATTTTAATATATATATTAAAATTTAGTCACTGTTTTTCTTAATCTGACTGCTTGAAAACAGTCGGATACATTTTTTGGAGAAACAAATTTTTCATTTTTATCAGTTTGAAATAGAAATCATATTTGTTGAAGAAAAAAATTTTTATTTGAAACAATTTGAAGAAACACTTTATTTGTTGTAGAAGTGTTAGTCATTTGTAGAGGAGTAAGATTAAAAGTTAGGAAAACAGTGAAATCACTTTCAATTCACAGAATAAAAATTTAGAATAAGCCTTCTTTTAAATTTAAAACACAAATGATAAATTTAAGAATATTTAAAAAATAAAATGGCAGTTTTTAAATTCAAACAATATAGTTCAAGAAATTTTACAAAATTTTTGAAAAAACCTTTAAAATAGAAGATTTAATAAACTGCATTTTCTAAAAACATTTAGGAACACAACAATTTTCAGCAAAATTTGGTTTCATTTAGCCTTTTAAATATATAACAAAAAAAACACACACATACACACAAAATAGTTTAAAAATTAAATTAGCAACAATTCATTACTTCAGAAACATCAACTCAGGTTTAATAAATAGATATTTCTCAACTATAATATCATAAATTAAAAGAGCATAAAAAGGTAACACTTAAAATCATTTCTTTTAAGTGAACAACACATTTATATGATTTCGTAAAAACTGCAAAATACTCAAAATTAACATAACATTTTGTTACATGCTTGGTTTTAAAATGAATTCTATTTAAAGACTTTTTTTTTGTGAATTTTACAAAACAAAAGTTAAATTTGTTTTGAAATGATTATTATAAACTTTATTTCAAATAATTGTGTATTACTTGAAATGCAATTTAATGTTAAAAAAAAAAGAATTGTACATATATTTTATAAAATTATTAAATACTTTTAATTAGTACTCCAGTCAAATCTTTGATTGTTTTTGGCAAAAACATTTCATGAATATTTTGAATTTAGAAACTTGCTTAACTCATATATGATTTTGTTGTTCTTCTTAATTATACATATATATATTGTTCAAAAAGTCATTAGATTTCCAGCCTATATTCACCACTAAAATTAATAGAAAAAAAATTTAAATACATTTGAAATTAGAATGTTATGGTTAAAAATATATATATTTAACAAGTCAATTGCTTAAAAATATGAAAGATATCATTCAAAGTAACTTTATTTTAATCTAAAAATATGTATAAAAAAAATCCGAATAATATTTCTAAAAAAATATTTGCTATGAAGATTTTAAAATTGTTACAGTAATATAAAAAATATAATTTGTTAGAATAAAACAAAGTTCAGCAAAATTATTCTATATTTTTAAATGTTTATTTATATAAACTTATATTAAAAAGGGTAATTGTCAAATTTCAAAAGAAACACTTTTATTTTTTTAACTTTATTTTTTTAAAACTTACATTATTTAAACATTTTATTTAAACTTACATTACTGTAAAGTGTGCATGTTCGCCACATTACTGTGTGCTACCCATAAGTGAAAGAATTTCTTTAAAAATTAAAGTTCTAGAAATTATTTCTTTATGAATAAAAAAATCAAACTCTCTTTAATCTACCGTACAAATAATCAATGCTTTCCTGCCAGTTCACTTAATACAATTATCCAAATTTAAAATAGTTCTGGAAAAGGTATATATTGTTTGACTTCTATTCAATTTTTAAAATACTGCTTTTCATTTCTTTATATTTTGTAACAAGACATGCCTAAAGTTGAAATAATTTTCCAGTTTTATCCAAAGTTTTTAACAATCAATTTATTTATTTTTTATTTCAAGTTACTATTTTATATAAATACTTCATTTCATTTACTGAATACATACTTAGAAAGTATGTGTATTATTTATATAAAATGCTGATTTTAGTATAAATATTTGAGCAATTTTTTAATATCAAACTATCAATGTAACACAAAATATTAAAAATATAAAGTTTTTTTTTCGAATATTTGTGAAACAAAAAAGTTGAAAGCTTATCTCTGAAATACACAAAAAATTTTAATAATCATGACAGTAAAATTTTTTTAAACTTTTATTATCATTTTATTTTATAACTTCAAATTATTAACTTCATCATTTAATAGAAAAATAAGTATTATAATAAAATGTTTATACATTTAAAACCACTTTATATTTAATTTTCAAAATTTTTCAAGATTTAATCAGTCAAAATAATATTATAAGATATTAAATGGATGAATTTTACATGGTTAATTTAAACTATACTATATAAAGCATAGTTTGAATGAAATTTGATGAAATCACTAAATGTACAAAAAAAATGGCTTAAATTTTTCAATTTCTCTTTATATAAAATATTTTTTACTACACAATTTTTTACTGTGCATTAATATATTAAACAAATTTTTCTATTACAATAAATTATAAATAAAAAATGTTTCAATGTGATATAATTGAACTGAAAAATATTTTCAGAAACATTAATAATTTTATAACTGTTATCAAAACATTTAATAATTTTCTATTACAACAATTTTCTTTATTATTGTGAAAAAGAATTCCCCTTAAAGTAAATTTTCAATGAGAAATTAATTTAGAATTAAATATAGAAAAAAAATATTTTGAAACTCATAATTGAATATTTCATTAATTGGTGGTATATTTTGATATAAATCTTAAGCAGAAGATAAAAAGTCACATTAAATTAAAATTAGAATTCAATTTTAATGTTAATTTTAATTCAAATTAAATATGAAAAAATATTTTTAATATAATATATCAACATTAAATTTTAGAAAAACCATACAAATTGATAAATTAAAAATAGAAATTTATAATTGCTAATGATTTTATTATTCATAATATTAAACTTAATAACAGTAACAGGAAATTCTCAATTATATATAACTACATGAAAAAATAAACTTAACTAAAATAATTTTTTAAATGAAATAATTTTTCACAAAACAAACAAAAGTATATTCTGAGATAGTAAAAATTAAAATAATTTTTGCTTAATTTAGAAGTCTTATATAATTTTGATAAGTGTTAAAAAATAAAAGGAATTTTTTTATAATTATTAAAATATTATTTTAATTTTATTTTATCATCACCAACTCAAATATAAGTAAACCAAATTTTTTTCATTTACTATTGGTTTTAAATTACATTTATTAATAAACAATATATACAATTTTAAGAAGCTTCATGAAATCAATAAACTTTATATATTCAACTGCATACAAAATAAATAAAATAAAAGCCATGCAGTATTTTAACATACTAGTTTTGAGTAAAAACCTATAAAAAAATATACCTGTGAATAAAATAAAGTCATGAGGGTAAAAATTGCAGTTTGGCCCAATGGTTTTGCCTTCTTAAAATAATAGGAACAATTGTCTCAGCAATTTCCAAAACATAATGCAAAAGAAAATTAAAGTTTTCTCCTTGCTACTATATTCATGTCCATCCATATAATGTGATAGAATTTTCAAATTTATAAATAGAAATTGATATGTCAATATGCTCAGTGACAGTACTAACAGATAGCACACTTTTGAAGCAGTTTTCTTCATGCAATTTTGAATATAAATTTTTTTTAAAAAAATAACTAGACAAATAAAATTTACCACCAGTTAACTTCATTAAGTCAGGCTGCAGTGGGCTGGTTTATTAAGGCATCATTCTCCTTCTCAAACAGAAGTAAGTTTGAACCCTAGATCCATAATGTTCAATAAGCCAATCAATAGCTTGTGGTCACAATTCCTTTAAGTGAAATAGGTTGGATTGGCAGATACAGTATTGGGGAATTTCTATTTAGTATTTGTTTTATACAGCTTACACTGATACATACCTGCCAACCTTGGAGGAAAGAAAATCAGTAGATTCTACTGATTTTGTGCGAAAAAATCAGGAGACGCTGTTAGCGAAATCTTTGCTTGAAACAGAATAATTTAAATGGCAGTACCACAAAAAGACAATTTTATTCTTCAGATTATACATTCTGAGAATGATTTATGTTAAACATATTTTGTGTTAGTCTTTAATTTTTTAATAAAATATTCATCAACCTTATAAAGGAACTATGAAAGACTAAGGAATATATTACATGTAAAAAAGTAAACATCAATGTTTATGCCCCAATATTCACTTTATAGGGCAACTTTTACTATACTAATGCAATTTTTATAAGTATTAAACTTATAAATACATTACTAAATCAATTTAATTCAGTGACAAATACTTAGTTTGAAGGAAATATTTTCCCAATTAAGCTACTAATAACTAGTAATATTCCTCATAATTGAACTGTTTATGTAAATAGGCACCCGTTGTCTGCTCTAAATGTTGATTACATAACTGGAAACTCGTAGGAATCTTGGCAGCCAGTGGTTACAGCATCATCCTCCCACAGCGAACTCGAAATTCAGAGGAACATATTTAAATAATAATATATATACATATATGTCATTATATTAGTGCGCCATCTATTGACTATTAAAGCTCATAAAACAACTCAATAGGCTTTTTTCCGTCAACGTTTCAGCAGCTTTTAAATTTTTCAATGCCAAAAATTAGATTTTCATAAATTATTGGGAAATCGGGATAAATGATGAAAAATCAGTAGAGTTTGCAGCTATGCTGATAGTGCATTTTAGTGTAAATCACAACCGTTTTTGTGACTTAATTCAATTTTATGTTTCAATAATAATTATTTATGCATTAACATAAAGCATTGAATTCTGTATGTTTAAAAAAAAGTTCCATCATTAACTTTTCAATATAACTATGCTTTTGTGAATATTTTGTTTTGTTAATTATAAAATAATGTTTAAGCTTTATAATTTTGAAATTTTTCATAATATAATTAAAAATATTTTTATATTTTCTCAGTTGTATTTAACAGGATTTATAAATAGATTCTAAAGAAACAAATTTCAGTTTTCCAGGAGGTACCTATATATAAATATTATTAATGTACCAATTATTTTTATAAATAAATATGTTTGTAATTATATTTTTATGACAACAACAATAGAACATTGATAAAAATTAATATGAATACTTTTTATTTAAATTAGACTTAAAAGTTATTATTTCAAGGGCATTAAGCAAGACTATAGCTTCAATATAGAAATAATTTCCCCTTTAAATATTGAAAATTCTTCATATTAGTTACTTAAATATTGTACATAATAATAAATGATTTTCTAAATTGATATTTTTTTAAAAGATAAAAAAATTTGTTAAATAAGATTACTTACACAAAACATTGTGAAAAATAAAAAAAATCAAATGTATGCAAATAAAAAAATTTCATTTCAGTAAAAACTTTGCAGCAGATGAATCTGAAATATTGATTTGTAATGATTGAATAAATAAAAAAAAATTAAGAACAAACATAAGAAATAACTATGGTTTGTTTTTATCAAATAGTAATGATTAGAACAAAGATTTAAATTGAAATTTCAAGTAATATTAGTAATATGAAATTTAAATTTGAATGATTCATCTGTTAGGTTTATTTTTCTTTCACTTTAAAAAATTATTTGAATTAAAGAAATTATTTTAGTTAAAAATGATTCTTTCCTTTTACTTAGAAAACTGTTAGCAATAATTACATTACATAGGCTTTATATTATATAATTAAAAACAAAAAATTTCAATTTAAATTATTTATGTTCTTTTTTTATCATCATTTATAAAATGAAAACTGCTTAGAAACGTTTAGTAATGGTCCAAATCCCAATGTACCCATAGATAAAAAAAATTATATATATATATTTGGTTTATCAATGGGTACATTGAGACTTGGAATATCCCTATATATTTAGTGGTAACTTTCATTTCTGATTAGGAAAATAAAGGAATTGTTTAAACTAAAATTTTATGCTGTTAATGAATACATTATACAAAGCTGTATAATGTAATAAATTGTGTTTATACCTGTAAATATATGCACACAATTCATGAAGTAAAGAAAATTTATTCTTATCTAACTAAGTAATTTGGAAGATTCCTTACATAGTCATTATTCAGGTTCCAGATTAATGTTACTTCCAAATTTTGCATACAACTGAACTTTAAGATCAGACATAGCTTGTTTGAGAAATTCTTGTTGTTCTTTTAACGTTTTTGTTTCTTGAGCAACACTTTCTTTCTTGTCATCTATCATCTGTTGAGCTTCCTCAACACTAAGGAAAATAAAAACATCACCAATTCTAAAAGTAGGTAATAGTTAAGGCAAATTTGTGATTTTATAGAGTTATTCTACTAATGTTGATTAAATAATTTTGAACTATATAAAAAAGATTAAAAAAATGACAGAATCAAATGCTAAAAATAAAATTGCCACACTAATATAAAAATACAACTTTGTTAATGGAATATGTTGAGAGTTTTGAGAAATGGCATTCTTTTTAAATGAACATAATGACTATGAATAAATCTTTTAAAATTCATATTATCTATTTAAATGTCACAATAATAGCATAGTCTTCTTAGACCCATATTCTGATTGGGATATTGTTATTTATCAATAACCTCAGAATATGAGAATGGATATTGGTTTTGGATATTTATTATCAGAGATCATTTAGAAGTTACTCTTTTAATAGCAGTAGCAGATTAATTAGTGAAGCATATTTCGGTAAGATCAAAAATAAGCTATAATTGGATTATGATATAATGTACTTCAAGAAAGCAGATATTTACAGATACATGAACAGAAAAAAATAAATATCCAATTTATGGCCATAGAAATGGAAAATAATATGGCCTTTGATTAATGTCTATAACAGTATTCATTAAAAAATTTTGTTTTCAAAACATAAGATACATTTCTTCCTTTACATTTTAAATATGCATGGAACATTGTTTTTAACATATAATAATGACTTACAACAGCTCATGTATTTAAATAATAAATATTATTGTTATTTCTTTCATATTATTCTTATTATTAATACACATTGTGTATATATTTTATTTTTGAGTATATCATGTGCATTACATTTCTAAGAACATCATCACAAGTATTTCTTGAAGCTACACAAAAACTTTTGTATCAAAAAATTAAATAAAATATAATAAAATTTGTTGTTGAGAAAAGTGTAGAAAAAACTCTTATAAATTACATATAATGATTGTGATAGTTGCATTAAGCAATAATATTTACAACAGCATTATACCAATGATAAACAATACAATATTAGCAGCAATAAAGAGTGGAATTACAAAGGATTTAAAAAAAAAATTTTTCTCTGTAACTCCTTCATAATTAAAAAACATATACAATTCAGATCAATACTAACATACATAATATATAATGATCACATTATAAGATCATAATTGCTATTTATTAGATGTATTGTATAATTTTTTAAGATGCAAAATTCTTATGCAAAGTGGATGTGAAGATTTCGATGACAAAACAGCTCTAAAGCTAATCTTTTTAGAGCTGTCTCTTCTAATCTTAATCTTAGAATCTAATCTCAGCTTAGAATCTAATCTTCATCCTTTAAAATTCTTGAATTTTGAGATTCTTGAATTTGAAATGAGAATTACAATTTATTATGGATTCTAAATCACTATAAAGATCAAAGCCTGAGATCGAAATCAAACCCACAAATAAATAGAATTTGAAAGAGAGGGAATATTTTGAAGGTATCTTTGATTAATTAAAATAGTAGAAAATGCACTTGTTATACTTGCTATGAACAATCCAAAGTTTACAACTTGAACAATAAAATTCAGTCAATAAAAGAAACAAAGGAAGCACTGAACTTTAACTTTGAAGTACTCTAGCATACAAAATTTTAAATACAGTGAAATTGTTTTAAAAATGTATTATTTATAAAAATATACTTAAAAATACATATGCACATTCTCAAAATACATAATACAGGTAAAAATATTATTTATCATGAAAATTCAAAATTTTAATAGTTTTATGAAATATAAAATTGTATGAGCTGTTTAAAATAAAAGAAAAATGATTTTTAAAACAGAAAAATTGAAATATAAATGAAATAAAATACAAATTTTATAGAATATTTAAATATAAATTAATACAATGGATGTTTGTTTTTACGAACCTTTAATTTAAAAACACTCAAGATTTTTATGAACTATCGGCTACTCTTTAGCAGGGTCCTATATAGATGCAATATTTTATAATTTCCATTATTCACATATGATCTAAATTTTTTAATTATCTTCTTTATGTGAATTTGTTTTAATGTATCCTTCATTTGTGTTTATTTTTTATCATCTAATGTTTTATTGTGTTTTTTATAGTTAAGAAACTTGGATTTATGTTATTACTAAAGAATATTAGAATTGTGGATAATTAACTTCACAACATTAAGTATTAACTAATAAGTGTATTGAATAAAAAAATTTGATTTTAAAACAAAATTATAGGAAAATACTTAATAATCCTAGTGTAATTTGTCAATAGAATTTTAGCTATTAATAGGCCCAAAAATCAAGTATCATTCACACCAGTTTTTTTAAGCAATCCATGTGAAATTTCTCCCACCAAATTTAACTTCTCATTTTGAATGCATTTCAATGTAATCAATATCTTAAAAATACTTTTTGAAGAAGTGATCATGCATTGGAATTGAATTGTGAAATTGATATTTAAAGTGCAATGTTCTATTAAATACATGCTTGGAATGATATTGCAGAAAAAATTATATTAAGTCATTTTGACCTGCATGCATATTTAAACAAATAAATGTAACTCAAAAAAGACAGAAAATTATCTGACAATTTGAGTGAAGATAAGCTTTATGAGCTTTGCCAAAAAAATCTGAAATTTCACTTCAGGACTTTCTGTATCTAAATTCAGATGTAATTTGCTCACAAGAAATATTAGATGACTAAAAAATTCACAATATAATAAGTGATAATGAGAAAAAACTTTCAGATCTAAAATATGAAGAAAATGGTTTAGTGGTGCAACCATAAGCAAAACAAGAAGATGAATGGCTAACAGGATTAAGGTACTTCTTGAAGAAAAGCAGTAAAATACTTTTATACATCGAAAAAAATGTGTTTTTAAAAATGTAGTTTTGAAACTGAAAGTGATTTTAACTGATTTTTCTCAATAAAATTAAAGTAGGAATTGTTTTTAAATCATGAATTTTATTTTGCATATATATAATGCACATATTAAATATTTTTCTAATAGTACTTTATAAAGAATTTTTTATAAAGAGAGAGCAGTGTGAAAAGAAGTTTTAAGATATAGCAGTTATGTTTCTATATTATGAACTTTAGATTTAAGAACTATTATACCAGTCTAAATGTGTTCGTAAAAATAAGTATGTACTGTACTTTGGTATTCATTAGAAGCAACCATAAATACAAATAAAATTATTTTAATCCATATAACACTTTTGATGGACTATTTTTTTCAGCAATTGTTAAATCAATTTAGAAAATAATATTATTCAGATACAAAAGATTCAGATTAATGTTAATGGTATAAATATAATTAAGACAGATTTACTTAATTCAGGACTTTAAAATTACAGTGACAGACATTTAAATTTTTAGGGATTCAGTAAATATTTCAAAAAAGGATATGGAGTATTTTCTTGGTCAACAGATAACATGAGATCTGATTCTGCATCTTCTAAGGCTTGTAATTCATTCTGAAAAAAATAATAATTATCCTAAATATCTTAATTAAAGTGAAATTTTACTACTGAAGAGTAAAATCAATTGTATACATAGTAAACACTAACAACTTTTACAATTGTCTTTCATCAACATAGTTAAAAAATTAAAGCTGGGGGGAAAACATGACTGATTTTTAACTGGACAAATTTAAATCCTTAACAGGATCAGATTAAAATATATCAATATAATTAATTTTATTTTACATACTTATTAATTTTAGAATAAAATTTTTTTACAAGAATTTAAAAAAAATAATTATATTGTATTTAAGTAAATAAATTCTAAATTAAACTTTTACAGAACCCAATTACCATCACATACATAAATATATGCAATTTTTATAACTTAAAGGTACAATGAAATATAATCTCTAAGAAAAAAATAAGTAGCCATATTAAACTATATAAAACATTTTTTCAAAGCAAAAAATCAGAAATTAAGTTTACTGTCATAAGTTTCATTTTCAAAGAAATTAATAAATCATTAATAAAAAAACTTAAAACATTAAAGATAAATCAAACATGCTATTATCATTAAGATTTTGACTAACAGAAAATATGATAATATTTTTAAAATGTATGAATTTTATTTCAAATACTTTTAAAGATTGTATAAAGAATATTATGGAAAACAAATTACAACATAATAATTTTGTTATTAAAAAAGACATTAAAAACTATAAAGAAACAGAATTTTAAACAAATGTACTTAAAAATACAAATTTTAAAAGGAAAATTTTCATAAAACTTGTATACTAAGGAAAACTTTTTTCTGCAATAATTAGAAAATTTTTTCAATTTAATTTTGATTTAACTAGGAAATAATTTTAACCATTTTTCTATTTTATTATATACATTTCTATTTCAGTTCATACATTAATTTTCATATATTAAAAAGATTTTCTAATTACAGAAACATTTTTTGCTCAAAAAGAAAAATATTATTTGGCTTCTAAATTAATAAAAAAATCTCATTAATTTTTAGTGGACCTTTTCTATACATTTACACCTTATTACAACTTATACCTCTTTATCTTTCTCCTTATCTCACATTTACTTTTCAAAATTATATATCTACTTAAAAACATTTAATAAAAGATTGTTGATGTAAATTTTAAATGTAAAAAGGCAAAAAATTGTATTTTTAAGTAAATTTTTGATGTTAGAAAATAATAATTTCTTTAAACCAAAAATTTTAAAATTTATTAAAAGCAAGATTCCAAAACTTTTTAGATGAATTTGTGTTTAGATTAATAACACACATGTATGAATTACACATTTCTACCAACACTAATGCAATATTCCTAGATTTCATTCATTCAATCTTTAAAGTAATCAATATCAAAACCTTTAAAAACACACAAAAAACTTTAATTTATAATAAAGAAATAATAAAATTAATAATGTTTAAAATTTTAAGAGGTCCCATAAAACAAATCAACTCACATAAGCATAGTAATAAAAAATCCAATGACAGCAAATTTTAAACTATTTCAAAGAATAACTTTGGTAAAAGTTTACAGAGCCTGATGCTTTCTCGATCATTCTTTCTCCATACATACTCTGCGAAAACGTAAAATCAATATATCCTCATTCATATTTATTAATTTCCGTCAGGAACACACTAACTCCAAAAATCGAAACTCAATGCTCCAAGATTATTCTGTAATAGTTTTAAGGGTTACACACAAAACGCGCATGTCACGCAATCACGTTACCTCATAAACGAAAAGTACGTCATATATACGTATGCCGAACCATTAAGCCAGTTTGGCAAACTTATTGCACCACTTTATCGCCGGCTTGGCACATTTTACCCTCTCTACAGTTCTCTACCCTTTAGCAATAACTTTTTCTAAACTTACATAAAAATTTTAAAAAATAGTAATCATTGAAAAATAATATAACTATGTATTTTTTCAGACCAATATTTATTTTAAATCTTTTATACAAATAAAACAAATGTATATGTATTTTTTAATTTCTTTAAATTATACCTTCAAAAAACCATATAAAGATCTTTTAATTTTTAAAAAATGAAAAGTTTTTAGGTTTATTATCAATTAATAATTTTCTTTGAAAAATATCATTAGATAAACCTTCAAAAAATATTTTGCAGTACAATTTGAATAATTTTATTCAGAATCAATAATTTTATTTAATAGTAATTTACCTCTTTTGATTTAAGTTCTTCAATGATATCATCTAGCTTTGAATTATGGCGAGCAAATTTATTAATTTTCTGTTGATCTTCAAAAGAAACATGAAGCTCTGTATCCTAGAAAAATATAATACACTTTTTCCATTATTTTCATGGAAATTACTTATTTATTTAAATAATCCTCTGTTTTGTAAAATTATTATATAAATAACAGGATTTAACAGTTGAACATTAAACTATATTCAGTTTCATTGATAACAATTGAAAGAAAACTAAAACTGATCAAATTTGTGGTTAAATTCTTACCTATTCTCAAAGCAATGGGTATTTTACAAAACCATAAAACATTATTCACATAACTTTTTTCAACTAATAGATTCAAATATAGAGAATTCACAAGCAACACTAACTTGAATTTTAAAAAAGTATGTTACACTATTATTAATTTCAATACATAGAATAGGAATACAAAATTTAACTTTACTCAAGATTTGTATTTTATCTACCAGTAGATGTTTAATTAATATAATGATTAATTATATATAAACTATTACATAATGATGTATATTATTTAATATATATATATATATATATATATATATATATATATATATATATATTACTTTCTGATATACAAATTTAACTAGCTCACATTATAAAATATATATTGTAAAATAGTTAAAAGATATAATTGAATCTTGATACTCTTTGTCTATTATCCTTAGAGACACCAAATAAATTAGCACATTCATTATATATAATTGTTCAAATGCTTTTGAAATAATTTTGCTCCAATTAATCAATGTAATGAAAAAATTATAAGCTCATTGTTTTATTACACCAAGATTTCATACTATCATTCATTTTGACAAAATATTTTTTGGAAGCAAATTTTTATGTTGTAGACAGTTAGAGTAAACATTAACCAAAACATGGTAATGAACCAAATATTGCTAAAAAATACAGATTCTTCACTGATGAGTCGCATTAAAAATACGGAAAAATAAAATTTATTTTTCTACTTTTAATATTAATTTTTTTATTACATGCCAGAGAATAAAATATATTAAGCAGTTTAGGAAACTCTTTAACAAATAAATAAGAAAAGAATAAATTTTAAGAACAGCTAAGTTTCATAATTCCATTCTATATAATATAGCAAAACAAAAATAAAAAAATATACGGAGAACACAAGTTGATGATTATAAACTTTTCAACCGCCCAAAACACAGTTCGTCCAGTAAAATGTTAAAGATTGCTGGATCTGGCATGCAGTCAAACGTTAAGTTTAGACGTAACAAACATTTAAGAATAAATAATTTGCTATCATTTTATTTTAAACATTTTCTATAATACACATCAGTTTAAACATAATATTCAACTTTAAAATCAAAATTATCAAGCACAGGGAATATTTAAAAAACATTAGGAGGTGAATAAGTGAAGTTAATTAAATACAATTCCCATTAATTGAATATAAAATTTTAAAGACATAAATCTAAATGCATTTAGTAAATACTCACGCTTTTTGAAGCCATATCGAATAACTTTATTTTAATTTTCAGGTGGTTTAAAGTAAAAGCAAACTTATACCGTATTTCACAAACGGTAAACCGGAATTTTTTTTTCTTATTACTTCGATATTTTCGATATCGATTATATTTAATGAATTTTATCTCAGTAATTCAGTAATTTCGAATTCGAACAGAAATTAATACTAAAGCCAACTTTGAGCTAACATATCTTTATCAGTTTGATCATGTAATTTGTTTTGCAAAATATTTCAGATTAATCAAATAATCGTTTTTGATGCTCAGACATTTCGCTTAAAACATGTGTTCTATTCTTCTCATCAAAAACTTTACATTAGAAGAAGAAAAATAAAAATTTTTAAAGGAATTTTTAAAGTACATATGAATTTTTAAATTTTTAGTATTTGATAGACAAAAACTGACCAAGCATTCGCAAATTACATAGTTCACAAGAAAATAAGAAAATCTCTTTAACAAAAGATTTCAATTCTTTCACTAATTTTTTGCATATCGGTACAAGGAAAGTTAACGAGTATCCTAGATTCTTAAGCAATATTGCTTTAAATCTAATTAAATTATTTATAGTTATAACTATATCGAGTGCTTAGGAACCAAGATATAGGCAATTAACAGAATATTTAAATATTATAAATCCGGAGGAAACTCATTACACCTACCAATCTCGGGAAATCTGACATATGGCGCCACTGAAAAAAGTTAATTTTAAAAGATTACTTGAAACAAATTAAAAAATTGAGAAGAATTACATGTCTGTGGCGGGTACGGAGAACCGATTTAGGCCTGTGAAAATATTAAAGTTTATATGGATCGTAAATCTCAATGCTTGAATTTCGGTATTATTAATGTTAAAGACTTTGTGGTAGAGCCGAAATGCTAGATATTTGATATAATTCCTGAGAGGTGGGATTGCAAAATAATTTCTTTTTAGTTTATTGCGGAAGTAAGGCTCTGCTTTGGTTATTAGTCACAGAGTTTTGCTATGTTGGCTCTGGACGACTTTTAAATTTGTTACACATACTCCTCTCCAAATTGTAGCAGTACATATAATGTCTGTAATGCAGCTGATAGTGGGACTGGTTTTTAGCGAAGTTCGTACTCATCAAGATCCTACCCAGGGCCGGTCCTAGACATTTTGGCGCTCCGGGCAAAACCTTAATTTTTGCGCCCCCTCCCCTGTTTTTTTTTTTTTTTTTAAAGTAAATCTCATGCGACCATATCAGAAAGTCAAGAAAACATTGACAAAAACGTTTCATTAAAAAACTCAAGCATCAGATAACAAGATGAGCAATTTAGCACTTAAGGCAAAATAACAAAAATTAAAATGTAGTAATGCTAACTAAATTAATATCCCATATTATAAATAAATTCTGACTAACCAAAGTAATTAAAAGGCCCTTTACCGAACCTTTCTTTCGGTAAACTCATGAACCAGTAATTTCAAATCTAATTTGTCACTAATTTGGTGTTCTATAGCTATCATTGCCAATCCATTGAGACAATTTTGCGTCTGCATCGTTCTAAAATAATTTTTTATTATTCTTTGTTTTGAAAACTTCTTTCCCCTGAAGCCACAGTGATTGGCAATGTAATTAGGATTCTTATTGATATACTGAGGTTTGGTGCGAATTTAAGTGTAGCGATAAACTTGATAGAACTACAACAGGGGTTTCCTTTTTAGTTAATAATGACGAAACAATGCTTATTTCATCGGCTAGTTCCAGGGCGTTAAGATCGCTTGAATTTCCATCTGTTAAAACTGCTTCCAAAACTTTGCAATGAGCTAATAGCTCATTTATGGGCATGTCTTTTAGACCAAAAATATTATACAAAAAGCTGAAATAATTACTGTGAGTATTTAGCAAATTATATCTGGTTTCCTAGGCATTTATTGCTTGATCTATAGTGTGTAAAAAATCTATTTTATATTTTTGTTTGAGGTCTTGAACGGGTTCATCCGGGCCCTCATACAAAAACGTTCTTGTTGTGCTTCTGACACGATAACGAGGTATGGTGGTATCGAAATTAGCTTCAACGTCAATCTCTGAAGCAAGCTCTGTTGCTTCTGAAATGATGCTTCCAAAAGTTTCTTCTGATCTCAGGTTTTCAAAGAAGAGTTTGCAGTTGCTAAGCATATCAATAGCTTGTGACATATCAAAATTTACAGTTTGCAAAAGTTTGCTGATGGGGTTAATATGACTCAAAATTTTGTACCAGATTACAACAGAAATCGGGAGTACAAATAAGGATCAGAAATATAAACCCCAGATTATTTTATGTTCCCTGCAGCAGCCATTCACTAAATTTGATTGTAAACGATTTGGCAAAATCCTCGTTTGAGGCAGCCAACTTCTTCAATATTGTTTAAAAGTTATGTACATTTTTTTCTTCCTCTTTTTTTCGTTGGGCAATATTACTGAAATATATTGATACTTACACCCTAAAACCATTGAGTGATACGTGATGGGAAAGTGGAGTCAACTCATTAAAAGCTCGGCGGGTTCAAATTGGTCCAATTCACGATGCTTTGTACAGCATATATGAAGATTCAGAAATCGATAATACGATCAGAGATGAGGATAGCACATTATTAAATAATTTGAAGCAGTTCAAATTTATATGCTCTGTTGGAACTGTTGTCATATTGGAACTCTTGTATTGGAACTGTTGTCATACCCTTGACCGCGCATGTTTTCTACTTTAAGCCTATTTTTTTCAAGCTCTTCTAGTAAAACCTCCGACAATTCCTTAGCTGTTGATCTCTCAATGAGTAGAAAACCCAAAAAATGTTCGTTGATATTAACTTGAACTTCAGACTCTGATTCCTGTATGGAGACAAATCTTACCACAAATGTCATCTGTTCTACTTTACTTGCATCGGGAGTACAGTCAAGTGCACTATGCAGCGACGGAATTACAATTTACGAAATTACACTATATAATTTTAGGGGTCCCTACTCCCTACATTTTATTTTTATATTTGTAATATATAATTACCCATTTTTTAATACGTAGGTCAAACTAAAACAAATAAAACAAAAAATACTCTGCCAATTTATGGGCACCAAAGTTCATACGATTAACAACAAATCTCCCTTCATTGTAGGTACCTCCACTGGCCAAAAAATTGATACCACACAAGACATTTTTTGATGTAAACTCTAATTTTTGAAATCCCCCCATGTGCGCCACTGGCTTAAAAAAATAAAAGGCATTTTATTCAACTCCAGACTCTATTACCTTTTATTTGATACCACACAAGCCAAGTTTTGATCTAAACTCTAATTTTGGAAATCTATCCCCACCCTTTTATTTGGCTTTTGTCTGATGGATTTTATTCGTTTTTAAAAATGAAAACAAAAATTAAAACACTTACCTTCACAGAAGCCAAGCGCACTGGACAATTTGCACAAGCACTTTTTTAAAGCTTTTTTGCACTAACAATTTAAACAAAATATTTTATTTCGCACCAGCCAAAGTCTAGTGACAAATAATGCATTGTTTTAAGTCTACATACTTTTTATATGCAGTTAAAAAAAGGCTGTTAGATCTTGTTTCGCTTGGTTTCGAAATCAAAATCAAAACTAGCATTCATATCTTGTAACGCGTTTTTGAGAAAATTCCCGTGAACCGATTTCAATGAAATTTGGTATACTTACAATAGAAGGGTCCGATGACAATGTAATATTATGAAAAATAATTTATTGATATGATATCAGAATGATAAAAAAATATTCTTTACTTTTTAGTGCATTTTATAAAAGCCTGTAACTTAATTTTTTTTATCAGTTTATTTTCAATTTCCATGATTTTGGAGCCCCTAGATCATTGCGCTCCGGGCAGCCGCCCGGATCGCTTTACCCTTGGGCTGGCCCTGTCCTGCCTGACACGAGATGACAGCTTCAAATTTCAAGGTATGATATCCGACTTCAGTAATTCTTTCTCCCGAACTTAATTAGAAATGGAAATAAGCATTTCTCTTCTCACCCCATCTGGAAGGGGGTAAATAAATTCTCTTGCTCTGAGGTAAAAATGTCTGTAATATTAGGAGGTGTTGTCTGCGGCACGAACAGACAATGCACTTCCGACCCCTTTTTCTCTTGAAGAAAGAGAAGTGTGCTTGAGAAACATAGACACTAGTTGAGGAGAGTAGTTTGAACGACCGCAGTCACTTGGTGAGCGATCGGTTCTGTGATGTTATAGGTAGATGTAATATAAATATATTTTTCTAAAAATTGAAGTCTGAATTCAAACATCGAACATTACACTGATAACGAATAGCAATTATAACATTACGTCAAGGTCGAATTATCCCTGCACGCAAAATTTGACTTAGACGACAAATAAATAAATCTTTTTTCTATAATTAGTCAGTTATGGCTCACTTATCTTTTCTCAGATACAGTGTATAATTTAGTTTGTAACATATATTATTATAGTGTGTTGCTGTATCCATGGATTAATTATATAAAAAATTTCATATATATTGTAGTTAATTTTAAAATATTAGGCACACGTCAATATTAGTGTTGCTAACTTTATGCAAGTAAAAATAAGAAACATTTCATCATTTAAAAAAATATTTATAGGAGCTGCATTAACCATTGCCTTGTAGAAATATTTCTCAGTAAATTCAAATGATTTTGCTTAAACATAAGAGGGCACTGATCTTAACTGCACTTCATTTGCTTATAATACAGAGGAATTTCAGTTATTCGAACTCCATCTACCCCAATCGCTTTCAGAAAAACAAATTAGACTGAAGAAGAAATGGGAAATGAGGAGAAAAAGCTCAAGTAAAGGAAAGGTAAGAGAAGGGAGAATAAGAGAGAGACGTGTCACTTTAAGAAATCAGAAGCATTCGTTTGAAAATTCCTGGATGTTCAGAAGTTAGCTCCGGTGATACATGAGAATGGATTATGAGTCAGACACTAATTTTTAAATTGCAAATAATAATAAAATTTATTGAAATTGACGAGGACGATGTGATCACATGCAAATTCTCACTGTCAAGCGGATAAGCGACTTAGCTTTCCGAAAACGGATGAACAATACTTAGTTTACTCTGAACAATGACAGCAAGTAATGATTTTCATTAACAGAATTCTATATTAATGGACAGCACTTTTAATTACCTTAACATATAAAAGTGTTGTCTTTTCGAATTTTTCTTCTTTAAAAGTGTAATTTTATTCTCGTATTTTTCAATATGTAATAATGAATTAAAATGGATAATTTTTTTCGGAAAAAATCCTAATGACCGAATATTTTAGATTATCCGTATGGGGTCCGGTCTCAATTGATTCAAGTTCTATTGTATAGTTCTTTCTTAGTTGTAATACAATCATATATCTCAGATCGGATGAAAATTAATTGACCACTAGAATTTTCAATATTTCTGTTAATTAATGCTTTTCAACTGAGGTTGCTTGAATTTCCTTTAGACTTTTAGAAGTGTGTATATATATATATATATATATATATATATATATATATATATATATATATATATATTCAAAATTAAAGAAATCCAAAATGAAAAATCATAATTTTTCAACTTTTTTTATACTTGAAATTTTTTTTCTTCCGTAATCCCTCGACTTACAAAAAATTAATGGGAGGCGATTGAAAAATACTAGTCAGTTTCGTTCAACCGAAGAAAGCGGAAGAATGGCGAGAATTCTCGTCAAAGCCTAAAGTGGCGCATGAAATGAATGACAAGTCTGACTTGTCATTGAATGTCAAGGGGTTAATTTAAAAACATTCTTAAATGGATGTTATATATAAATGCACTTTCAAAAAATTTCATTTCATTAATATTGTACTTCAGAAAAAGGTTTATTTTTAAACTTTTCATTCACTATAATATTCAAATATGTTGCAAATTCAATTCTAAAATTAGAATTAAAATTCTAGCAAACATTTAATTTCCAATACAAGCAACACATAATTGAAAACTAAGTTCTACTTGAAATAATTTCTCATGAAAATTCCTTTAAGTATGTGAGGAATTTCATTAAAAATATTGATTAACATTTCAGAGTCAGAATTCTTGTAATTTAATAAGACAGTACCCAAAGCAGTTAATGCTTCTCATATTCTATCACTCAGTTATAAATTTATTAATTATAAATACAACTTGTTATAAACAAAACATAGATAATAACATTAAAATATCTCACTTTCATCTAATGCAAGTTAACTTTTAAAGAAATACATGGACTTCTAAGGCTTGACTTGGTCTGTTTCTCGCTCAGCGGTCATTTTTAACACAGAGGTCTAATTAGGGTGGTACCTATAGTTTAAAGTGGATTTTGAATCACGTCTAAGCTCAAAGTGGGACACGAACCCACAAGCTAACCTTGCGTGGTTGATACATAAAATGTTGAATCAAAGGTTAATTCTAATGCCAACTTGGCATGGACTTCTAATTTAAAGAAATATGTAATCATGCAATATTTATAAGAATATTTACATGTGAAATTATAAATGCAGATGAAAGCAATATCTAAAAATTTGTTAATTGTACTTAAAACGTAACTTCTTAGTTATCAATTCATCAATTTATGACAACCTATTTCATTATTGTTCCTTATAACATATATCTATATACATACATATATATATAACATGTAGCAACAGATTTAAAAAAAAACAATTTAATCAAAATTATTTTCATACAAAATATATGATTTAAGCCAAAATACACCATAATGGTTAAATAGCAATCCAAACTGAATGCAATTGAATTGCAAAATCAAAGAATTATAATTCAAGACTGTTTAGTAAGTTGTAGAAAAACAACAGTAAATTAATTCCCACTTCAACCAAAATGTTTCACAGATAAAATGCAAATAAATAAAAATGATCATGTATCTACTACCAAGGAACTCATTTAAAAAGAAAAAATCATTCTCCAATGGATTCTTAGTCATTGAACAAGCAGACTTACTTGCAAATAGGTGACAACCTATAATTTAGTCATTTCTTACTGGAGGACTAAATAGTTTTTAAACATTTTATTGATAATAAATACAACTTTCAAAATCTAACTGTTTTAAAAAGTTGAAGGTTAAGTCTTTCTCTTTCTTGATAGTTCAAGATACAACGCTATTGACATTTGATCAACACTGCTGTTTTGCATCTACCTGTACTACATAAAAAATTTCAACTGATAACATCTGCTCATCATTACATGATTCTGAATAAAGGAAGCACAACGATTACTGGCTCCTAAGTGAATCTTTGTGATCTTATGAATTAGTTAAGTACTGGGATAAAGACGGATATCTTTAGGCATTGTACATGTAATTACAGTCTTTGTAACTTTTTGCTTAGAGCAATTTACAATGTTTAGTGATTTAAAAAAAATTGGTGTCTAATTTGAAGAAAAACCTATTCGAAATTTGATCTTTCTAACTCAAAATTTGGAAAAATATGTTCTAATAACAAAAAATGTCAAAATAAATAAATAAAAAATAAAGAATTATATTTATAGTTGAACTCTCTTGCCAATCAAAGCCCCTAAACATAGTCAACTATCTACTAATTCCCAAACATGTCAGAAAATTGTAGCAAAAACAGAAAATCAGGAAAGTGAATAAACACTAAAAAAAAATCTGGTGATGATCTGGTAAAAATCTAATGATATAAAAAATTAATCAAATCAACAGTATCAACTCTGAATATAGTACTACTTGTTCTAAAATGTAGTCAGTCTGCTAATGAGATTTTAATTCTTTGTAACTTTTCCAAACGCAAATCTGTTTTGTCATTTTTTGGTAATTTTAAGAAAAGTCTTTGTTCTTAATATATTTGATGAATATGTTAAATATTCTATCAGATACAATACTATAGACTTTAGTAATTAATATTCTTTTAAGATTGTTCAGAGTCTTAGAATGCAACTACCTTCTTAATGCTTTTTCTCCCTTCACACACATATTTGTTTTGTATTATTTCTTATTTAAAATTGTTTTCCCTCATACAGATGATTTATTTGGATTGATTATCGCTTAATGTTTATTTTTGTATAAGAGGGCTAATTAGAGCAGAACCTATTTTTTAAAGTAGACTCCCAATCAATAAAAACATCAAAACAAAATGCAGGATTTGAACACATTAATTGTTGAACCACAAGACAGAATATTTAAGTTTCGGTTGCATATGATTGGCTTTCATTATACAGAACATCTGCAAATTAATAACACAAATTCTCTTCCTTTTAAAGAGTACTTTGTAATTTTTTTTAACTGGAAATATTAACTTTTCATATATTAAGCAATTTTTTGCAACAAAAAGATCAGGATCCTTGTTTTCTGGGAATGAAGGCATTCTTTAAGTAAGCAAATTTTTATCTCTTTCCGAATTTTGTTTATTTTAATCATAAACTAGCATAAATAACCCATGATAGATTATTTTATATATAGAGGTTAAGCCAAGGGTAAGAAGAGATATTCTGCTGATTAAGCAACTTAGAGAAATATATATTAGCTGCAAATTATAAATATAAATTAATTATTTTTTAATTAATAACTGTTTTTATTTTTTTTTTTACTAACTGTATAGTAAATAAGAAAACTAAAATAATTCAAAATCAATTAGGAAGAGATTACATAATAGTTTTTTTCTTATTGACAATAGTGAATAAAAAAAGACATAAATGCATTTTGCATGTTTATGGTCATTGTATTCCACTGTTAATGTATAGCGAGCATACATATTCAGGTGTCAATTACATTAAATGTCTTAATAATTGTTATTCTGGCTATTAATAGTACATTGCACAGCTCCAATTAGTTGTAGAACAATCTGCAAGAAAATAATGAAGAGGAGCTGCAATAACTTAATTGATAATGATTACTCTTATTAAGGAAAAATAATGGCTTACTAAAATTAATATTTTTAGAGACAGTAAACCAATTTTCAGGAGTTTTTAAGATTTCCAAGAGGGATATGAATCTTAATATAAAATTATAAATTGATCTTATTATAAATATAAATTGGTTAAATAAATTTTAGATATTTAAATGTTCACATACAAAAAGAATTAATGAGTTAAAAAATCTAAACATTAAAGCATATTTGAATTTTCCAATTTTGTGAGACTGCCTGCCTGTGATTAAAAGAAAACTAATATATACTATAGCAATACAGATTTAAAAAACTATTTAATCAAAATTATTTTTACACAAAATACATGATGAATGATTTAGGCCAAAGGATTATTGGTAGATGGCTGATTTTTGTAAATTTTCATGTTAATTTCACAACATACAAATTTCTTTTAGATTAACATATATCATACAGAACAAAAAAAAGGAATGTTAGAAAATAAAATATATTGAACCATCTTTTAAGTGCATTTAACACTTAAATATGAATAAAAGTTATTTTTTATTTAGTGAAAATTAAGAGCATACAAATAATATTTACAAAAAATATAGCAATAGAAATGGATTTAAGATTAATATTTTTAACTTCAGTAACAACTTGAAAGATGACACATTACTTATTAAAATATAATATGATGCAAAAATTCATATCACTCATATATGTACAATGATTGACATCTAATTTTGGATTGAGTTTCCAGCACTCTACCAAAACTATGTGTTACCATATAATTTAACATTACTAAAAAGGAATGTTACAACATCACTAATTAATATAAAGCAAAAAAATCAGCATTTCAGTAAAAAGCAAATTATATTTAGACAAAATAACAACAATTAGTTATTTCGATAAGTAAATCATTTTTACAAATGTTTTCCATTTTGATGCAAAATGAAAATAGCAGATAAATATTTATTTTTTAAATACATTAATTTTTGAATTAATACATTAATATATATATATATATATATATATATATATATATATATATATATATATATATATATATATATATATATATAAACAATATACTATACATAAAGGCATTTATTTCACTTTTACATACACTAGTTTAGTATCATGAAAATAATAAAAGTATCAATTTTAGCTTAAAAACTGTTTATGTGAAAATCAATGAACCAAAATTACTTTTTAAATAACAAAATTTGATTATAAACTCATTCTAAAACCAAAGAATATTTTTAATAAAATTTAACTTCAATTTAATTAAAGCACACTTTAAATAGAAATCAATATAACAAATTACGCTTATTAGAAGTCATCAACATTAGCATTTATAATTATTATCAAATTATTTTTTATGAGAAACATCAACATAAAAAAGGGTAAATGTGCTTAAAAGCATTATAGATAGCAAAACTTAAAAATATTAATTTCATCACAAATATTTAAATCAATAAATATATATGGTCAACATTTAAATAAAATATAGTATAGCAGTTATATGTAGTTTTTAAAAATCATACTATGAAATTTATTCACAATGAGTAAATTATTTTTGCTAATTTTATTATGTAAAGAATTTCATTAATGTTATTTTCATAATAATATTTACAAACAAAAAATGTCTTATTAAATTAAAAATATTGTAAAGAAACAATTTTCTAATAGAAAGATAAAATATTTTCCTCTTATTACAAAAAATTATAATTATTAACTTCAATAAATTGGTAATATAATACAAGCAAACAATTATAATCACAGATAATGTTGCAAAAATGTAAGCTACCAATTTAGTTTAACTGTTTTATACAACATTCATCGATTTATCTTTCTTCATATTAAATAGTTAATATGTTTTTTAGTTAATATTTTAGTTAATATGTCACAGAATTTTAAGGTTCTGTGATCTTTAAATTTAACAAATTGAGATTCTACCACAATTATGGTGATAAAATATTTATAATATAGTTATAAAAATGTTTGAAGGTTTACATTTAATTAAAATGGATATTAAAAATGAGAAAAATATTAGATATATAAGTTTAATAATAAAATTTTGTAGTCAAAATAATTGAAAATTTGTGTTTTTAATAGAATAAAATTATAATATTTTAAAAACTATTCAACAAATTTATAAAAAGAGGAATGAGATAAGAATATTTTATTCAAATAAGTTTTCCTTTTGAATGAAAATATAATTTCTTTTCCCCAATAACTTTTCACAAAATATTTTGTTTTTCCTACAATTTGCTGTTAGCTTTATTTAACAGTTCTATTTTCCAAGTAGCATTTTCTTCAATAGTTAAATGAATTTATATTTTGATACAAAGAATTTACACTTATATTACATTATTTAATATAAAATATTTACTCAAAATTATTCATTTAAGTATTGCAGTAAAAGGAATACATATGTATATTTCAATAATTAAATTTAATAAAGCAATGGAATGTGTGTTTTTTTAAGATTAGAATGTTATAGTTTAGATGCACATATTAATATTAATCACAGTATACAAAATAGAGGCAAATTTATTAATACACACAAAATAATGAAGGTGTACTGTAAAAAGGTGTTTCTCTCATGAGGCAGGATAATAATATTTCAATATACACATAAATGTTTAATAATATGTACATATTGTTAGAGTATATCTAGATACAAATGCTGATTTTAAGAAATTATCCCATTGTTATGATGAATAATTAAATTTTATTCATGCCATCACTGAGACTTGTATTACTCATTACTTCTAAACGATGAACATGACATTCTTGACAAAGAAGATGACAATCCAATGGGTAGCATCGTTTGTCAGGCTCATCAGTTAATTGCAATCCACAATCCTGTAAACATAAAAAACAATTAATATTTATTAGAGAGAAAAGTCATTGTTATAAACACAATATTAAAAGAATAGGTATAAAAAGCTAATTTTGTAACTTGATTATAAATGCAATAATAAAGAATTCAAGGTTAAATACTCAGTAAACTTAATTGACTATTTTATGAGTTATTTATATTTTTTATTTATAGTAATATGGAGAAGAATTGTTTAGTTACAATATCACTCCATTATATAATTTATTTACATATTTATAGATTAAAATATTCAACTATAGTGCA
This sequence comes from Latrodectus hesperus, assembly GCA_037975125.1. NCBI lineage: Eukaryota > Metazoa > Arthropoda > Arachnida > Araneae > Theridiidae > Latrodectus > Latrodectus hesperus. The sequence goes on along the minus strand of CM075850.1, from coordinate 74,846,051 downwards.
CAAGAAAAAATAAAAAAAATTGCAGTGAGCGCCACTTGTAATGGTTTCTTCCCAATTTCAATAATTTGACAAGTTGAACTGCTACCAACCTATGATTGGCAACCCTGTAAACTTTAAATTCGTTCGTTATAGAGAACTTAAAAGCTCTTCTCAATCGCTAACTAGACTGGTCGCTTAGTGACTGTTTTCTGTTATTTATTTTAAATTTTATTTTTAATTATTATAGTTAACTTACTAGTTAATGTTTGAAATAAAATGTGTTATCTTCATTAATATCTTCAAATTTAAAACATTACAGCAAAGAAGAAACTAATAATATTTTTTAATAGCTATGGAAAACCACCATCTCTTACAAATATCTGCAATAGGAACCAAATTAGTAGGAATGGAATCATGGATGCATGAAGTGATTCAGAATGTCAACCAATGGCATAAAATTATTATAAATTGACTAAATAAATGAACTTTTTCAGCATCAGCTGAAAATATTTTAACTAATATTATATTTTTTTCATTTAGAATCACTCCTTCAGATTAAATTAATATAAATAAAAAAAATACTATATTCTTGGAAGTCATGAATCAACTGATAAGAGTAGCTAGAATTTTAAAAATCCATAATAAAAATAGGTAAAAAATTTTATTAACTTATTTATTCACCTACAATTATATATTTTAATATAAAATGTAGATTTTCCCATTTTTCAGTCATGAACATAGATTTAAATCCTACACAAGAATTAATTTCATTAATGCAGAATACATATTACATCATTTTAAAAATACATTTCTATTTTACAAATTAAATAACCTAATTTTTTTCTTTTCTTTTTTTTACATTCAAAAGGAATTTAATTTTGTAAAATGTGACACAAGAGAATTGTTAGTCATCAAATAATAATAATAATAGAGTAAAAATTGAACAATACTTTACATATATTAATAAAATATTAACAAGCTATAAATATTTTGATAAAGAATCTATGAATATTGTACATGAAATGTAATGATTCTTTTCCTGTTTTCTTTTTTAATGTGTAAGAGATGATAAGACACGTTAGCATCTCAAGGTAAAATTTTTCATTTTGAAAAATGTAATTTAAATTTTTTTTTATTTTTACTTTCTAATAGAAAATAACACTGGTCAACATAATTTTTTTCAAGAGATAACTAAACAGGTTCTTGGATATCAACCAGGAGTCAAATCAAAAATTTCCAGCAGGTATTGATATTCACATTATTTTTTATTTAATTTAAAAAATAGTTATTAACCAAATATGCATAGAATTATGTATATTCAATATTTTTCAATTATATTTGTAAATAACAGAAATAAATAGTTGCAAAAATTAATGAGAATCTAATATCGATCATGCAGCCATCTAGTGGTAACATGATGAGCTAATACTCAATTAGGTTTTCGGACAATTTCAATAAAAATTTTAAAATATTAAAACTAAAAAAAAAAATTATATTATTTTTTAAAAAAATAATTGCAACAAGGTAAATATAAATTCATAGAGTAGTTCATGATTTTCAAGGAGTCAAGTAGAAATTCTAGAAGTATCAAGGGTCCTTAAAGAAAAATTTTGAAATTTAAGGAGTTTCCAGGAGTTTTACGAACCCTGAATACTGTCGGATGAATATTTTGTGGAGTTGTCGAATTCATTAGAAAATGCAGCATGGAAAACAAAAAAAAAAATTTGATTTTTTTTAGCTTCTCCTACAAAGGAATGGGCTGTAACATGCCCTTAAAAAACTTTTTGACTGCCATTTAGATTTTTCCCATGAAAATTTTAAGACAATCTCTGTTGAGCTTGGTACGTGTTTTCATCAGCAGATTACTACCATGGAAAAGAAATATGAAGGCGAGTGGAGTCCCAGTATGATGATCCATTACTGTTAGACTATGAAGAGAGATGTTTATAATGAAAAATATAGCAGAAAATCAAAACATACAACTTTTTAAGTATGCAAGCTAGAATTAACTGAATATTTATCATTGTTTCTAAAGTATATCAATTCTTTTAAAACTTTAGAAATGTGTATAAAAAAATAAATAAAACACTAGAAAATTTTTGTAAATTTTGAAACTTAGCAGAATAAAAGTTGATAAGATTTCATTTATCCATTTATTTAGTCCTTGCGAAAGAAAAAGGTTCTTTTTGTAGATCAGTGTAATCAATTTAAGAGTAAAAAAATGGTATAAACAAATTTGAAAAATTGATGCCAACTAAATCAATAGCGCCTCAGTAATTACCAAAATTTCTTGAACATAGAGCACTTATAATTGGTTTGATGTAAATATGATTACATCTCAAAAAATGTTTTACAGATGTTTTTTATTTTGGATGTACGAAGATATATTGATTTAGATTATTTCAACTTAAATTCTGTCAATTGCTGTTTTGAATATGAATTGCAGCACATTATATATATTATGTGAAACTACATTTATATGCACAACTTAATGATAAAAAATCACAAAGTGAAATAATTCTTACTTCACAAACATAGCAGTCAACATGGAAGTCTCTATCCATTGAAACCACTCGAACAGTTTCATCAGTGCCCTATAAAATTGAATAAGAGAATTTTTTACAAAGATAATAAAAGTTTTTAATTAAAGAGTATTTTAAAATAAATAAAATAAACAAAAGAGAATTAATCATATATTCAAAGAAACAATAGAAATTAATATGATGACAAATAACTTTATTAGATTTTTCATCATTTAAATAACTTCATAAAAGCAAGTTATATAAAATTATCAATAGAATTATGGACGAAATAATCTGTCTCTCACAAATTCATTTTAACTCTCAAAATTTTTAATTTTTCTCTATTAAATATTTGGTCATTAATTACAGACATCAAATTACAAATTTAAATATGCACTTAGGAAATCAGAAACTTTTTCAAGAACAAGAATACATAGTATAATACATAATTCAAAATTTGTAAAAGCTTTAGACCCACAACAGAATATACATTGAACATGCACTTGATTAAAAATAAACATTGATACTTATTTTTGTGGATTTAATTAAAATACAAGAAATTTAAAATTGCTTTTGTTACAGACAAATGAATAGAGGTATAGCTTTTATTTTAAATATTCCCTTATAATGATATAAGCACATCTATTATGATTATTATAACTAAGTGTTATATGATTTATAAAATATATCTCCTATTATAAATTATATTATCATGACTTAGATTATACATATTTTATTAAAGGGGCACATTATATCATTTTTGAATATATAGGATTTAGGAAGGGAAGACATGAGAACAGTGTAGAATAGAAATTCTTTATCACAAAGTTTAATAATTGTGTGGAGACTCTTCTGTTACAATGATATATCTTTACAAATTTACTATTTTAAAATAATAGATGTACTCTTATTTGACAGTGTTAATTTCTAAGAAAATTCAACTTAATGATTGATTTTTCATAAAAGTTGCTTACATACAGATAATTTAATATTTTTGTGGTTCTTATTAAATGTTTTTTATTAAGATAGAACCTTCCAGAATTAGAAAAATTCACTTAGGGGGAAGAAACAATAATATTAAAATAAATAAAAATAAATAGGAAACTTTGCCAAGGATGATAAATATACACACAGCTAAATATAATAATAAATTCTATCACTATGTATACTAATTATGATCAAATAAGCAATTCTCAATATTAAATGCTTACTTTTTTCCTTAAAACTCTCAAAGAGTTTTATCCAAAGAAATAAAAAGTAAAAATTCATTTTCTAAAAAATTGAACTTCAAAATTTTTTTAAGTTACCAACATTTATCAAATATTCATATTAAGCTTTAAAAAATTCTGTATTTTTTTCCCTTTTATTTAAAAAATATTAAAGCTGATTCATAATTGATTTTATATTTTAAAAACCAAACTAATGCTTTTTTTACTTTTTTTTAAAATTTTATTTTCTCTGAACAGATTTTGAATAACATCCTACAAATGAAGTACGTTTTAAGTTCTGCTTTTATTTATTTATTTTTATCAAGGCTTGACAAGAAACTCTATGTAAAGACTTTTTCCAAAAATACAAGTTCAAGTTTCAACAATATTAACACTTGATAATCTTTTTAAGCATTTATTACATGAGTAATCTGAGAACAAACACACATAAGGATTACACTTCAAAATATATAAATGTATAACATGAATTTTGAGAAGTTATGAATATCCTCACAAATTATACCTGTAAATAATATAAGAAACTTTTAAAAACATAAAAGAAAACCAAATAATTATCTAGTTTCTATATGGAATGGAAATTTTGGTCTTTAAAATATTTATGGACATTTGATAAAAATATAAAATTCATATATTTATCCTCTAAATAAATTTTTTTAAATAATGGGTAATTCTTAGTATATGAGAAAACATTTTCATTTTCTTCTTTTCAAAGGCACAACAAAAGGTAAGAAAATTTATAATGTTTGAGAAAAATCTGAGCATGCAATTTTTTTTTCAGATATTTTTACTGCCAATATTTAAAATTTTAAACCCACACAAATTTCAAAAATCAAAACATCCATTTATAATTAAATTGTTAAGGAATGAAATAGTACTGTTATATTTTGACATCAATAAATACATATAATGGAAAATGCAAACATTTGAAAAATAATGCATAATTACTTAACAATTTACATTAAAATATTTTCAATAAAAATAAATTAAAAATTTTTAGGGAAGCTTGTACATTTTAAAAATGATATGAGGATGAGTTTGGGCATTGCAGCAATGCTGCATTTCTGTGTAGATTATTATCTCTTAAAAACCTCTTTATTATGGCACAAACTTTAAAAAAACAATCTTTAAAAATGTCACTGCTCATCCATGCACTTTTCTGAGTAAAATATTTTACCAGTAGAGCATGCTTTGAAACTGTCGCCCTAAGATTTTTCACTTTTCCAATTATTATCAGTTTGATATATTGGTTTAATATAACATTATTCCAGGCCAGAATGATAGCTCTCTTTATTATATTATACACTGGGGATCCTACTTCAGCTATAACTGTGATGCTTTTACTCAGTAACAGTAAATAATTAAGGCTCATTTCATTGCAATTAAATAATTGATCTCTAGTTAAGCTTTCTGCTTCAATAAATATTCAAATTCATTCTTAAATTGGCCCGTTTCTTCAAAGTTTGAAGATTGTTTTTCATCACAAATTTTCTTTTGATAAATTCAAGATCACTTTTTCTATCTGTCTAGTCAGCCTATGATAGCTGTAAAATTTGTATCATCTTTAAATTCTTTTCAGAAATACAACACTTTTCCTTTTAAGGTAGGTCCCAAAATATATACACTTCTTTATCCTTAAACTAGATTAATTAAATATACAAAGTGTCATTAGTTTTCTAATAATCAACTTCTTTTTCTTTTTTCTTCTCCTCCCTTTTTTTATTTATTCATTTATTTTTTATTTTTAAATTGCAATTTTTGAATCTGATGAGGAATGCTATTTTTGTAATTAAAATAATTTTTGCTTTTAATTTCCAATAATGTGATGACCAACAGTAGTCACCATTGACCTTCTGCAATGTTTCTCTTTTATCCAGCTGTTTTACTGTGTCAAGGTTGTCATCCATTAATAAAACAATATTTATCTTTTTTTAATTTTCATTATAATTATTGTTAATGATGATTACAAAAACACACTCCATATTAAAAAATTTACTGTGAGCGAATAATCTCACTTTGGGAACTGAACACTGAGGAAAGGAGAAATAGTATACTAAAATTCAAAGTACAACTGACAGGTGGAAAATTCCCATGGTAACTGTACAATTAGAGACACATTCATAAAAGATTATGTACACTCACTTATAATCAACTGCTATCAACAGACACATATACTCCCAGATGCATGTAAGCTATTGAGGCAGAATGTTTCTCTATAACTTTTGTAGCGTTAATTGATTAAATAATAAATATAAATGTTGCAAGCATGATGAATAACAAGAACTAGTAGATAACTGAAGGATGAATAACCAAGACTTTACTGTAATAAAAAATGGACGAAAATAGTCTCTAAACCAACACAGTAAAGGTTTATGAAAAACAGAGATTTAAAATATAAATCCTTTTCAGCTTTTCTATAAAGCTCTTTATGTATGCAGTATATAACTTACTATTGCAAACCAACCACACTTAAGAAGTTAAAGAGAAGCTTCATAACTTTTGATTAACTTAACAATTTGTAAATTCAACAGCTAAACCATAAAATTGGTAGGAATGGATTTGGAAAAGCAATTAAATAAAATTTATTCTAGTTAAGTCATCACGTTACTTAAGTTACTCTCTTAAATACTAATGCATTTTTTATTTAAGTTTTACACTAATTATTCAATAAATAATTTTATTTTAGTATTCCTCTTGTAACAGAATGCTAAACATTAGATTTGCTAATTTTGCATTGAAAAAAATCATTATCATCATCAGAAAATTTCATTCTGTTTTGTTTTGTCAGTGAAGTTCACATGACTTTTGATAAATTATTTCCATTTACACGACTTTTTTAAAAAAAGATAAATATCAAGAATCTTTTACTTTGTCTTAGCAAAGTTTTTATATATTTCCAAGCAGTTATTTATTATTAAATTTCTGTTTATTATTTTATTAGTATATCATATGTATTATAAATGAATCAAAGGAGACTTTTTTAAATTTTATTTTCTATAATTTGTCAAATTTTAACAGTATTTACATGTAATTAATGTAACATAGAGGTAATATAAATTAAATTTTTGCTTTAAAATGAATTTTAAATTCTTAATCCTCAGATATTCTCAATTGTTTTTCAACCTAACAGAATAGCTACAAAAAATCTTGGAATAACTAAAACTTATTCTAATTTTTTTTCAGATAAATTATTCAAAGAATTACTTATTATTTACTAAATTTTCAAACCACAGAGTTTAATATGTACAGTCTTAAATAATCATTTCTCAATAAAAAATCAAGAAGGTTTTAAATTTAGATTTTCTTTTCAATTGAATCTTAAACTTTACAATTCATTTCACTTACACAAAATGTTTGTTCTATAAATACTCATCCTCCTTTTTTATTATATTATACATAATTTTCTTTTAATTTTAATAACAGATTATAATAAAAGCTTACTTTGTGATTTCTAATCAATTTACATCAAATCAAGTGAAATATTGCCTGAGTTATAAAATATTAATTAGTCTTACTTGAATTTTAGTTACTTAGGATAACTGTAATTACAAATAATATTAAAGCAAATAGTGTAGTTCATAAGTGAAAAGGAAGGCAATGGATTTCTTATGTCATGCAATATTACTTTTAAATTTCTTTTAGATTTTAAAACTACATAATATTAAACTCAATTAGTTTTAAAATAACCCAAATAAGATTATTGTTTTCCTTTGTATGTTTCATTAATTAAAATTACATATTTTATTAATAAAATAAAGTAGGCCTATGTCAAATGAAATGCAATGCAAGCACAGCAGTTTAATTAATTTTTAAATAAGATCTTGTAATAAATGAAAGATTATGTTAAGCAAATTATTTTATACGTATTTCCAAATAAAATTATTAGGAAGAAACAAATAAGTGAAAAATACATCACCTCAACAGGAGTTATTGCCTGTCCACAAGCAGCACATTTAGGAGCAAACATTCTAAGAAAGAAAACAGCATGATTTTTTACTCAAATGAATAATAAAATAATTAATAAAAGAAAGTAAGTATTTTATGCAAAGACACTCATACATATAGTTTAAGAACTTTCATTCTGTAATTAATGTTTCATTAATTTTTTCTCAATATAATGCCTATTAATCATCATATAAAACATAAAATTAGTTAAATACTTGAATGCAAATAGTTATTTCAGTATTTAAACTGAAAAATAATTTTCAGTCTACATTTTTTCATAATTAATAAACATATATAATCAAATATGTTATCAAAATTTATATTATATATTAAGTGCCTAATCTATGTAAACAATGGAATGAATGCAACTATTAATAAACAAAGATGAAAAATATTAACAAATTTTCTTTTGCATTATTCTTAAAGTAAGTAGCATTCAATATATTTTATCATCCACAACAAAAGAAAAATCTCAGTAACACTTTTTATGCTATATTAATATATGCAATTATTAAAATTATTATCAAAGAGTTATTGCTGTTGTAATGATTTCGACGAATCGAGATGGCGCTGCGGAGACAGCAACACGGATTTTTATTAAAAAAAAGAAAGGTTGGTTTTGTTTGTCGCTCAACAGTAATTTTTGCACACGAGGGCTAATTAGACCAGGACTTACGATTTAAAGTGGATTCCGAACCACTACAAACATCCATGCCCAAGGTGGGATTCGAACCCACGAACTGTTGAACCGAAGGCAAGAGCGCAAACCATTCGGCTGCCAGCTTGGCTAAAAAAAAGGAAGAGAATAGCGGGCTGTTCGGCAGGATTCGAAAGTGATTTAGAATGACCATGTTGAGAATGTAATGTTGGTGTTCCTGTTAAGAAATGTTCCTGTAAATTAATGTTATGTTATGTGCAATCATAGATGATAATAAAGAATTTGTTTGCTAATATGGTGTGTGATAAATTCATGGTGGAAATTTAATTCAGCGTTAGAACAGACGTGAAGATTGGTGGCAGCGTTTCGGATTACGAAAAATCCAGTGCTTTGTGAATTCTAACAGGAATCTTGTAGGATTACCAATAAAACAGATGAAAAATAGGGGCGAATACCTTTTCTATCATTAGTGCCTTGATATTTTAATATAATCTGTTTTTGTATTAAAATTTGGGAAAATAAAATACGGAAATATATTTATAATTCATATTTTGTATTAAATTTTGGTTTAGGAATACTATTTTTATTGCACTCACTTATCCCTACTTAAAAAAATAAGAATATTGAGTACTTCTATAAACGTATACATTTAATTTCTTTGAAATAATTGATTGTTGGTTTATTAAATAACCTTTATGAAATCGAAATTATGTTGTATAATTATTCAGGTTTGGAAGAAAATAATGATAAGGTATACATATATATATATATACATATGGTTCTCTTTTCTGAAATGTTTTCATTATAAAATATTGTGAATATTTTATGCTCGGATCAGATTTTTGTTAGCATATTTAAATACTTAATAATTGTCTATTAGTTCTATGACACAACATAAGTGCATAATTAGATTTGTTTCTATAGAACTTTTGATTAGAATTTAGAACAAAGCTTTGTTATGATTTAAATAAGAAATCTATTGTATATGTAATTAGAAACATGAATATATTTATTTAAATTATGAATGATTGATAGCATTTCTTTCCTGCAGTTATTTTGTTTTGTGTATTTTGTTTTGATTTAGGAATAGAATGTACTGTATTGTGTTGATTAAAGTGTTTGTCTCGATTCAGAAAGTGAAAAAAACTGAGTACGTGCTTCGATTTATTTTTATTAGTGACATTGAAAGATAAAAAAGTTTTTTCTATGTATTGAATTTCATAATAAGAATATATTATTGTGGTGATATAACATATTAAATTTAGAAATAGTGTTTTAATTTACCAGCAATAGTAAAAAAAAATGTGTTATGGTTAAAAAAATATATATTAAAAAAATAACTTTTATTGCTTTTGTGACAAGTTGTTTTCTATTTTGATAAAAATTGTGATACATTATTTTATTAAACTTGCTTGATAATGTGTTTTAAATTCTTAAGAACAATCTGATACTAGATTATATTTTGGTAAATAATAATTAGAATAAGAATTTTTATTTGAAAGTTCTACAAATTGTTTTATAAGGTATGGTTTATTATTAATATAGGTATCTAAAGTTCTGCAAAGATTGGTTTTTTCTAAATAATCAGTTAGTTAGTCCCATATATTTGTAAGCTCTATTCTCTTTAATACTTTAGTAAAGCGTTGTTTTTTGTTGACCTAATTCTAAAAATAGCCTATTTAGCTAAAGCTAGGAAAACTGAATTGTTACTGATATGTGAAAAGCTAGGACTGGAAGCAAATACCTCAAATAAAATTCCTGAAATTAAAACTTTAATTTTAAGTAGTGATATGTACAATGAGGAAGAAGTAAAACTTATCTTGGATAGAATTATTGAAGATAGAAAACGAATAGAGGAAAAAGAGAGAGAGGAATGAATGGCTCGTGAAGCTCGACAACACGAACTAGAAATGAAAAGGTTAGAACTGTCACAAAGAGAATCTAGTCAGAAAACTGAATCAGAGGCCAGAGTAGAGTTTAGTCCTAAAATTCCGCTAACACACGTTATCCTAAAGTATGATGAAATGAGTCTATATTTAATAAATTTCGAAAGACAAGCTGAAATGGCTCAGGTGCCGAAGAAAGATTGGGTTGCATATCTGTTAGCAGTTTTACCAATTGAATTATCTAATATGTTAGCTAGAGAACAGCCTAGTGATGCCTAGCAATTATGATTTTGTCAAAAGTCTGATTTTGAAAAGATATAAGTTGAATAGTGAAAAATTGAAGCAATGCTTCTACCGACATCACAAGTCTTCGGACAAATCTTGGAGAAACTATGCCCAAGAACCCATTAGTTATTTTACAGAATGGATTTCTGAATTAAAGTTTCGAGTGCCTGCAGAAGTGAGAGATCATTTCCTTGAAGATTGGTTAAAATTCACAAGTTCCTATGAATTAGCTGAAAAGTTGGACAATTATGAAAGTATAAGAGAAAGTTTTAAGAAGAAAGAAGCACCCAGAAGAAATTTTCCCAACTTTTGAAACCAAAATTGGAATCACAAGCCTAAAGAAAATATGAAAGATTTCAAACCTAAATTCCGAATGAAATCTGAAACATCTCAAGATAAACAGAAAGAAAAGGATTTTGATAAAAGAAAAACTCTGCATTGCTATGAATGTGGCTCAAGCAATCATCTTCGCCCACAGTGCAATAAATTAAAGAAAACTACAGAATCTATTTCCCATATTATGGCTGATAAAACTATTAATGAATTGATGGCTCGATATATCAGTTGTGAAGAATGCTCACTCCGATCTGTTTACGTCAGTAGGTGGCGTGGTAAGTTAGTGTGAAAAGAACCACCGACTAAAAAGGTCTTGTTATGACCAGTCTGCTACAAAAATGTTAATTGCTACAAAATGATTAATGCTATGTACAATATTGAAATTATGTTACATTTGAGAAGAGTATTATTGTGTTACGAATAAGTGTTATATAATTAATTATGCTACCAATTAAGTATATTGTGCTTTGGAAATGTGTATATAGTTGTATATAAATTAAACGTTGTGATACGTGAAATTTGCCTACTTCTTGATTGACGAATCCGAGTCACTTTTTCTTGTGCTACAAAAATGAGTGATTTTATTTACCAGTGTAGGTAAAGTAAACGGAGTAGAAATGAAGATTTTGCAAGATACTGGCGCTACTTTGGATCTGATCTGCAACAAATACGTGAAACCACACATGTATATGAATGAAAAGGTCTGGTTGAGAACGCCATTGGAAGAAACTTTGACTTGCTTACCTCTTGAAGAAGTTGAACTTGAATGTGAAATGGGACACATAATGACTAAAGCTGCTGTTATCAGAGATTCATTAGATCAAGGTAGATATTTGCTTGGAAATAAAACAGCTATGTTATTTGAAGATTGCAAAACCAATAAAGATATTTATGTGCACATGATGAATGCTGTACAAACAAGAGCCCAAAAGAAACTTTCTGAGCTGAAAGAAAAGGAAAAACACCAATCCATCGATCGAACGGAAGAATATTTAAACAAAAGTATGTCTGAAGATAACGACGAAGAAACCATACCTTTGGTTGAAGAATTAACAGTGAAAGATCTCATAAAAATTTCAACAAAAGATTTTATCAAAGAGCAACAAAACAGTGAAGAATTAATACCACTTATTGCAGAAGCACGAAAGCCTACTTCGAAATCAAACAAGTATTTCTTAGAAAATAATATGCTTTTCTATAAGAAAAAAGATAAAAATGGAAAAGAAAGAAAATTGCTGGTAGTTCCGGAAAAATTTCGTGAGCAACTGAAAACGTTTTGTCACGAAGATATCACTGCCCATTTAGGCAGCATTTAGCAGAAGTAAAACTAAAGATGCTCTTTTTAAGACTTTCTATTTGCCAAATTGTTATAATGGCGTCGAAAATTTCGTCCGATCTTGTGACCACTGAAAATCGTTCCTGTTATTTTTGAAATATTTACTAAGCTGAATGTCGATGCTCGTGTACCGTTGCCTGTCAGCAGTTTAGAGAACAAGTATATAATAACTGTGATATGCATGTCATCAAAATATCCAGATGCTATTCCCACTCTGAATTTATGTTCTACTACTATTGTAGATGCACTACTACAGATTTTCGGTCGTCTTGGTTTCCCTAGAGAACTACAAACTGACCAAGGGTCGTCTTTTGTGAGTGTACTTATGTCAGAGTTTTTAGACAAGTTTGGAGTGCGAGTTGTGAGAAGTTCTGTCCGACATCCTCAAAGCAATCCGGTGGAAAGGATGCATCGAACTTTGAAGCGAATACACTGAGTGCTTTGTCTAGAATCTGGAGAAGACTGGGAGAAAGTTTTGGAACTTGAGAACTCCAATGATGCTATTATAAGAGAACTTAACAGAGCCAACTGAAGAAGAAAATGATACTGTTTCATATGTTTTTGAACTTTTAAATTGTATGAAGCATTGTCAGGACCTTGCTGTAGAAAATATGCAAACAGCAAAAGAAAAACAGAAATTGTGGTATAATAGAAACACTGAAAAGCGACAATTTAAAATTGCTGATCTAGTTCTTGTTGTGGCCCCATCAAAACCAAATAAACTGTCCGTGAATTGGGTTGGTCCAGGGGAAACCGTTAAACAACCTTCAGAGACAAATTACATTGTTCATTTTCCGAACAGTGACAAAAGCCAAATTTACCATGTGAATATGCTAAAGCCTTATTTTAAGAGAGAAGAAAATGTTAATTTGATATCTTTGGAGGAAAACAATAACAAAGAGGACGATGAAATTCCTAAGCTTGAATGAGAACCCCTAGATTCTGATTTTAAGGAAGTGTGGCAGTCCATACAATCAAATACTCTATTATCTGAAATTCAAATTAGTGAATTTTGTGAACTGATTGCAAAATACTCTAACATTTTTTCAAATGAGCTTGGTTGTACCGCTCTGACTGAACATGACATTGAACTAGATTCTGACAGACCTATCTGGCCAAACCTTATAGACTTTCAGAGAGACAGCCTGAAATTTTGAAAGCCGAAATAGAAAAAATGCTGAAGCTAAAAGTGATAGAGCTAGGAGAATCTGATTTTACATCTCCTCTTATTTGGGTAGAAGATCCAGGAAAGAAAGCAAAACTTTGTATCGATTATCAACGATTAAACAAAGTGACCAGAACAAAGTTTTTCCCACTGCCTAATATAGAAGAGTTGATAAAAAAAAGTATCTGTTGCGAAATACATTACAGTTCTGGATTTAACCAGAGGTTACTGGAAGATACCTTTGAGTAAAAAATGCACAAAGATATGCAGCGTTCGTGACTAGTTTTGGAACATACAGACCTTTGCGCCTTCCATTTAGATTGAAAAATTCACCATATGATTTCAGTCGACTTATGGCTAGTATATTAAAAGGATGTGAAGAATATGCAATCCCTTATTTGGAGGATGTGGCTATATTTTCCAAACACTGGAATGATCATTTAAAACATCTAGAGGACATTTTCATTAAGCTAAATGTGGCGAAGTTGCACATAAAACCATCGAAGTGCCAATTTGACCAAGCTTGCGTGAAATACCTTGGACATTTGGTAGGACAAAGGCGAAGAACCCCTGGCGAATTGAAAGTTCAAGCTATCAAAGATTTTCCTATTCCTGTAAATAAAACTCAAGTCTGTGCCTTTTTAGGGTTACCTGGTTATTATCGAAAATACATTTTTAACTTTTCTGTAATAGCAGCTCCTCTAACCAACCTGTTAAAGGGCAAGAATAGAAAATCAACTATCGATCGGAATAGCTCTTGCCAAAGTGCCTTCGATGAATTGAAAGAAAAACTTTCTAATAAACTCGTTTTGTACAGTCCTGATTTTACACAACAATTTATTATTCAGTGTGACGCTTCAAATATTGGAATTGGAGTTGTGATGTCGCAACTCCAAGTGATTGGAAACGAAGAACATCCTATTATGTATCTAAGTAAGAAATTTTCCCCTACGGAACAAAAATACAGCACTACCGAGAAAGAATGTACCGCTATAGTTTTTGCTGTGAAAAAATTAAAATATTACTTGGATGGTTAGCAAAGTTTTATAATACAAACAGACCATAATCCTCTAGTGTGGTTGGAAAAGAATACCAGAACTAATTCTAGACTTTTACGATGGGCCTTGATTTTACAGTCCTTTAACTACTAAATAAATCATCGTAAAGGAAAACATCAGAATGCTGATAGTTTGAGTTGTATCCCTTAAAATTTTAAAAATTTAAACTTACAAATATAATTGAAGGGTACATTTTGATATATATTTTCCTCCGTCTTAATAAAATTTGTAAATATTCTTTTTATTTATGTGTTTTTTTTTAAAGTGTTCATTAATTAGGGATGAGATGAGTGCATTTCTTAGCGTAAGGTACTACTTAGATAGAACTGGTACATATATAAATATATATATATGTATTTCTAAGCATTACTGAACATTTATGAACTATTATTTGGTTTTCCTGACTTGAATCGAAAACACAAAACTTTTCATTACATGAAAAGTTTCCTCCAAGTGGGGAGGGTAATAAGTCTGTAATGATTTCGATGACTCGAGATGGCGCTGCGGAGACAGCAACAGAATTTTTTATTTAAAAAAAAGGAAAGAGAATAGCGGGCTGTTCGGCGGGATTCGAAAGTGATTTAGAACGGCCATGTTGAGAATGTAATGTTGGTGTTCCTATTACAAGATGTTCCTGTAAATTAATGTTATGTTATGTGTAATCATAGATGATAATAAAAAATTTGATTGCTAATATGGTGTGTGATAAATTCACGGTGGAAATTTAATTCAGCATCAAAACACTGTTTTAATATATTTTTTTATCAGAAGTCATTGTAAAAAGATAATGTTAAAACACCTTATTTCTAAAAGTAATATGTTTTAATAAAATATTTGCTAACCATCAAAGGAGAAAAACAATATAGGAATAATGACTCAACAGTTAAAATGATATATCTTGGACTTACATAAAATCAAACACAGATGAGTGATTCCCATACTAATATTGTATTATTCCTTTTCAAAACTACATTCATAAATGCATATTACATCAGACTAAAATAATTTTTATGCTTTATGTAAGTTTTAAAAAATTATTTATTAGAGACAGTAAATTGTAAAACATGGCTGTATGATAAATAAAGTTATTAATTTTCTATAATCTAAATGAATATGGATTTACATACATATGTACTGAGGCACATCACATTTTCAAAATTTAGCAAATATTTTTTTTATAAAAGACATTAGTCATCAATGAGAAATGATAACTAATATTATTTATAAGATGGAATATCAGTAAAAACCAAATTAACATTTTTCTAAAATTAATTACATTTTCTAAACAGAAAAATTAAGATCTTCAAACTTAATTACTCATTTAAAAATTTCCTTTTTGTTTCCTTGCAAAAAGGACAGTTATATCATTAGCAACCTTTTTAAATTAACTATTTTTAAAATGGTAAGTGTGTGTCTTACATAAACTATTTAAAAGTAATGAAAAATTATGTCAACAATAGATTTAAAAAAATTTCAGGGTGGAAATCTTTCTTTTACGGACACATATTAATTTTAAAACATATTTTAAAAAATACAGAATCTTTTACAAGCATGCAATAATTTAATTATAGAAAAAATTATATAAAAAACACATAAAACTAGTATAAATTACAAATAATTTATATAAATATCAAAATAAATAAAGGTACTACAAAAGCTTTGCAATGCAGCTTTATTGAATTCTTTCAAAGTAATTTTCAAGTAATTTGCCCAATTTTTAATGTACTTCTCCTATGCCTACCTGAACATTGTAAAATGTAGAAAATTATTATTCAATGTGAGTGTTATTTCTTCTATGCACAGAGCTTCACTTAATATGTATAAAATTATATAATAAAATAGCCCTTATCTCACAATGTGACTATGATGCCATATTTTACACAGTATAATAAACTATCATTGCTAATGAACAACTGCATTCACGATATATTACTAACAGCTATTATGAAAGCTTAGACATGTTTGAATATGCTACAGTTTCCTGAGATTTATGTTGAGTCACATTGAGAAACTTTAATAGTACCTTTGTATTAAAGAATTAATAAATATTAATGTAATATATAATGCATTTAAATTTTTCAAGTTTTTATTATTGTTATAATTTAGTAAAACCCTAACTTGTGGTAATCATGAACACAGTAAATCTTGTTATCCATATCAATAGTAAATGGCACACCATCCAGGCAATCATTACATATGCAACAGCGAAAGCATCCAGGATGATATGATTTACCCATTGCTTGCAATATCTGAAATAATAATTAAAAATTGTTTTTATACTTTCAATTTTTAGAACATATATTAAAACTCTTAAATGACATTGCATTTCCAATATTTATAGTCACTTGGAAATCTTAAAAAGAATATATTTAATTAATCCTTTATTAATCTTCAGTAAGCAAAATCAATTATCTAGTAATCGTCATAGCTAGAATCAAAATAATTAAAAGATGAAAACTGATTTAAAAATTAAATAAATTGATCTTCTTTATCATTACAAAACTCTGACTGATTATTGTTTAAATAAAAAATGAAGGAACATTTAAAACATATTTTATTCAATTAAGTAATTTTAAAATTTTGATTGTGCTTTTTAGCACAGATAATTTAAAGTCAATTCTTATTTTTTTATGATTTGTTTAAACATAACATAAAAATTGTGTTTATATATATATATATATATATATATATATATATATATATATATATATATATATATATATATATATATATAAGAATATGAGAGAGGAGAATAAATGAATTATTTAGAAAATTAAAAGTTAATTATTGAAGTTAACATCTTAAAATTGTAACAACTTAAAATTATTACCATGTCCATGATGAGATGGCCACATACAGCACACTTTTCTGCAGTCTGCTGAAATCCAGAATACTAAATAGAAAAATTAATAACGAATAAATAAAAATTTAGTAGCATCACTTTTAGAAATAAAAAAAATCAAAGTAAAGCTTGTACTATACATGTGAAATAATTCATTTTGTCATTCACATAAAACTAACTTTTGAAAATAACTAAAACATCTATAATGAAATTGATCAAACAAATAATTTGAATAAATTCATATAATTTAAATTATCTTATTACCTTTTCTTCCAATAAAACAAATATTCTTTTGTGATTTATCTTTATAAATGTTGCAGAAAAATATTAACTATTTTATTAAATTATTTTATTTAATTTAGGATAATTCTAAATGCAACAGCTTTTTATGCATTTTATCACACAAAACAAAAGATATTTTCTATTTTTGGTTCTCAACTAATTTTGTCCCAAAATTTTTTTCAGTAAAATGGAAAGATATCAAAATAAGCTACGAATTTTCTATTTTCTCTTTCTAAATAATTTATTATGTTTATAATAAAATAGATATTAAAATGCTTAAGAAATAATAGGATTATTAATTCTTTTCTTTACATCATGTAATATAAATTATATAATTATTATTATTAATAAACTTATTAGGCAAAATATTGGTAAAATTAAAATGTAGATTTTTAAAGTGTATGTTAAATATTTTTCATGTAAACATTTCGATTTTATAGAATCCATGAAAACTACCTTTGATCCTTAAGGAACAGACCTGAATAAGAAAGGAATAATTATAGTATTTAGAATACTTTTACAAAAGCTAACATGATAACGAATAATTTATGTGTGATAATAAATTAAATTTAAAGAAACTAATTTAACTCTTCAGAGGGAAAAACCTCAGATTTATTGATATATTTGATTAACAAATAAACAAATCAGGTAACATGATTAGAAAATAATTAATACATGAAAGCATTGTTTAGAAGATCTTTATATTATAAAACCATCTGTTTTATTTATAAAAATTTAAAAATAAATAATAAGTTATAGAAACAATAAACAAGTCATTTAATAATATTGTCATAGAAAACATTACAATGAAGGAAGCATTACACAATAAGCATTATGAATAATAGAACTATCATTGAAGTTATTCAATAATGCTACAATACTTTTGAAATTTTTTAATTCTAATTATCCCATAGTAATAACTCTCCCATGAAGCAAGGTACATTTAATAATTTTATCCTTAATTGATACAAATAGAAAACAAATAAATAAAATTATTCAAATTAATTACTGTGGAATTCTAAAACCAAGAAAGGCACAAATATGAAAAATCATATAAGCAAAAATATGAAAGAAAATATGTAAGTTGATAATTGTAGACATAATAAAAGAGATGACAGAATATTAATTTCAGAGGGGTATAACAAAAACAAATAAAAGAAAATCATCAATATAATTTAACGAATGCAGTTACACCTCTAGTTTTTCTTATACATTTTTTGCTTATTGTGCCAGATATTTATAATATGCAAATTGAATAACAAAATGCTAATTTTTCAATATGGAATTAAATTAATAAAAGATCATAAAATACAAACATACAGAATCGCTTCAAAATAAAAAATGTAGGGTAATATACATGTCACAAATGATAAAATTAAACTGTATTGAAAAGTAATACATTGTCCTCATTTCATTCACTTAAAAATTATTAATATAAGAAAAATACTACACGACATTAAATTTCGACTGTCATTTTCTGAGGAAAATAACATCAGTAAATTGTGCAGAAAGTTAAAAACTATGAATGATTATGAATAAATAACATAGTTACAATTAAATTTACACTTTTCAGAATATAAGGAAAACAGTGGTTATGGTACTGATACAATAAAAAAAATGTAATAATTATGGAGACAGCAAAAAGTATTAAAATTTTTTTATTTAAAGTCACAAATAAAAACTATAAGTCACAATAATAATAACTCAAGTGTCTGTAACTCCTTTAAAGACATGCTAATAACATTTTGTTGTTTGTAGAAAAAATTTAATTTAAATTGTCAATTTGTATCAATCGTAATAAATTTAATCCATATTGGCAAAAATAAAGTTGATAGGATAAATAATAAATATAGAGGGACTAAATTTGCTTTTAGAAATAAATAGTAAAATGGGAACTTACAAGATAATCTTCTTCACAGTATACTTTGCCATGAACATTATAAAAAGCCTTTCCTCTCAAAGCTCTCCCTAAAAGAAAAGAAAATTTATATTCATAAAAAACTACTAGCATTAAAAATATAAGCTTTGAAATATATGAAAACTGACAATATAATATTTAATCAGGATATTTGTAGAAACAAATAAAAGCAAACTGTTAAAAACATTACACACAAGACATTAATTAATAACTATTTTTCCTATGTTTTATTCTACCATATGTACACATTCTCTTTTAAAAGATAATGAAAAAATATACATTAATTTACAAACCAACAAAAATGAAAAATTGAAAATATTTTGCAACAGTTAAATTATTATGCAAGAAATTAAATGCTTCCAACATTTTATAAATTTCAATAAGTATTATTAAAATTTGTAAATAATTCCTAAATAACTAATATCCAATATATTTTAATAAATAAAGAGCGAATTTATTGATAAATATGCAGAGTATATTTATTTAATATAAATATTTGATACTGTACAGTATGGTTTATCAAAAATTCAAATATACTGCAACAGATTCATTTATTCTTATAGAAATTAATTATCAAGAATTACAATAATAAAAAAATAAAAAAACAATAAGCAAACAATTTCAAAGTTATGCTTAATTTTTATAATATCCAATGTTAGAATGCAAATTTAATAAAATTCCACAGCTTTTCATTCTGTACAAGCATCAATCTTTTTTTCTCAAACTGATTCTTAAAATATTTTAATTTACTTCAAAATTTGAAAAAACACTTTTTAACCTTAGCAGTGATCATTCAAATAATATTATCAACATTTATATTAATATTGCTTAACTATTTTTAATCACATTAGAACAACCATTATTGCAGATTTAAAGAGTTTTACAATTTATTTCAATGACACACATTTTTAGTGAGCTTATTTTTATTATAAATATTTTATATATACTTGAAAAAGAAATATAAAAATAACCAATAAAATTTTAATCAATGAAGTGCAATTTATTAGCTTGTAGAAAAAATTAATATCTGAATTTTCTAGGAAACTTTTATATATTTTATATAAAAGTCTTAGAAATATATATTCTTAGAAATATATATTTTGTATATAGAGAAATTTAATATATATTGTTGCTCTTCCAACATAGATTAAAATATATATATAAATAGATAGATCATGGATTAACTTCTCCAGTTTATAAACAGATTCTGATTTTACAATACTATTATTTTTACATTTTTAAATCCTGTTTATTCACTATTGGTTTAGGATGGAAACAGCTAAAAATGTATGTTTTATGTGTACAGAAACAACTAATAATAATATAGAATAACCAATAAAGTTTCAATAATAGATGGTAAAATTAAAGACATCAACTATCATACATCTTCAACTGACATTTACCATTGGTTGGAATTTATTATAGTATTTTCTGTACATTATATTATTAAGAATGAAAGATGAATTAAAATTTTATGACTTCATGTTGCAAGTTTTTCTAGAGTAATTTATGTACTTGATAAAATATTGCAAGATCAAATCTAAAGGATTCATAAGACCAATGTTGATATTTCATGGTATCTTCAAAAGCCAAAACTGAGTTAAACTAGAAATTAGTGCAGTTAATAATCTTTCAAATAATGATGACATTGGTTTAATTGAAAAAAACTGAATACTAACCACATGAACAGCAAATAAAGCAATTTGTATGATATAAATTTCCCATTGCTTGGCATGCTTGTCCAGCCCCAGTAACTTTTTCTCCACAAGTGTGACAAATTCCTAAAAATGAAATCAAAATAAAAATTATAAATGCTACACAATTGTTATCATACTAAAATGTAATATCAATCCCAAAAATATTTCATGTACAAATTTTTTTCTACCAACATAAGCAATATTGTATTTTATATTGATATACTATAATTATCTACATCATTGATCTATGCTCTTGATTAATTAATTTAATATTTGAATGTAAAATTTCTTTCTTAAAATAAGCAACAAAAGTGAATTAAATAGATAAATTAAATATTACCTTTTATAGTGTGGTAAATAAAAAGGCTCTCCAAAAAGTTTTTGGATGTATCATCTATCTAAGATTATTTCTTCATATAATAAAATTTGATTTTAAAAACAATATTGATGCTTTACAGATATTTTTCTTTTGAAAGAAAATTATGCACTATATTAAGTAAAGCAATAATATGAACTGCAGAAGCTTTAAGTTCATTATTTGTAAAAAAAAAAAAATATTAAGATTTTATCTCAAGTACTTCATATCTTATATTTTAAGTAATTTATGGGTTATAAAATAAACTTTATATCTCTAGGATTCATAAGAAAAAGTTAGAGCAGAAATTAATCCAAACAAAATTTTTTTAATCATACTTTTGACAACTTTAAAAATTTGAATATTTTTGAAAACAAAAAAATATTTAATAAAAAGCTTCATTATTAAAAATACAATAATTTTATTATTAGTAACTTAAGAAAAAAGTCTAGTTTCAGGAGAATTCATAGCTGCCAACACGAGGCAATTAAAGTTAAATTTATTCAAAGAACATTATAAATGTTTATGTATAATTTATGTTGCGAAATGAACAGCCCGACTCTCGTTTCAATTCAACTAATTTTCATCAAAGCATTGATTTAACAACTCAGTGATAAAAAGAATCGCATAAGGAACAAGACTACAGCAGAAAAAGAAAAGAGTGTATTAATCAAATCGTTCGGCACACTTGTCATCACTAAAGCGTTTCAAATTTCCGACAAGACGGTTCACTTCAAATTCTTTGAAAATGCTGGCACCACACATATATATAAAAAAAGAACTAAAAGAAATGAAAAGTAAGAACATTTTATTCGATCAGCAGACGATCCGTTAAAAAGACGGGCTTCATGGGTACTGGTTTCATGAGTTTTCGGTGTACGAAAGATACGCACTGATTTTTATTCATTAAAAATAAGATAAATGATTTATTAAAAATTATAATTTACTAATATTTATTAAAAATAAGATTAAATAAGATATGACTTTGGTAATTTTAGATATGGAATAAATTCTGTATTTTCTTTCGAATCCGAATTCTAAAGGGTCATCGAATTCTGCGTATATTTCGAATCTTACACGAAAAATAATTAAAATATAATTACACTTAAATTACGATTAAATATAATAAGACTAAATACGAAAAATAAATTACGATTAAATATAATTACGCACAAATTACGATTAAATATTATGAAGTTTCAATGAAACTAGAAAATTTTTAACTTTTTAAAAATATAATATAAAACTTTTCAAAAATAAGATTGATTAAAGATACAAGCGAAATTATAAGAATTATTCACCAATAATTTAATTGGCAAAAGGAACTCATTTAATTAGGTGTAAATTATTGTTGATGATTTTCTCTATGTATGAGTAATACTCTTCAACTTACTTCTATTTATTAATATTTAATTCATCATAATTTACTATCATGCCAAAATGATCAGTAAAGTTTAACTGTTGATTTCGTGTGAGTAAATCATTTCTCTACGTGGACCGATACCTTTATTAATACTGAACTCATTTTCAAGCTTTAAAGAACAACGAATCAATATAATGAAGGTTATAAAGTTAAATTTCATATTTTTAATATAGAATTAAGTTTAATGAAGGGTGTGTAAGTTAACAATAATAAATAACTTCGCATTGGAGGCAGTACATTTTTATACTTTGTTTTAAAAAATTTTAAATTCTTGAATAGAAGATTGTCCCGAAAGATAAAATTTAAGGGAATAAAAAGTAAAAGAATTCACAAGGGCTCCATGACCAGTAATTCAGTATTTGCTTATAATTTGTTTCAGCTAGGGGTAACGTTTAAGAAATATGAAATGTAATGAAAATATTAAAAATTAGAAAAAAAATTATAGCGAAAATCAATTATATTTACCTTTAGGTAGCTTTTAATTAGTAATGTTTCATCCTTTTTACGTTAAGAAAATAAGCAGAAAAATAAAAATAAAAAATAAAATAAAAAACTTATTTTAGTCAAGCCATAATTTTCCAAATTCAGAGAGACTAAGAAAATTCGAGACACATTACAAACTTAATTTTACTTTAATTTCTGTATGGAAATTAAAGTACACAGAATTTGACGAAACGAAGTTGACACTATGGAGGCTTAAATAACACAGAAATTATTGAGAAAAAGATATCTCAGTTCATATTTTTAAGGTGTCAAAAAAGATTTTCCAACATGTCAAAAATGAAGTAAATTATGCAATGTTTAGCAATAAATTTAGGAATTAAAATAAGATATGTGATGCATTAAAATTAATATGATAAATTTCTGTTTATATTTATTTCAGTCGTTATTGGAAAAAGTTTAGCTATGACATTTATATTTTTGGACATTTTATACACATGTTCAATGCAATATTATCATAATTAGAATTTGGAATAAATGGTTAAAGCTGACATATTCATTAAATTATAATGACTTCTTTAAAAATATCCCGAAAAAAATTCTCTAACACCTCCAAAAAATGTAGAGAGTAATGAAAAATATACCATTAAACATAAAATCATACAAATGTTTTTTAAATTAATTTAAAATAAGCCAATTTTTTTTAAATTAACAGAGAAAGTAAGAAAACATCATGATAAAGGTTATCACAGATACTTAACTTTTAATAGAATTACAAATAATTCCTCATACTTGCACGTGAATTCTTTTATCAAATTATTTTTAGCTTTAACTTCTAAGAAATCGCGTACTATTGCACATAACTGATTCCTATTATAAATATAGCTGTTATTCCAAGCACTATTTCAGGAAGGGTATTTCTATACATCCTTCATTCATGTTATCGCATTTACTGACAGGATATAACAAGCAGGTGGAGAAAGAAAGACAAGATTTTAAAATATTTATGCTAAATTTAAAAGGAGAAAAATATATACAATTACTTGTAAAACATACTTTGAAATTATTCGCTTATTTTTATTTATTTAAACTTAATTTTTACCGTTATTTTTTTATTATATAAAACCATAATCAATAAAAATCTGTATTCTCGATATAAATAAAATGAATCAGAAATATAGAATCTGATTATTTTAAGATAACCTATATATGTGTGTGTGTGTTCATTGCTGTGTATATTATTAAAATACTACTAAAAGCCATGCCCAATGTAGGTATCGAATCTACGAATTATTGAACAAAAATCAGAAGGCAAAAAACATTCACCTAAAAGTCCGACATCTTTTTTTCGGGGGATACTTATTAGTTTTCAAACTTTCAATAAAATTTGAGGAAGAAATTCTGTTACAATATTAATCAAAAATATTTTTTATTCAAAGCCATTTCAAGGCGAAACAAAATAATAAAATCGAAATTGCTAAATAAAAATATTAATAAACAACACATTAATGATATACTAATTATTCCGAGTTTTTGGATAAATTTTTATTGTTAAAAAATAATACCAATATTTAAAATAATTTTTTTATCTATTCAATAACCAGGACTGTGATAGAAAATAAATTAAAAAATCACTTATTATTCAAAAGAAAATATAAAAAAAAACATTAATTTTCTAGTTCCGTTAATAGCACTGAACAAAGGGCACGACCAATATGCAAGGCTTGGAACAAGAGGCACGTGTGCCAGGTGGAACAGCACCAAAGACTGAAAATGAATGCAAATGACCCGGACATGGATTTTCAGATATGCGAAGAGGGAAGGAAAACTAAACAAAGCAATACTTTGTAATATCCGGATCTTCCACCCCCATACGATGATGGTTCCTATTTGAGGATGGGAGATAGTTGGTGGAGAAATCAATGACAAAAAATCCAGTTTGGTTTTATTAAACTTAAATGCAATGTATTATACTACTTTTCTTATTCTCTTTACAATCAACAATCAAACAGTTCTGCAAATCCATATTCAGTATCTTCTGGTTCATGAAGAAAATTTGCAAGAATTTCTAATGCTTTAGAAAAATACACGAACTGCCTTATTTTTAAATACAATTATATTTTTTTTTTCACTTTTACAGCTCAAATTTATTAATTCATGTATCGTTTACATATATTTTGAGAGTAATATTGTTTCTTAGCTAAAAAGAACATTTTTCTTTATAATTTTTTTCTCTTATGATTGCATGAGCTCAGTAAAATAATCAGTGTAGCTTACTAAATTAAATTTAATTATATTTTATGGAAAAATATAAATATCGAATTATTTTTATGGACGAAGTAGTAGACAACTTAACAAAACAAAACTACATTCTTTCTAAAAGGATAGCGTATATTCAAGAAACAAAAATTTTCAAGATCATTCTACTAAAATTAATCATATACGCGGCAAGTTTTAACCATGGCATCTTTTTCGCCATCGTCATTAGAATCGAACATTTTTTCAATATACTAAATTATCGCTCGTACAGAGCCTAAAATCATCAGCTTTTCAGTGAGATGTTTTTCAAGTTTGGTCTAAAGTCAGTCGATCAGTGTGTCAAGCATTGAATAAAATTTAGTTCTTGGTTAGTAGGGCGCAAGATTTAATCTCGCACTCTTAAGCAAACAATCGTTGATACGTACATCTGTCAGAATGGATGTATAAGATTAAATATCCTATACTTTTCTCTCTTGCGATATGTGAATGTACACTATCTAGGAAACGTTTCCCCGGACAGAATTTGAGTGAAAAATAACACAAATAATCTTATTTAGTACAGCATAAAAAACATAGAAGGTACAACATACAACTCAAAAAACAATTCCAGCAAAATGCATAGTAAATTAGATTTGCTTCTTTTTCAACGAAATTCAATTTTCAGACAGTGAGGAATAATAGTTTTAATCTCATTAGACAAATATTATCAATAATTCAGTCTTTTATAATTTAATGAAGATTATACTAGAAGTATTCGATCTTGGAATGTTGCACATATTTTCATGTCGATATCTTATCAAAGAGCAAAACTAAGAAAAACTTAACAGAAAACGATTATTGATCGTGAGAAAATAGTAGATTTTCAACATAGATTAAAAAGCGCCATAGCGAAACCAACACTGCACACACGTCAATCTAGTTTAATTAAAAAGTTCTTAAACGATGCGGACTGACGCATGAGGAAAATGCGATTCCCACGCCAAATAATCGCAGAAGACAAAACGTCATCAACCTGGAAAGATTTAAGCGACGAGACTAGTCTTTAAAAGCAGAGCATAATCATTTCAGGAAATGCTTAGTGTCGAAACATTGGTAGAATATTGCTTTGCAGGAAAAAAAAACAGATAATTCAAAGAAAGACATTAAAAATAATTGAACCCTAACGATGTTATTAGTAACAGAACCATAACTTAAATTAAGATGTATATAAACAGGTAACAGCAAATAATAAATTTTGCGTAAACACGAAAACAAATATATCTCATCAAAAAATTGTGGTAATTATTAATAGTAAGTATTGACAATAAAATGTGATAATTAACATTATGATTGTCTTATAAGAGAAAATGTACTTGAAAATAAAAAAACACAATCAACTATTAAAAACAGTTATGAATCACTAACAAATAACCAAAAATGAGAAAAATATTTTACTCTAAATATAACATAATATAAATCATAGAAAGCGTTACATTCTCAATCTGGTATTTTATGTTATTTATCATAGCAGCACATATCTAAGTGGATGTATTTGCGCATGTCCAATCACTTGATCATGTGGTGCTCAGAAACACCGGAGGCAATGGCAATCAAATTTGATATTTGCAAGACTTCAATTCAAGGAAAACTTATTGTTGGAGTAGGGCATTCATAACTCCTAGTGCTCAGTTTCTATTCTAGTTTCATGGGTGGGAGAAGATGATACATAAAAAAATACACCAAAAAGTGACACATAGGATTGTCGCATCCATTTTTATCCAAATCGCAAAGATAAATAGTGACATAGACGATTTTGTTTAAGTTAACATACAGACTTTACTAATATTGGAGGAATGCGCGAAGAGGGATGAAAAATAAAATGCCACTTACCAAGAATCAGTGTCAAACCAAGGTTTATGGTTTGACACATATTCTTGGTTATGGAATCGCTAGGACGACTGATGTCTTTTGACTGCCATGTTTAGTCGAATGGACTTCGGTAAAGTAATGGGATGAATCAGCAGATTATGTGGGGAGTTGAAGTCAAAAAAGGATTTGACACATGCAAAACTTTTGCAATCGTTATGATGAATTGTAGTATCGATGTTGTTTTAATCGAATACCAGTATTCATTTTTATTAGGAGGATGGAAGACAAAATGTCTAAAATGACCGAGATTAAATTAAAGAACTGACTTCGAGACTAATGTTACATAAGCATTATGAATCTAAATTTCTGTAATATTATGTGTGTGAATTAATTTTATACGACTTTTTCCTCTAAGAAAGAATAATTAATTTCCCCTTAGAAAGAATAATAGAAATTCAGAATCTCATAATAAATAAGAAAGATATTTTTTTATAACTATCATCATTTTATTTAAACTGAAGTAATTGAATTAAAATCACGAGACATTAAAATTTATGATAAAAAATATATATATAACAAACTTAATTGAAATCTAACTATATAACTTAACTGAAATCAATAAAACATGCGCATAGGTTATGTATTTAATAAAAACTGACAGACAATGAGCTATTGATTTTTAAACGCTATTAACATATTGTAAATATCTGTACTTGTGTTTTAG
Organism: Latrodectus hesperus; assembly: GCA_037975125.1. Classification (NCBI taxonomy): domain Eukaryota; kingdom Metazoa; phylum Arthropoda; class Arachnida; order Araneae; family Theridiidae; genus Latrodectus; species Latrodectus hesperus. Next base: position 74,817,866 of record CM075850.1, on the reverse strand, counting down.
CTAATTGACTAAGTAAACTAGAATGTATTATTATGAAGAATTCAAACATATTTATTTTGAAACTTTGAATTTGGTTAAGTAACGAATCAGAAATGAGAAATTTTAATTTTTAAACTCTTCAGTTATTCTAGAAGAGAAGTTTTCTTCAACCTGTAATTTGCCTAACCATGGCTGTCTGAGAACTATTTGAAAGTGATCTGCAAGACAAATATGTAGCCTATTATACAACAAGCTATGTTTTAAGTGCTTAGAAAAATTTTCTTCTTGGAAGTTTTCTTTATCTCAAAATCATAATCATATATTTAAACTTATCTAATTTATTAATATAACATTAATATAACGTTTTTTATAATGATGTAAAAACGCTTGTTATATAAAATATTGATTATAGGGTATCACTGAACTTATAATACCAAGAAGAAAAGATCATAAAATAATGCAACTACTGGAGTCGTGTAAGTAAAGTTAAAACACACATATGACCGAATTTGAAATTTCGTTATTTCATTCATTCATCATCAAAAAAATTCAAAAAAGTAACTCATAAAAAGTTTCAGTTATTGCTGGTTAGATAACTAAAATGGCTCGTGGTTTGTGGTTCAAGTTATTTAATGATAGGAGTGCAATTTGGAGTGGTAGACTGCATGTTCAACTCCAACCTAAGTTGATTTGGATTGGTTTGTTTGCGGCTCAACGGATTATTTTTACATGCAAGCTAATTAGATCAGGATCCATTGTTTAAAGTGGATTCCGATACACTACGCATATCCCAAACTTTATATGAGAATCGAACTACTTAATGTAGAACACTGAAGACCAAAGAGTTGACCTTTCTTCTGCCAGCTAGGTCCTAACTTACGATGAAAAATGGGAGATTATGGATGCTTCTCTTTGGAGTAATGAGCTACATAACAGTTGGAAACTGTAGTAAGGTATTTGAACATTTGTCGCATCTTGCTTTCTAGGAATTTTTATAGATAATAGAACATATTCAAGTGTTGCAAAGCAAAAAACACTCAAACATCCACTTTGATAAAAGTGCATGTAGAAAGCAGAAGAGCAACATCTATTTCCCATAGTTCAACAAAAGGTGCGCATAAACCTTGACCTTCCACTTCAAGGAGTGTTATCCAACCACTATGCAGTGATGAGCTTAAGGAGGTGGATGTGATACTTCTACATTGTGCATACATATCTATCGGGGTGGTAGTTGGAAGTTTATTGGATTTTTTCGTTTGTAACACATGAATATGATCCACTTTTATAAAGAAATTTCCTGATGTCAATAAGCGGCGGATGTTCAAATGATTAGCAGGAATCTTCTCTAGTTTGGACGTGTTATAACAACCTCATCATGAGACAGTGTCAATCATAATTATTCATTACAAAGAGGAGCAGAAACCTTGAATGATAGAGATGAGAAACCTTGAGATGCATTGGCTAACCATACTAGCAGATAGTTATGCGTTTAGGTAAAGTTGGCAACGATGCGTATCCTGGTGGATGTCAGAACGACAATAAACTTGATTGACATACAGAAATGACTGGAGAAAAGAATCTGCCCGGTTTGATGAATGGATTAAAAAAATAGAGCGTGTAGAAAACAATGTAGTAACGATAGTCTACCCCACATAATTAAGCTCAAGAGGTACAAAAACCGATTTAATTTGTCCCTCTGCGTTCATATTTTGCAAATCAGGGCTAATTTAGACAGAGTCATACACAAGTGGATTCCAAAACACGGGAAAAAACAGATTTTACTGTAGAGTGGAGTACCCGTGCTACAGCACATACCTTTTAGTTAAGTAAAATTTAGCGATTTCAGAAACTTAAAGATTGATATTCTTGGGAGAAAAAGAGAGAGAGAGAGAGTCAGCTAATGTGTCTGTGTGCCTGCTAAATTTAATTCAAGAGTTCGTGGGTTTGATTTTCACTTAGGCAGTGGACGTTTGAAATGATTCGGAGTTCTCTGAAAATGCAGGTGTATGTCGTATTAGCCGCCGTGTACAAAAAGTAACTGTAATGACAAACCAACTATAATTGAGACAATGCATCTGCGAAATATTTAAACTAAAAAATAAATATTCCAAACTAATTTAAAAAAATTTAAAATTTAATTTATCGCTTTCACTAATTAAAAATTTTTCAACATGAAACATGATATTAACTAAAATTTAAATATCTAAAGAGGCAAATTTATGATGAAATGTAAGATGTAGTGAAAATCAAATATTCCTAATAAATAAGATTCGTAATCTCGTTCGAAAGACCGAAATTTCTAGAGAAAAGTGAAAGAAAATCGTCGGAAATCTGGCATTTAGGAAGAAATCACATCTCGATTTATTTAACGACAATTTATATAGCAAAAATTAAACACAGAACGAAAATAAAGATAAGATTCTGTGACGCATTCTCTTCTCTTCTAAAATATACGATTTTATAAAACAAATCTTTTTATTATTTTAAATCATGTATTTGTTAAAAAAAAAAACCTGAACATAATATGAAATGTTCGACATTTTTAATAAATTTTTCACTACATTCACACAGATTTAGATCATTAATAAAGCCTATGCAGCATTCCAAAAATTGGAAGCGGCACCTGTCATCTAAATCAACGAGAATTTCAGCCGGATGTAGCAAAAGCATTTCGCGGCGGATTATGAAAACTGGGCAAAAATTCTTTCCCTTTAATAACTATTCAGTAAAATAACCTTACAAGTCTTTATAATGACTCGAACGACATACAAATTTAAAGAAAATATTAAAAAATTTAAATCATCAGTGTGAAGTACTAAGATTAAAAATTATTTATTTTTTTTTATTTCTATAGTAATTTGACTTTATTGATATATAATTAGAATTTTGAGACATAGAGGTTTATTAAAAATTTTGGTAGCTTAATTTAAGAAATTATATATTATAATATAAATCAAATAAAATCTAAGAACTATTTCCGCAAAGCACTTAATGCAGGAATTTAAACTTTTATTGCAGCAGAAACTAAAATAGATCTTCTGTCTACACTCAAACAATGACACACAGTTAAATAGACACCATAGACAACATCATTAAAAGACCGCAAGGAGTCCCAGCAGGCTCCTTGCGATCTTTTTAATGACGTTGTCTATGGCGTCTCATTAAGTATGCTAATGGCGAAAGCAATACCATCACTTCCCATGGTTTTACTAGGCGGAAAAGCGTCAATTTTTTCACAGTTGTGGTTGAATAGATTAACTAAGACATCAACGCTTGCACAAAAAACAGATGAGCTACAGCTTATAAATCCACTGACGCTATGAATTTAAAGAATTACGACCCTTTATTCTGATGAACCTGGATGCGGAAACAGTAATTGTTGTTTCATTAATATACAGATGGTACTGAATAAACAGATACTTTTTCCATGATGAAGGATGACACCAATGCAATAAGAATTTAACCTGGCGGCATTGACGTACATCACAAAATGAGGATTATTTATTGCAGTTTAAATTAAATTTGTGTTTGATCAAAAACTATAGAAATCTACACAACAGTATTAAACACAAATAATTTTTGACTAAAATTTTTGCCGTGCCAAATAACCTTCGTAACAAGATTTGATTTGTAATGAAAAATAAATAAATACGATGCCGATTTTCAATTGAATCTCCATTGACAAAATTTTCAATTTAATGAAATTTTATTCTCGATTCTGAATTTATTTCCTTTTACTTTCTTTATGATATTTATAAATACGTGAAGTCAAAATCCATCTGTGTAACTTAAACAAATAAAAATACCGAGTTAAGGACAATAAGAAATTTTGCATTTAAAGAGCCTCTCTGCTCTCTTTTTCTCGTAGTTGAATTATTCGTAGTGAAAAATTAAAAGAACGTCAGATGAATTTTTTTCTATTTTCTCGGTTTTAAGAAAAGAAATAATATTTGTAAAAATAATTTCGTTCTGTCAAAGTTTATCACAATATTTTTTTATCAAAGTTTTTAGCAACAGTGACAATATAAAAAGTATGGATTTTGTTTTTTGATGTGTATATTTTAAGTACCAATTCCTCTCAAATAATTTTACTGTTCGCATAAATTACAGTAATATAAATAATCCTCTTTTCAATAGAAGCAAATGCTGGAGATTTCACTGAGTTTCAGCATTAACAAACAACAGTTAATAAAATCAGCATTTAAATGTGGATAACAGACAAAATTATAAATGAACAAAATATTCTAAATAATATTTAATTTTAAACTATAGTATGTAAAATTACACAATTTTTATTTTTCATGGATTAATTATCTTTTAGACTACGGCGGTATTTCCTCGATTCTGGTTTTCACTAATCTGGATAATTTAGAGCCTAAATTAATAACTTTCTAATGAGGGAAAACTTATTTTGCAAAGAAACTACTCAAAATATTTTGTGTGTGATTGTCTCTCTCTCTCTTTCTTCTTCATATAAATCTTTACAAAAGATTTATTTACAAAACACAGCAATGCAACACAAGGTTGAATTAGTTTCCTTGTTTTCCGACATATTTTGTACACAGAACAATTTAAGAAAGTGAAAAAGAAAAAAATAAATGCTTTTCTTATTTTTATTTTAGAAGTTTTTTGAAAAATATGTTTATAGATCAGAACATAGCGTCCAGCAAAGGCAGACGAATGGAACAGAAACAGTGGGCACGTGCAAGGAAGACCACCTGACACTGAGAAGAATCCCTTCCCCAAATCTGCTCTGATAGCATTTGATTTCAAGAGGGAAGGGGGCAATAATCTGATCGTATCGAGAGAATGTAACGCCAGCAGCGCGGAACAATGGGGTTAGTGACACGTGTTTCCAGAAGATATTTGCATATTGTTTTTATTATTGTTTCTTCTCTCTCTCTCTCTCTCAGCCGATACCATTATCACGCACAGCGACACACTCAGGAATACTTGCATTTTTTTGCCTTCGGAAACGACACTTCAATCAAGTATTTAAAACTGTGAAATTCCGGGGCGACACGCAACGGAATCCACACGAAAAATTCTTCGCGAGCCATGGTATTATTCCCATGAGAGAGAAAATGAAATCTTCAACGGAACAGCGAAATCACACAAGATGAGAACGAGTTAGATAAATATATATGGAAAAAAAAAACAGGGTTTTTAAATATCAGCTTACTCTAAAACAAGAAAAGAAAGTGTTTACATCTAAAACTAAATTAATAAATAACATAATTTCAAGAGAACACTGAGATAATTTTTTATCGTTTACCTGAAAAATATACATTGTTTCGGCAATCTGGTTTGTTTGTCGCTCAACAGTCATTTTTTGCACACTAGGGCTAATTAGACAAAGACATCAGTTTATTGTGGACTTCGAACCATTACAAACATCCAAGCACAAGGTGGGATTTGAACCTACGAACTGTCGAACCGAAGGCAATAGCGCTAACCATTCAGCTACTAACTCAGCCTGTATTGCTCCTTCAATATGGTAAAATTAAATTATTTAGCATGAAAAAAATCAAAATAATTTTATTAAAAAAAGCTTAAGATGCTATACATTTTGGTCTAAAAATTCGCAAATTTACCCGTATTTCAGAAACTAAAGACAAGTTTATCTATTATGTATATTTTACTGTTGGAATGCAATGCTGCAGCATGCGGGTTTAATGGAAATTTCTGAATAAAGTTGGCAGTTTATAAAAACTCTGGTAAGAAACGACTTTTTTCGTCCACTCTCTGAAAGAGCTATCTGAAAGTTTTTGAGGATTGTGATTTTCTTTAAAATGTTTAGTAAGTGGAAATATTGTAGACAAATCCCAACTCTAAATCTTATTCTATTTCTTGAAATTTGACATAATTAAGTAATATTTTTTTTGGAATAAAGTTCTCGTATTTTTTAAGCATGAATTTAAAATAAATCTAAATCAAAAATTAAATATAAAGAAAAATTTCTATGTATTTTGCATTTTTACACTAAAAGTTCCTAAATTTTTCACTTAATTTAAAAACACAAAATTTAAATAATAATAAATTTTTTTCTTTTTTTTAAGTAACAAAATATAAATTCCTTTTGCATATAAAACGTTAGCTCTCAAATCGATACCTTCGTGGTTCTCTCGATGCCCAATTCACTGCACAATGGAATCACTTTGTTGAACAAAAAAATAACACATTTATATTTTGTGATTTCTGAGGAAAATATATATTTATTGCAATGTCTTCCAATATCAAATGAAATCATTCCACGCTTAGGTATATAGAATATCTATTAGTGAATGTTAGCCATCACGTACAGGATAAGAAAATGCATTAAAAAATAATAAATTTCAAAATCTGATACAAAATTATTCCTGTGTTAAAGAAAACAAAAATAGTAAATTGAGCATGCAATGGCCAATTTTGATAAAAGGTAATAGTAAGTTATTGGTATTAAATATAATCAATAAGAATAGCACACATATCCTGTTCAGTACCACATGATTTGACGGAAATCAAAACAAAAACTTCCTTTTAAATTTACAGAGGGTGACAAGGAATATGTTCAAACGATGCGAGACATCTAAGAGTCACAATCAAATCAAATAAATTTTTATATTTGGCAAGAACTTCTGATTTAACTAAGCAAATGCAACGGAACGTCAAAAACTAAAGATATTCATCACATCAGAAGAGTATGAGTTGCATCAAAATCTTCAGATGAATCTTGGTGACACACAATTTTGATAGATTTCGTCTAAAAGTGATCGTGGGTAATTTGACAGTCAACTTTTTGCATGCATTAGAAGAGCAATTTGGGAGAAGCGTTCTGATGTGATGGATTGATTTCCCTATACAATGAAGCATTTAAAAAAAGAAAGGAATACGATGAATTTCATGGTCTGAGGACATGGACCTTACGCTTCCCACACAATTGGTTTTTAGGATAATATAATTTTTCCAAGTTGTAAGTACTAGCGCCAAATTCTTGTGGGTACGATTTTATTAATACGAAGTATAACGTTGCTTGTTGTAAGAGAATTATTTTAACAATCTCTAAAAGGATAATAGTAAAATATAAATTTTTAATTGTAGACATTAAAGGACCATGGAAGATTATATTTTGTCTTCAACAAAAGGTTCTTTTTTACAAATTTTTCTATAATAGTGCAAAATTTTATGAATATTAATAGGGTATTATAAAATGTGTGTAACATATCACCACGAAATGTAAATGATTAAACAAATAGTATGAAGTAAGAAGCGGAAGTAATTACTTAATTAAGCAACGAAATAAGAAATTAGTCCATATAAAAATAATAAGTTTCAAGCGAGAATGAAATACTTATATTAAGTTTGACTTGATGGGATTGACAATGTTGATCAGAAATATTCACGTATATCATGAGAAGCGGCAAGTAGTAGGAATAAACAAGTAAAATAGTATTAAATAGTTTAACACATTGAAATTATTGTCAGGGTAAAAAATTTTAAACCATGAGATACAATACTTACTTCGAATTGTAGAATTTAGCAAAAAACAATTTAGCCCGGTAAAAAGAAAGTGCAGGCGAATTGTATGGAAAAATGGGGAAAAAATTTTCTTATGCTTTCTTTATATAATAAAAATGTAAAGAATAAAAGTCATTCATAAATTCTCTTACATTTAAAAGAACATCTCTCTTCAACGACGTTTTTCAAAGAAAACCTAGCATGTCGTCAAGAGCAATCTACACGGTGAAAGTTCTGTCTAAAAGCGATTAATGCGGCAAAATATTTCCACAATTCCATGAAAACAATCGTGAAATGGAAGTCAAAGAATGGCAACAACGTTTCTTGCAAAATTACGACCGAGAAGCAGCTTCTTTTCGGTTTATCAGAGCGTAGAATATTATTAGTAGAAAATAACTCGGGCATTCTAAAAAAGTCAATCGGTTTTCAAATAATTAGGAAAAAGAAAACTACTTTCACTTTTTTCGAACAGTTTGTGGTTTTGAAGCAATATTTTTATGAGAAATCAAAATAAATACAAGTAAATTATTTTCCAAAAGATTTCATTAATTTTTTATAAATATTCTCTAAATCAATAAGTTGTGCGGTTAAAACTGAATGTAGAATCAATAATAATAAGCCACAAAAAAATTATCCAAACACAATAATGAAAAATAACTTAATATGGTCAACTGATTCAGAAGTATTCCCTTAATTGAAAACTTCTGCTCAAAATAAAAATACATTTTGCTTATTATTAACCAAAAAGTAATCACACTTTTACTTTGTAAGCGTTTTATATAATTGATTTCTATTAAAACATATTTAACTAATTTTGTTTTGGTAATACTCTAAATAATCCTAAATATCTCAATCGTCATTTATTTGAGAGACTAGCTTAAAAAGTTTGGAGAAAAATAATCTGTATATAAATGTTTAAACAATGAAAAGTATTTAAACAGCTTTGTATTGTAAGGCGTTTGCCAAAGTATGACATCCAAGTTATTAATAATGATATATAAATTCTATAGGAAGATACACAATTCAAATTGTAAGCGAAAAACAGTTCAAATCATAAACATTATAATTTATTGCATAAGCATGTATCTTTGATAGTAATGATCTAATATTCCCACTCCATTTTGGTTTTTTAATATGAAATTCGTTGACCCCAAAAGTAAGCAAATCATTATTTTTAACAGAATAAAAAAGTAAATATCTTACTTTTATATAAAATTAAATCTATAAAATGGATGCAAGGACTTCACAATTAATCTTTTTATTTTTTAATTTTAAACACATTTCTTTTATATTTATTCAAAATTGATGATGATGAGATTTTGACAATTCTTATTTATAAGTGAGCTTGAATAAATATGTGCGATGGCATAAAGTGCAAAATTAACATCAATTTTCCGATTGTTGACATTCAACAAAGCACACAACCATGTGCATTATTCATATTGAGTTTCATCATCAAACATTATTTTTGACATTGTTGTCATAGTTCTTTAAATAATGGAAATTTTTTCCGAAGAACAGTTGACAATTTGGAGATAAATTTTTTAAAAATATGTTATTTATATTAGAAACTTAAGATATCAAAATCTAACAGTCTCATTTCACACTCATTTAGAACATCATCCACGTTTTTGACCATGAAGCCACAGAGACAATGACCTTTTGAATCAAAATACCATTTTCAGAGAAACCTACACACAGCTTCAGAGTGTTTTTTTTTTTTTCATTCCTTCTCAAATTCTCTTACCCGCTATATCCCTTTGGCTTTAAAAAAAGAGAGGCCCATTTCTGAAAAACCTGTTTTGTTTACCTGGCTAAAGTTCTTTCTCTGAGGCGACTCAGAGGCTAATACAGCATCCAATTTGATAACTTATCTTTTGGATCTACATGTCCGCGAGGCAAAAAAGCAGAGTCATTATGGTAGGAAGAAGAGAAAAAAGTTGCCAAGCTATTAAGCCTCGTGGTTGAAAGTTATGATGCGATTAAGCCTACCCCGGAAATACAAAAGGACCATTTCCCAATTCAAATCCTAAAAGCAAAATATAGATTTCATTTTGTAAAAACTTAATTACTCTTTTTTTTAAATTTAAATTACACCATAACAGAGTTGGGCTTCAACAGAAAAGTTAAAGCAGATCACTTACACATAGTAAATGCGTTTATCACACTTCATGTACCAGTTATAATTTTAGGTATATAATTAAAGAGTCTCTCTTCAAGTAAAGAAATCTGATAAACTTATAAATTTGGAAACACACACACATTTTTAAATTCTTAAGATAAAAATTTAATTGTGCACAAAAAATGGATAATGATATTTATTTTTTACTTAAAATTATAGCATTTCTAAGTGATCCTGAGCATTAACTATGGTTATATCAATATTTAATGGGTGTCTTGTGATAACGGCTGTCTTCAAAAGAAATTTGTGACCACTCTACAACGTCCCCAAAATACATTCAACTAATGATAATATAAACGGAACTATAAGATTATTTTTAAACGCTACATTGAGACTCATTAACAATATTTAAAAGACAAGAATATTGCAAAAGTAGGATTTTAAGAGGCGCTATATATTACAGTTTGCATAAAATCGTTTTACGCTAAAGCTTTGTCCTATTAGCAGAGATAAGATATGGTTACAGAAATCATAAATGAATATCTACGTCCACTTTTTCACACAATGATTAATTCGATCAGGGTTCCGAAAACCATTTATGACATAGATTCGCGTGGTAAGATTCGAATCCATGAACAGTTGGAATGAACGTCACAGCGCTAATCATTCAACTGTCAATTCTGCCACATTAAGTAGAGAAAAACATTTTTTTCTACATGAATGCCTATATTCTCTTAATGATTTTACTCATATAGAAAACCAATCAGGGTGAAATAAGAGTTTGCGGTATAATCTGTTGGCTTTGAATATTAAGTAAACTTTTAAGATCTTTTCCTAAGATTATTTTATGAGTTACAACACAGCTCATTTTTATTTAAAATGAAAATTTATCCTGCAGAAAACAAAAATTTTAAATATTCGATTCGAACGAAAGAAAAATTAAATGTGAAAGTAAAAATATCTAAACAATAATAATTTAGATCTCATTATTACATTTTTAAGCATTATTTCGAAGGTGAATTTTACAATTAAACAAACAATAAATGAAATTTAGAAGATGCTTACAATGGATTACGATAAAATATTTTACAAGTCTAATTGAAGTTGTGAGATTTCTTATTCCCTAATAAGATGTTTTATTTACGTTAAAATAATTACGCAAAAAATGTATGTATATAAAAAAATGTATTGGAATTTTTTAAAATAATCAGTCTCTATTATGTATTTTTATCAATCGAAAAAGTACATAGTTAAAAAAAAAAAAAATTTTTTTATAAAAAAAGATAAACAAACAAAATGAATTCTGAGAAAATTCCATAAGTAATATTTTTAAGAAAATATATAAATAATAAAACTAAGCATAGCATTTGCATAAAAAATGTAAAATTTTATAAAAACATTAAAAATTTTAGCAGCTTAATACTGAAATTACTACAATAAAACCACAAGAAAACATTTCTGGAACTCACAACATTCCGAAATATACAACAAATGACAATAACCAGATTTGTAAAACCACACTATTAAATACTTAATAAAACTTTTTGTTACCTACGTTAAAAAAGGTAAAAAAATTCGAAAAATTCTAAAAATAATCGCAAGTAAACATTTGAAGTATGTCATTGAGGACCAAACTATTTCTGTTACTTTTTGTCTTGAAATGAAATAAATCCCATGCCAATAATTCGTTCGAAACAGCTGAGCAAAACAAGAACGCATTCCATTGTAACATATATGGAACACGTCTTGTTCGGAAACGCAAGGATACAACACACGAAGTATTCCCTTATTTAGTCCTTGACATTTAGTTTTGAAGCATGCGCGTCATAAGCCAACACGACAACCTTATGTGAATACATATTAGATGTAGACACAAAGCACCTGCCAATGGATATGTGTCAGCAGCTGGGTAGCAGGTGGAGGTTTCAGGGTTTTCTTGAAAAATATGTATTATTTAATTGAAATTCTGATAGTACCGAGCAATAATTTAAATTGATAAGCATTTAACTTTGTTTCCCTCTTCAATATTAGATGTAATTAAATTCTTAAACATAATCCCCGAAATTAATAATTTTTCAATTATCAACTACAGGTGTAATACCATAATCTAACTCAAATTCTATGGTTATGAGAGTTATATGCCTTGTCAATGGTTTATAATTAATTAGGGATACGATATTAATTTCAAAGTTAAGATTAAGCAAGATTCAGAAGGATTTGAGGAGTTATTTCTTGTAAAGAAAATAGGTGTTCCGTACACTAGCGCTTTTGACAGTTCTAAAATAGAGCTAACTAGCACTCTTAAAATAGCACAATAAACAAATATACAAACATATATTTTTCGATTCTTAAATAAAGCTACGAGAAATCTGAGTTTGGCAATTTAAATCTGTGTAAAAAAATTCGTTGCTTGAGCAAAACAAAGACTAGACTCTGTGACGATGATTCTTGAATAAAACGTAATTAAAATGAAAATCTATTGAAAAAAATTAAACAAAAACATGTACGATAAACGACACAAAATGTCATGCTTTCTGGTTTCTGGCAAAGGAAGGAAGTTAAAATATCATTACAACATATAATCGAGGAAATATTCGTGTATTTTAAAATTTGTCAAGATATTTTTTGAAATTCACAAAGGAAATTCTATTTAATAAACTAAAGAATCGCTTATATCAGGAGATATTTAGTTTCATTACTTTGGCAGACATTTAGTTTTAGTGAATACAACTTTTGAGATTTATTTTCCTTATTACATTCAGTTTAACACTAAATTGTATTAATATAAGCAATTTACGATTTTCAAAAATTTAACAGAGTATCTTAAAATGTAAATAATTAAATATATAAATGTTAATAAAATAATAATACTATATAATAAGATAATAATAAGTTGATATAAATGTTACAAATAAAAATTATTAGCTAAAGGCTATAAACCGATTGTGCTTATTTAACATGTGTTTAAGCTAAAATACATTTAAAAATAAATAAAAAAAAACACAGAGGAAATTTAGATGAATAATTTGCATAAGAGAGATTTTAAATATATGTAAGTTATTTCGCCCTTAAGTGAAAAAACATCCCCGTAACAATTAATATTTGCTGTTTTGAATTTTATATTGCTTCTGAGAAAAATAACTTAAAAATGTAATTCAATCTGCAATAAAAATGATGGAAAAACTTAAAAATTCGGAAAAAAATCGGATATAAAAATTACAAAACTTAAATATGACATAAATTTGGAATAATAAAATATCCTTTCATATCCTTAACATTTTACATTAGGCCAATTAATTTTAATTTCAGTAAGATTCCATGAACAAAATGTATGCTTGATGTAGAAGTTACAAAAATTGTTTATTATCAGCAACTGCTATTAAGTTAACAAATGGATACATACAAACAAACTAAAAACAAGTGTTGTTTATCGCATGTTAAACATTATAAGGAACATCAGGGGTAATTATTCTTATAAACGTTTCAGAGGAATTCCAACATTCCTCAGCTGATATTTCATTCATGCGTTGTTCAACAAAGTTATTATCTTTTCTTCCAAGCATTACAGTGATAGTGATCTACAAAAGGTCGTCAATGACATCACTGAGCAGGAATAAGCGATTGCGTTTGATACGTCAAGAAGACAATGGCGCGGTATGATACCAGACTTGACGTTTCAATTAACAACTGCTAATCCATTAATCTCAATTTTCTCCTTTCCGTTTACATTATTCAGAGGATTTACATAAGGCAGGTGAAGTACCATGCTGTTGATAAGTTATTTACATCATCAATGGCTCGCCATGAAGATTAAAAATGAAAAGATGCACGAGAATGTAACAAGATAACAATCGGAATGGCTGGAGTTGGATGGCCAGAGTCAATAAATAAATAAATCTGACAATGGAAAATAAATTTTGCAATCAACTTAATTCAATTCAGTTTAAACGAATGATACATAACGCATAACTATTTTAAGTCATCTTAGAGAAAAACGCTTTTACATAATGATAATTTATGAATGATTTCCCTCTTATTTTTAATTCACATTGACTAATATTAATACACAGAAATTTGCATTAGATATAAGCACCATAAGGTTGAATAAAATTAAAAAATAGTTACTTTTAATGCTACAACAAATCTATTTCATATACATGTAAGTATGTCCTATTTCATTATTAAGTCCGCACAAGAGAGCAAAATAATTCAATAGTTGAAAATTGTAATTGACAGCTACCTCTATGCTGTTCAAGCATTCGTAATTATCTGAGAATTCTATTTGGTAGAAAAATTCTGCAATTATTACTTATATAAGCTTCATTAATAAATTTAAATGTTCAGATCATTAAAGCAAATAAATTGCTGAACTGAGATAGATTTTAAAAAAAATTCGACAAACCTTAAACCAATTTTGTCCTATAACTTCCTTCAGCTCTTGGCGTGATAAAGATATGATACCAACATAAAAAATAAGACTTCAAATTAAAATAATAACCAATTCTCCTTGTTGATAAACTTACAAAATATTTCCAGTTTTATAAATTACTATGCTAATATAATATATTCAATGTATACTAAAGCTTATAGAATTAAAAAACATTGTTAATTTTCTATCCTACATACAACAATCTTCATACTATCAATAGGTTAAGACTCAGATCAATATTATGATACCACAACTTCCTTCTCAAGCCGATTACTTTCTTGGTGTGTGTATGTGATTTTTTTCATAAATTTACGTCAAACCTTATTACATTATCTTTACTTAACCTAGTTATTCTGTGTATTTATTTTCCCTTAATTTTGTTCATTGATTGTTTAAATAAGAAATGACAGTTTCTCATAGTATTTAATAATTCAAAGTAATAACATATAACATTACGGAAGCTCCTTATATATGGTAAAAATAAATAAAAGCTCCACAAAAATCAACATGTTTTCTTTCATATGTAATCAGAATTTTTCACTTATTTTTTTAAGATATTCATGCACTTGTTGATATTACACATTTCTTTAAATTGCTTTAAGCTAAATGTTTTCTTCCTTGCTTAAACAATATGAGACTATATAGTCACCAATTCATAATATTCAGAGGTTAGATTCTCACTCAGTGGAAAATCAGATAATATCCCTATGCCAGCCAATATGGGGAGAAAAACATAAGTTTTCATAATGTTTTTTTTTTTTTTTTTTTTTTTTTTTTAAAACAACGGCGGGCACTTGGGTGACTAACCCTTCGCCACAACAAGGCCGGAAACTGCTACTCATTTGTCGTTACCCAGCGGGCACCTGTGAACCAAGTCACGGAGGCGAGTAGCATTACCCGCGTCATACCACCACAGACCCGTTTATAGGGCGGGCCACATTCATACATCAACACACAAGAAAGGACAGAGAAACACAGAGAGATAGTAACATCCATGCCCGAACCGGGATTCGAACCCGGGACCCACAGCACAAGAGTCAGGAACGCTAACCACTCAGCCATTGGTCGGCAGTTTTCATAATGTACATCAATATAGAAAAAGTTCTATACATTACTAAAATATAATTTATGAGGAATTATGCTAAGATTAGATATTCTCGTTAGATTATTAATTGCAAATGAAAAGTCTTCATAACCTTTCGCAATGTTACAAGCCGATATGGATACAAATGAGTCTTGATTAATAACACAAACTGATACAATAAAAGTATTAGTGATAGTGAAGACTAATCAGCTTACTAATTCAAGGGAGTCTAAAGAAAACAGCATATGGAATTTTGGATTATAATACACGCATTTGTAAAAGAAAAATACGTTTTACCATACACTGATTATCAGTACATGTTTCGCGATAAAAAATGTTTATTTACTAATCTGAGATTAGACCAGTTGAATTAGAATTGAAAATCACAAAAATTAAAATAATACATGAGTTAAAAAATTAAAAATTCACATCGATACATTAGACCACTACTATCATGTGGTATTTTAAATCATTAGTTTGATCAAAGTGTCTGCCATTTTTTCCCCATCTAAAGATAAAGTTACGAAAATATCCCATGAAAGTTATTTTTGGTGTTCTATTTATATTCGATAAATATTACATTTTCTATTAATCGATAATCCTTTTTATTTTTCAAGTGTTGACCAAAACTTTTTCTTAGAAGTATAAAATATTTTTTCATGTATATGAAAAGAAAAGCTATGAAATTTTCGGGTCAATTGATTCCCGAAGCTTCTAAAAATTTCATTTCGCCCAACTTCAGGAGCTGACATTGGTTGAATGTCATGTAACTTGATGTGTGTGTGTGTGTACGTTGCATACATAAATATCACTTTTAAGTGAAACTTTTGGATGCAAAACTGTAAGTCAACAACCAGGAATTTCTTTAACATTAAAACGTCGACTTTAAAATAAATTTGTTGATTTTTGAAATGTTGGCAATTCTGTTGAAGTAAAAAATCATAATTCACGCAAATGTTCAATAAAAATATATTCAAAAAACTCAATCCTTCATATTCATAAATATAACTACAAACATAATACTATATTAATTTTATAACAGCAGCTACAAATAATTAACATTTTCAAATAAGTTTTCTACAAGGTAAACAAGAAAGTTTTTGCCGCTTTTAATGACCCAAAAGAACATGACCTACAGAAAGTGTAGCCTATTGTTAGTCCACGAAATAATCGCCATCGGCATCCAACACTTTCTGCCAGTTTGTCTCCAGTTGTGCAATCCCCTTGAGATAGAAATCGGAGGAGGGGGAGAAGTCCGTGAATGCTTGGCACAAGTCTGTTTCATTGGTGAAAGATTTTCCACGAAGATGATTGTCTAGGAAATAGTAGAGTGATACTTTGATGGTGCAAAGTCAGATGAATAAGAAGGATGGTACTCCTGGCTACCCACGCGACATCTACTTAGAAACGTACACCCTTATAATTAACTAATGCTGGCTCCTTCAGTTCCTATTGCACAAGTTCCAATTGTTGCGAGTACAGGTCCACAATGATCGTTTGGCCCGTTGTTGACCGTTTGGCCATCAAAAAGTTCATAGTGAACCATTTGATGATTAGTCCGAAAGCTTCATCACAGAGGGATAAATTTCCCTACCTGAATTTGTGAAACCAATGCTTTACAGTGAATTCATTCAGACCACTATTCACAAACTCTTAACATATTCGGCGACTTGATGCAGCCACTAAAAAGCCCACTTTGAAGTCGTAAAACAAATAATACCAAACGAGCTTCTTGAACATGTCCATTTCTCTTTGCTACTGTACGAGTTACGATTGATGAATATGCGCTGCGGACCTGCTTTTATAACGACTGATATTCCTACTCTTCATTGACCGATATCAACTACGTCATACACTAATTTGCATATTTATTCTCACTTCAATTAAAGCGAAAACGACATGAACTTTCTTGTTTATCTTATATTTTTATTAAACACTTTGAATTATTAAATAATGTTTTCAAAACATTTAGAATATATTTACATTATACGTTGAAGTCACCTATTTCGCACGTCTTTCGACATGAAATCTCAACTCAAATTACAGTAAATAATACTAACATTAAACAAATTAAAGTAATTAAATAATTAAAAAATAGTGTTATATTAGTCTCATCAATCGATAAGGAAATTTACTGAATTTATCCTCGAGAAAACGATGCATTTTATCTGTCCTTTGCATACCAACATTTTCCTCTTTGA
This sequence comes from Latrodectus hesperus, assembly GCA_037975125.1. NCBI lineage: Eukaryota > Metazoa > Arthropoda > Arachnida > Araneae > Theridiidae > Latrodectus > Latrodectus hesperus. The sequence continues at coordinate 74,800,554 of CM075850.1, read as the reverse complement.
GTGATAAGCAGAAGTCCAAACAGGCAAAGCCATTAAGATGCAAAACAGATAATAAACTTTCCACTGCAGTTTAAAGTAATTCCGTATATGCTTATAAGGCAGAAATTCCAGACAACTAAGTACACAATCAGGCTCCATTCGAGGCACTTTTCTGTATCAATAAGATTAGAACTGCATTGTATCTCATGAATGCGAGAATATTAGTCATAGAAGGAAGATTAGAATTTATACACGCATGCGACAAACTTAACATGTTTCACAATAATAATCATGTACAAACATTAAACGTATGATTCAAAAGTGAAGTACTATCCAGATATATATTTCTTTTCTATTATGAAAGTATATGGAAATAGTTACTAAGTAAAAGAACGATTGCAAATTTTTAAAAAGCTTTAGTGACAAGAAATGTATTTATTTCCTATTAAAATAAATCAGTTGTAAATAATTAAAACGTAATTCATGAAATATTGTTTCAATTATATATTTAATTACAATAGAAAATATATATATAAATACCACATTCCTTTAAGAATATCTCTTATTTTAATATTTATTTCTTAATAATTATCGAAATCTAAAAATTCTGAATTAAATTAATAAATTTTCATATTTTAAACGCCAGATATATTTCAGGAGTTTTAACCGTTCATAGGAGCCAAAACAAACCCAAAATACAAAAACAGATGTTTTTTAATACATTGCTTTTTAATATTTTTGTTAATTTCATCAAAAAAGTACATGAAACTTTTTTTTTCATCTTATGGATAGGATCCGTAACAAAACAAGGCTTTTAAGATAATTAAGAAAATTATTCGTTTAAATTTTTCAAAAGCTAAGGAAATATCGACAAACTGACTTTAACCGATTTGGCTTTTTGAATGCTTCATAAAAGAGTATTAAGAGTGAGATAATAAAAAAAATAATAATAAAAAACTAAACAGGTATTTGCATATATTGTTTTAGAAAAAATAAAAATTTTTTAATAATTAATTTACACAAAATTTAAAAGCATAAAAAAATGACAGAAGGCCTTTAATCGGCTCACACTTGTTAAACATTAATCGCAACTTATAATAAATGATGCTTCTTTTAGTATATAATTTCCCGAACACGTTTAGCTAACACTGCAGATCACCAAATAAAGGATACTTTAAAAAAAATGGAAAATTAAAACTACGTGACGCCGTTCCGTAGGTAGAACTCGACGAGAGAAGAAGCATGAAAAGCCAAAACCGCAGAAGATATTAAACGGACACGATTTATCTACCTACCCCTACTTAATGTGGTCGAACCAGGAATGAGTCACGCGAAGAAAGTTGATTCACGGACTTAACCCTTTCCCCGGGTGTCCTCCTCCTACGGAGAACGTGATGGCTAGACCAGAAAAGATAAGTTCAATCCAATAATAAAAAAAAGCATTTGCTTCGCTTTATATCACAAAGACTAGTTTCTGACTGTTGCGGTGAAGAAGGCGACTAAGTCGAAAAAATTTTTTTCCAACGATTGTTTTGTTAATATAGGTCATTACATTTGACTTGGCTACATCTGTTTACTTCGTCGAAGAAGGCATACATAACAAATTTAGTTTGAAGGAAAATCCATCAATAAATAAGATTGGCAACAGATTATTGTAGCAAGCAGCTTCATGTATATTATTTAGTCAAGTTTTAGTGATGGGTTGGTGCAACCCACAATGAAGTAGGAAAGATTAAAACCTAAAGATATGATGAGATAAAAATTAGCAAATTGCAGTACCACTTATGCAGAACTAACTAGGAAACCACGAAATGACAAAAAAAGTCCGCAAATATAAATATTTTTGTCTAAATCTCTTGAACAATCTCAAGTATGTGAGTACACCGCAAATAAACAGATGAGACAGCATCTAAGTAACCAAGAAATTACGAAAACAAATATGTGACCGTAGTCTTTGGAATGGAAAGACACAGGTTCGGTCTCAGGCAGTATTGAACAGCGGGAAATGATGTTGCGTTTCTGCATGCATGTTTATCGGAGTGGTACATTAGAGTTTTTACTGGATTTTCCCATTGTGATACGTAAATGCAGTCTACTATGCATGACAGGTCTTCCAGGGAAGCAAAAAGTAAAGAAAGGTGGAAAAGTTTTACAACAGTTTTTAACTGATAGTCTACTCACTAAGTGATGTTAAACACAGGATTTTATAATGGCATCCAAATTGTGTTTATTTGAATAATTATCCATTGCATTCATTTGAATAACAATGTATTACAAAAATTCTGATTATATATATATATATATATATATATATATAAATTACAGGAAGATCATAAAAACACTTGCACTTAAGTAATAATTCAGTATTACTTTAGCGTAAATAACAATGATAATTCGATTTGCTTTGTTGGCCGATTTAAGATCACTTTTAGCACACGAAAACTGCATGACCAGGATCCACAGTTTAAAAAGCATTTCAAACCGTTACTATGCAAAATTATTTCGTATAATTAATGCAAAAATACGCTTGAAATGTGATTAGGAATAAAAAATGCCTATTTTATGAAATTAAATCTCATGAAATCTAACCAACATTTAATTATTTGGTATTTAAAATTAAGAATAAAAATTACAGGGGTGCCATATCGGAATTTCAAGCTAACCATTGAAAACATTTAAACAAATTAAATTTGTAAAAGATGATTAAATATGTACAAATATTTATTCGACATATATTCATACGTGGCATAAACATTTCTAATTCAAAATTTGTAAAATGATATTGCCTATTTTATTTTTTATTATTTACAAATTAAAATATTTAAATTTTCCCTCTCGCTCTCACTCTCTACCTGAATTAAAAAACTTCATTTATAAATAATAATGCCACATTTTTTTTAAAGATGAAAGATTTTTACCACTATCAATTTTTTCAAAGCAATCCTTTTCGAATCTTTTCAAAATTTTCATTCTTGTACGGGTTATATAATATAGATCAAAAGTCAACAAAATTCATTAAAATATGTAATAAAATTTTGCTTTCACTTAATTTATAATTTGAAGAAACAAAGTTTCAATTAGAATGTATTTGTGGCAATCAATTCATTAGAATAAAATTAAAAATTTAATTATCAATGTCACCACAATCTCTCAATTAATTACAGTACGGCTAGAAATACAATAGTAATATGGCGATACTTCAAATCCATCAAGGAAAAATCTTTAACAACGACCTTCGAAACAACGCCTCAATCAATTATTACATTTAATGGATAGATTTCGCAACAGCAAAATCGTCAGCATGTTCATTATAAGGAAAGAGATAAGAAACTGAGCTAAATTCATTTCGAGTCAAAATTGTGTTATAAAAATTACGACATATTTTCTAGTAATGAATTTTGTGTGTATAATTTAAGGGTTTCCATCGAAGGAAAAAACTCTCAAACAGGGACACATACTATACTCAAGATAATGGAATTTATAAAATTAATATTTTTTCTCGCGATAAAATCTCAATCAGTTAGAAGAAATTAAAGAGACAAACCGATTTTAGTAACCGCAAATTATCCACGAGTCTTTACAGAAAAAAAAGAAATTAAAGGAATATTTTAAAGTAGTTTTCGAACCGCTACAAACATTCACGCTCGGTGTTGGAATCGAATTGATTAAGAGTTTAACTGTAGCTCAGATCGTAAAACATTCAGCTACAAGCTCGCAACATCGATCGATGATTACAGCAGCAAAACACATTATGTGAATGTGTGCTAATGTTTCAATTTTAACTCAGCGCCACTTTAAATGCGCTCACAATTCAATCAGAAAGTTTTCAGATTTAAATTGCGCCTATTTTCTGTTACTCAAGCATTTTTCTGAACTATAAATGTTCTCTAGATATCATAATAGAAACTTAATGTCATATATTTTTGAAATGTAATAAATACTCTAATATGTGAAGTTAGGTTTATTTCTAACTAAGAAAAAATTCGAAGAATGAAACCTCTTAAGAAAAATTTCTTGAAACTCTTAAAATTTCTCGAAAATTATCTCTCGTCTAAAATATATTTTAAAAAGCACTTCATTTTTTAAAATTTAAATAGCTAGTTTAATTAATCGCATTATTAAGTTAAGCATTTATTAAATTATATTCAACTAAAACGTCCCTAAATTATTATAAATAAGATTTTTTAAATTCTAAAAATATCTATTTATATAACAATATTAAAATTAATATACTTTCATAATAAGACAGGTACTAATTACATCATTAATAAATAATCAATTTTCGAATTTTTGTTTAATCTAATGAGAAGAAAAGTAACTATAAAACAAAAAATTAACTGTATTTTTTGGTCACTAAATGAAAAATATACAATCTTTATATTTCTGCATTTTGAGTTGCTTTGTTCGGCTATCGCAACTGCAATTAGATTTTACTGCTAGCGATAATTTGGCGAGCAGTCTAGTCGATGCAAAGCTATGCCTGCTTTTCGGCACTTGGCACTGATCAATTCAAATATCAAACTTTGAATAAAAGATAAAAATTTTTCAAAAACTAGCCTTTTCTGGAATGGCATCAAGAAGAATTCATCGCCTATATTCGCGCCAATTCGTACCACATACCATTTCCGGAATAATCTACGCATATCAGGCGATACACCTCACTCTCTGCCGAAGTGCATACGTAGAAGTCGAATAAATTGATAGCTCGGCGACCTTTTCCTTTCCCTTGCATGGAAACGATTGTTAACAAATAAGGAACACGCGGTTTCCCGCATCGCATACCGACGCTCTTGTCAATCACCTTGGGTAATCAAACCCAGTAGGCCAAGGTTGGGTGCTCTTTTAGTTGAGATGATAGAAGTCCCCGGTCTCTCGTTTCCTCTCGCATATCTTCCCTCTGACTCACTTCCGAAGAAGAAATCTCCGTGATAAAATAGCTAATTTACATAAAACAATATTTCAGATTTACTTAAAAAAGCGTGTTTACAGCCATGTTCATTTAAGTCAGTATATACAATAGTGTATTCAAATAGATATGAGACATGCGAGTAATAAATGTTTGTGTTAATTGCGTGATTAAATATTAAGAACCAAGATAACTATTAATAATTAGGTACATTGCTCAGTAAACAAGCAGCAAAAAAAAAATCTTAAAATTTTTTTATGACAATACATTATTATTCAAATAAATTTTTACGCACGAAGTTCATTAAACCTATGTATATCTTACACAATAGTAAACATTAAATAACATAATATACTTTGTATAATCTATATAAAAAACATCCAATAAACAAGCAACAACGACTAGTAATGTTATTCCACTTTCTTTCTCACTATTTTTTTTATAAGTTTTGTTAAAAGCTATTCATTAACAATAGTTTTCAGTAATTTGTTTTCAATTTAGTATTCATTTCATAGATAAATAAATCGGAAATTTTTCACTGAACCATATACAACAAAACAAATATACAAAATTTATAATATAAATAATAAAACTTGGAATAAAAACAATCGGAAAAAAAATTAACACAGCACTAGTTAAAAGAAAACAATAATGAAAGACAAAACGCATGAAGATTGTATTTCCAAACATTACACAATGTTGAAACATGCAATACAAATTAATAACAAAAGGAAAAGTATAGTGCAAGCGCCATTACAAAAACAAGTACATCCACTCTAGTAAAAAAAAACATGTTATTGGCTCTCAGGGGTTAAATGACGAAAACTTAGTACCAATGACAATTTCTGAATTCATCGCAAAAATAGAAAATATATCAAAGTTTAATATATTTGCTATAGATAAAACAAGCAACATTTAACCTAAAGATATAGTATTAATGACTATATTTTTTCGCTTGGCTCTAGTTTGGTACATAAAGGCGTTTCATGTGTGTTGAAATTAAATGTAACATTAGCAGCAAACACCAATTTGGATTGGACAGTGAGAGTAACAAAATACTATCAAGAAAAAGACCAAATACTTTATTTTTGAGGACAAATAAAAATAAACTTTTAGTAAAATTTTAAATTAAATTATAAATAAAAATAATTAAAAGTTACTTTGTAAGCATTTTGATAATTAGAACACTTTAAATGAAAATAATTATCAGAATTTCATTCTTATGACAATTAATTTGCTAAGAGAAAAAAAAACACACACACACACACACAAAAGATTTTTTCTGCATTACTTAAATGATTTCACCATCATTCTTCAAAATTCATTTACATTATGCACACATCGCACGTAGTATGTAGTTAAAACTTTGAACGAAAAAAAAGTAGTACAGCTTAATTTTAATAGCGAAGATTTAACTGCATAATAGATTTGGACAATGAGTAATAAATTTGTTTGAAAAGCCAGAATTACTACGTTCATTGAAAATGTGTGACTCATCCAACTGGTTTGCATCTAATATGTATCTATTGTATAACACTACCAGACTCAGTATAACGCCTCTTTAAAAAACTTTTTTATCACATTAAATTGTACAAAGAAGGTGAGTTGAGAATAATTTTAGTAAATGGCACAGTGTAGGCGTGTGTCAAGTTAAAATATCACATCGCTTATCTCTAACATTATTAGTCATTTGTATTACACTAAAGACTTTACAATATAGCAAAATTTTTTTGAATGAATAATAACACTGTGTTAATTAGATTTTTGTAAAAAAATAAAAAGAACCTTTTCCAGCTATTACTATTTGTTGAGAAAATTGAATTAGAATTGTGAACCCAACAGATTTTAGGTAATTTTATTAGTCTATTGAGATTAAGCCAATGCGGATTTTAATAAAAAATAGAATTTTAAAAACGATAGATTTGATAAGAAAATTTATTTACAAGATATTTTATAATAAAATTAATTTTTTTTCCGCCACATCTTCAAAAAATGGGGGAAAATTCGAAACCTTTTGTATTTTTGCAACCGTTAATAGTAGAGACATACTTTTAGCAACAAAAATACATTAAATCAGATAAAAATTTTATATTCTTTAATTAGTAAAATGAAGGAATTTTATTCTTCATTGCAATAAGTTTTTATCATGAAAACTATTTAATAATGATATACAGAGTGATCATAAAACTTAAGGTTCTTAGATTCTTGTTGCAATTTATCATATTTCTATTTAACAAACTTAGGTGAGCAGGCATCAACCGAATTTTTGTCATTCATGTGTAATTAAATATTTGTACAAAAATAAATAAATTAAAAATGCATTTGTGAATTAAATAAGGAATATCGAATTTCCTGGATACATTTCCTTTTTGGAATTCAAAATTATTTTACAATTTTTTATCTGAAGAATAAAAAAATAAAATAAATTCTTATATTTGCTCACTTAAAAAAATTAGAAAACATTAAGCAGTTTGAGTTTTTACAGAAGGGGTATATCGTGGTTCATATAGATTCTTTGGAGTCTACAGAAAATTAAAAGGTTGATTGTATTTCAGGAACATATTGGAAACCGATTATAAATTTAAAAACGTAATTGTGTGTACAAAAATACTAAAAAATATAATGAACTACCTTTTCTAATTTTTCGTTTATATTTTTAATTAAATTATTACCTTTTGGGGTTTATGTGCACTTATTAATATTATGATGTTATTACATGTTGTATATTATAAGGAAAGTTTTGAGGAAATCAAATGAATAAAATCACTTTCTTAAAAAGAGATTATTGTAGTTAAGGTTTTGAAGCCTCTACTTTATAGGGAATAATATATAAACTTTAATTCATTTCTTATGTTCTGTTCATATTTTATTAGCAGCAATTTGCTTGTCTAGGTGATTAAGAACTGAAGCGTATTGCACCAGCAAACCATGTTGTACTCCTTGTATCAGCTCCTAAGACCCAATTTTACCAGTACAAACAACGGTACGCCAGATACAGGTTTATTCATAGCTATGCACATAATCTAATAATAGAAGAAAAAGATTGTTTTGTTTAAGCAGTAAAAGTTGACAGCCATACACATTTTATAAGAACAAACAATTTAGGGTATCTGTTTATGGAGATCAATCTTTCTAAACTACGGTACATTGTGATTACATTTAATAAGTACGTGACTAGTAAAAAACTGGCAATGAATAAGAAGAGCATTATCAAATCAGATGATCGGAGGGTGACTTGGAACCATCGCGAACTCAAAAAATCATAGCAATCGAAACAGAAATCTCCATGAAAGTTTAATCCATTTTTGATCTTGGACCATTATCAAGCCAACCATATAGTTAAGAATTATTAATGATATTGAAAAAAAAGCACATTGTGATTTCGTAATTCCTCGTAAATAGTTCAAATATCTGATGAAACAACTCAATACGAATTCGGCAAGAAAGAAATTTAAGGTTTATTGACCTTCAACGATTTTGAAAGGAAACAACTTAAAAAAATTGCAAGAAAAAATGAATAGCTAAACATGGGTGTATATAATCATCATGGTATTATAGCCCTTATAGAATCATGCATTTCTTTTAAATTTTTGCCCAATCTATAATGCTATGTAATAATAATGTGAAAAGTAGTTTAATTTGTAAATTTCAATGAGACAGGCTTAAAATCATATTGCATGTTAACATTTTGATTACTTTTTTGATCTCTCGCAGTAAAACTGTAAAAATGTCAATCTAACCACACTTATGTCTTCAAAAAGTAAGCTCCTTTTTTAAATCAAATTTAACTAATTAGAGCACTACATTAACAAAATTGATGTAAGATAATAATTCAACAAATGCATTGTAGCTATAATAAGATAAAAGTTAACTACCCATCTTCGAAACAAGCTTGAGAATAAATAATAATGCGAAAAAAATTTTTGCCTCAATTTTCCTTACTTTTTACACGCATGAAACATTTAAATTAATTTTGAGTTGATTATCTTTCAATGTAAAATGAAGTGAAGCAACATTACGAAATACTAACAATTTATGATGGGAAAAATAGAAAATGTAATACAAAGTTATTATCAAAGTAAATTAAAGAGGAATTGCACGAAGCTAATTAACAAAACTGAATCACCACAAATAAAATTAAAAGTAATATAATTTCAGAAATTATTTTTCGGCAAGTAGTGCCATAATGTGGAAAAACGAAATTAGCTTTCATTTGTAAAAAAATTATTAACAGGTGCAAGAAATAAACAAATAACTGGGATGTTAAATCTAACACAAAAACATTTTTTTTGCGTCATTTATTATAAATATTTGAGGAAAAATGTTGATGCATTACGGATAAATGAAAAAAAAAAATTCGAAATTACATTATGGATAATTACCAATGACACATAAAATGGAGTTGTTTAAACAAGAATACATGGCATTAAAAATATTTTATTTATATTTCAAATATTATTTCTCGACCCAGCGTTTAGAAAGAAAAGAAATTTTTTTTATTTATTTCTCGTAGTTATTTGGTCAAATTCAGAAGTATCATTATCAATAATAAAATCTCAATACAAAGAGATGCTAAAATAAAAGTAAATTACAGCACTATTATACACATAAAAACTTAATGAGTAATTAATCTTAATAATATATTAAATGCTATCTGTAAAAATGCGTCTGTAAACTATGTTCCATTATCTTCATTCCTTATGCACTATTATACAATTTTATGTGAAAACGATTTTTACCAACTTAATCTCATTCAATGAATTCAATCAATAATTCTGAATTATTGAAGGAATTCGATAACACTAGATAATAAAAAATATTTATAAGCAAGCATTAGACCTCTAAGGACTTTTAATATTCTTGATTTCCAACAAAGCAATCTGCTGTGAAGTTTAAGTTATGTACTTCGTCAAGATCGAGTTTAAAAATTAGAAAATCGAATCAATAGATTTTTAATTTCTTTAAATATAATAAGAGATTGCAGTTAAAATAATTAATAAATTCAGCAAAATTAGTCAATAGAATAATATAATCTTCAAGAAGGTCATGTGATATAATAATTAGTTCAATTTTAAAATGTCAACAAGATTTCCAAAGTTTGTTTTGCTCAGGAATCTTAGTAATGCAACAAGACCGGACGACAAAGCTTAGCATTGAAAAGTATAACGAGGACAATAGTTCTATGCTAGTGATACGGAGAATGAGATTATTTAACTACTGCCAACTTTTTTCTTATTCAACCCGATAGCAATCGCCAACTGGTTGTTCAACATACATATGATAAATGTGATTGAACAATGGAGAAGTAGTAAAAGTTAGTTTGCTAAGAAAATAAAAACTGAGAATTAAAATTGGTGTGAAATCACAAACTTCTCAACACTAAATCAGAGCTCAAAACGAACTACGTGGAATAAAATAAAGTCATTAATAACGGCTTATATTTTACAGTTATCATTTGCGTTTGAATTAGTATACCTCAATTAAAAAGTTTCTCAATGTACGTTGTTAATAATTTCTTAATTTTCTTTGAGTAAAAAAATTATATTTAATATGGTCCTATCATTTATTTACAATAATATGATATACATAATAAAATTTAATTCATTATGGTTTTAGTACGCAAGTCACTTGTCTTGTCGCTGAATAAGGAAATATCTGTAAAAAGAACCCCTATACTACAGAAATCGAAATAATTTCAATATACTCTAAGGTGAAATTTTACATACCAATATAAAATCAGTTCAAACAAAGACAATATTTCATGACATAATATTAAATAGAGTGTAAACCAAATTAATTACAACAGTAAATTTTATTACAGCATAATGCATAATTTCAAATATTTTAAAAAAATATAAATAGTTAAAAATTTAATCAGCATTAGAGAATTAAAAATAATATTTTTTTATATCTTTTTTATATTAAACAGCCACTAAGCACCATGAATTATACCTGTAACCAAATACCTAATTCTATAAAAAAAAACTTTTACTTGGTCCAAATTAACTTATTTATTATTTAGTTGAGAGTTTTGAAGTTTCATTTATAAGAATTTCCAAATAACAAATTTCTATGTATTCTCTAACACAATCTTTTCGAATAATTCTGTGTGTTCTTGAAGAAACAATATATTTTAGTAAGTAACATTTCGTTTACAGCAATAACACAAAACGACTTTCTCTCAACACAAGCTAACCTCATAATATACGCAACTACAGCAAACAAAGAAGCTAGTATTACATACATATAAGGTATGTATTTTTAGATTTCTTAAAAGAGGGTTTGTTTAAGAGTCCACATAAATGTAATTGATATTTCTTTCACAAAGCATGTTGAAAGGAAACTCAAATGGGCAATGTATAGTTCCGTTTATGTTTGAATTGAATTAATCGTCTACATACCAATATAAAAATCGTTTTCAATTTTTTTCATTATATTATATCTGTAACCCTTTTATTAGGATTTTTCATGTATTCTGTGTGTATATGTAATCATTTTGCCAAAAAAGTTATTCTCATTCAAATCAATATGTCCCTTTTCTTTTCGCTTCCTTATATCATAATAGTACTTTTTAAATTACCAAAGAAATGTCTCATTAAAATTTTACAATATTTAACACTAAGGTTTATCAAATCCTAGAATTTGTTTAGGGCTACTTTTCTTTAAAAACTTGGGAATTTTTTCTTTTTTAATGTAATGAGAATATATCTTAAGTTTTCAATGTTGTACGTAATCGTAACTTTTAATACTTAATAAGTGCTCTGCTATAATTGCCTAAAAATAAATTACAGAGAAATAATTATATTTAAATTTCGAGAAAAGGAAGATTTAATTAAATGACATTTATTAAAATAAATAGAAATTTATCAATTTTTAATTGCAAGAATAATGTTCAAATTAATAAATTATCTATAAAATTCTTCCCTACATATTAACAAATTAAAAATACTTAGTTGACACTAGGACACATTTAACTGTTCCAGAATAAAAAATGCTACATTTTGTTAATAAATTATAGGCGAAGATAGCACTTTCATCTTCATGTGGGGCACTTGATTACTTCAATTAATTGATATATAAACGAAAAAAATTTCAGAAAAATTTCGTAATGAAATATGAAATAAAGAAGTGATAATTAATGCTAGGTACATGACACTAACCATATTGGTTTGATATTGAATTGTTTTTAACCTTAAAATGTACTTTAAGATGTGTTTTATTCCAGAAAAAATTCAATAGCGAAAAATGCGCAACTTTGATAGAAAATTTATTTTTATGAATGTGAAAAGATTAAAATGCATCATTATAATTTTAAATAACTGGTAAGAAAAAAACTAAAACTCTTCCTTTTCTATTTCCCGTCATGTTTTCTTATCTGGTGTGTATGATGCTGAATATATACCTACATATACTTTATATAATTTGTCTATATTTTATAGATGCACATAGATAAACTGACATCTAATAACTGTTAACATTTAAAATTATGTTGGAAAATGATGTTTCTTATAAATATACTAAAAGCGAAAATTTTGAAATAGTATTGAATTTTAATTGATATCTGTTTGAAAATATATATTATTAGCATAAAACGAGACACACATACTCTAAAATTATATTTTAAATGTTTTGTTTTACATTTAAAATTACTCTTAAAATAAATTATGTTTAATCATGGTTACAAAATTTCATTGCGTAAATAAATCAGTTTCATATTTCAATAAATTTTGAAAGAAAATATCAAACTTAAGAAATTAGTCCAATTTTCCAGTATTTGTATATAATGTTTTTATTTTTAGTTTTTATTAACTGTTTTTATTTTAATTTTTAATAAAAAATTCTTAACTATTTGGAACACAGTGAAACATTTCAAGAATTAAAATTTCATTTTGAATTCGACGACCATAATAAGCATCATAACACATTTAAAGCACCCAGTATGAAATTTACGTGACGTAACAAACGTAAGGTGGCAAGTGGAAAAAAATGGACATAAAATCATTTTATTAGCCTTAAAATTCATATCTGGCAAAGTGAAGTTTAGAAAGACACAAAGATACTGGTAAAATGACTTACGGAATATTGTTTTGAGTTTAACACGAGATGATATCGAAATTTATGGTAAGATCTCAAAATCACATGCAAGTTAAAACTAAAATTACACTCCAAGTGGAAGACCACGATAAAGATACTATAAAAATATCTTAAAACACATTACATTTCTCATCTATTTATTATCTATAATAATAAGAAAATATGTCCTTTTTCGCTTGAGTTCTGAAAACTTAGATTTAGGAGATTCTTAAAACTTATACAAAAAGTTTGCATGTTTGAAAAAAATTTTCAAATATCCTACAACGTGACAATACTTCCATCAAGATATTAAGATTTAATGTTGAATACAAACTTTTGATATAGGCGTGATACAGAATCAGTTTCGTCAGAAATTATGATAAATAATATTGTGACTAATCGTCATAGTGGTATTCATTGTTTTATGAAATGCAAGAGTTTACCAAACTTAGAAACTTCTAAACTGACTAAGATAAAATTTTCATTGCCATTAAAATATAATCAATTTTGTATAAACAATTGCTCATTATGATTGCTGATTAAAAAGTAAATACTTTATTTCGGAATCAAAAAAATAATGTTTTATAACTAATCCTTAAGTTGAAATTCATCAACAATATTTTGTGCTTGAAATCTACCATTTATAAAGGATTTATTTTTAATACTTCATTTAAAACAATCTATTTATTTGTATTTTGCCTAACCAATAGAACTAAAATTTTTTCCAAAACATTGAATGACACTCAGAAAATAAAGATAGAATTCCCGAATTTTTCCCCCTAAATGCACCTGAGGTCGTGGAGAAAGTTATCAATTCTTAAGTTTTTGAAATTAAGAGTTGATTTAATTTGAGTTTAAAGAAATTCCCAAAAATTATTCACTAGAAATGGGAATAGAATATTAATAATCCACAGTTTAATCTTTTAATTCAATCTTTATGACGAAAATATAACTTGTAGGCGATTTTCGTGTAATATTATTAGCATATAAAACAGCAAATGTTAATGGCACTCACCAAAAAATACATTTTGTCAAAATTGTAATTATCTCTAGATTTGTCGAAGAACTAATAGATGCTGACATGAAACTAAAAAAAAAAGCGTGGACTAGTATCCTTTTGGAAAAAATAATCTCTCTTAATTAGAATAAAACTGTAATGTGTTTTGGTAAACAAAAGTGTGTTTCCAAAATTTTATAAGCGAACATTTTATTTGATAACTAAATATTTGTTTTTTAAACTATAAGAAAAGCTTTCTTATTTAATTGAAATTTGCAAGTGATAAGTAATGATGAAAATATTTACGTACTTCAAAAAATTGACAAGCACGTCGGTATTGAAAACACTTCTTCATTTTGCAATTTTTTTAGATCTCTTTCCAATTTCTCAGGTTTATAACCTTATTTCTCACGGACACAATCATGAAATAAAATATAAAAATCACTCTAGCACATTTATTCAAGTGAATTGTGATGAAATGTAATATTTGCATCGGTAATAAAAACGTTATGGTCACAGTTATTGAGAATGATAAGTTCTTTTGTTGATAAACAAATAAAATTCAAGATTTATTTCGTTTATTTCAAAAGCTGTAAATTACATTCGTTTAATATGCATATAACTTTTAAAAAAGAAAATGATTTCCTTTCCAGTTCGAAATTGTAATCATAACAATCTCACATAAACGGCAAATTGTTTTGCGATAAAATTTTCAGGTCGTAAACTAATTTCCCATTCAATTTAAAATAACATCATTAAGAATACTTCAATTAGAATGTTCCATAATTTAAAAGTATACATACCAAAACTACAAAATTACGAAAATACTGATAAGTTTTTAATGATATACGTTATCCGCATATCATAAAGAATCTTTCTAATAGTAGTCTGACAAATCTATATTCACTTACTATAAAATCAATGAACCTTGAATTTTTCCATAAATGTGATACTTTGTTTTATTATCGATCAATTCTTACAAGTATTCTTCAAGTAGCAAACACGTTACAATACCGCGACAAAATGGACCATTTTTTACGGCAAAATAACAGATTTCAAAAGCTTTACCCAAATTAATTTAGTTTTGTTAAACAATGAACCCAAACAATTCAATCTGGAAAGGAATCCATCAATTCTGGTTTGCTGATATCTTTTTTCCACATTAAAAAATAATACAGAAACAATTATTTCTTTTAATTATTTTTTTAACTAAATTCGAATTTTCAAACATTTTTAATGAAAAGTTTTTAGCAGCTGGATTTTCGCGATCAACATACAGAAATGAATAACAATATCCCTAGATAAAATGTTTAACGTATGTAAAGAATAGAAATAAAACATTTAGTAAAATGCTCAGAGAATTTGAATCAAAATAAATAAGCTTTTGCCTAATGTAACTATCATATTTTTTCATATAAGTTATTGCCGAGCTGGCAGCCGAATGGTTAGCGCTCTTGCCTTCGGTTCAACAGTTCGTGGGTTCAAATCCCACATTGGGCATGGATGTTTGTAGTGGTTCGGAATCCACTTTAAGCCGTAAGTCCCGGTCTAATTAGCCCTCGTGTGCAAAAAATGACCGTTGAGCGACAAACAAACAAAACAAACATATAAGTTATTATTTTATTTATTAATTTAAAGACATAATTTAAATTGCTGTTTTTTCATTAACTTCAAAAAGTAAAATGAATACTTAAAATAATCGTGAAATTCAATTTGAATGAAATAGAATTATGCATAAACTTATCTAAAAAAAGCTTTTATATAATTTACATTTGAACTTGACAAGAACTTTGAATTGTTTGTGGCTCAAAAATCATTTCTTGGGCGCGAAGAAAAATTCAATTTGAACCTATAATTTTAATATTGACAAATTATTAACATTATCAACATTTATATTTATATGGTAAGAAGTGTATCAACGAACTGTTGACCTAAAGGCTAGAACGCTCACCATTCTGCCTTCAACCAAGTTATAAAATTTCGAAAGAAAACTTGATATTATAGTACTTCATGTATTTCGCGTATACAGTACATATTATATTCACAACCACAATTATAAAATATATTTAAAAAAATAACGCTATTTATATATTGCTATATAACACATTTATATAGAACTCGCTGTTAAACTTACAAGCGCGTAAACACTCACCAAACGATTTTAAATACTATCACATTGATATTAAAAGCCTTTATCTTGTGAAATAACGCATACCAAGTTTATCTCTAGAAACTAATTCTTATCTTAAGTCTACACTCTTAAATTGCCTTATATAAATAAGACAGTCTAAAAACAATCACCACATGACGCTTAACGAGATAATAAGCTTAAATAATCAATTGAAATAATAGATGACATAGTAATATAGAATTGAATAAATAATTCTTAAGTATAAAAACTAATAATTCAATGTACACATTTTAAAACAATGACGGGAAAACATGGCTGCAGTTAAAAGTGATTTTTTTTTCGTTTGGAACAATTTAAGTCATTTTAGTTTTATGTAAATTTAGATAATACATTAAAATTTTTGCGAAATGAACGCATATACACACACGTATATGTATGTATATATATATATATATATTATATATATATATATATATATATATATATATATATATATATATATATACACACACACACACACACACACACACCATGCCATTAATTTTGAAATCGAATACTATTCTCTGGTTTGGTTACATAAAAACTTAAAGTTTGGACGGGAAGGTGTGCTAGTATTTGATTATAGGTAAATAAAAAGTTCTCTCGGGCAACATTGATAAAATATAAAAAAGGCGAAAGATTTAGGAATTTTATCTAAAATAATCAATAATTTTTTTCCTATGTCAGGAATTGGCCGCACCGGCCATTTTCCTTCTAGCAGCCCAATACAAAGTAGTCTTCATATGATAGTTGTCAAGCATAAGAGAATTAACGTTGTCCAGAGATGGGCAAATGACTAAAATGCATTGCCTCTCCTGTGAAACACAGGGGGCAGTCAGGGGAGTTAAAAATGCCAATACGACAAAGATGATCTCGAAGGTAGTCATGTCCACTCTGAATTCTAAAATTTGCACTAAAAATTTGTCGTGGGAGGTCCATAGGAATAGGAGTGTGTATCAGTTTAGACCACACTTTTTCTGTAGACTCTGCTTTTCGGCATTTTTTACAAAGGCATTTGTTGTTTTGGTAATTCGGATGTAATTCGGTTGTATGAGAGAGACAAAGAGGGCTATGGAAGCAAGCATCCCTGTTTAGCCAGTCGATCCACTCTCTCATTGCCAGGTATATTGCAATGGCTGCGAATTCACTGAAAGAAAAGAATCCATCCATCATTAATAAGTTTGTCTATTTGTATTTTTGTTTGTTCTTCAAGTTTTGATTTGCAAGCCTGAAAGGAGCAGAGTGAGAGGATGGCTGCCAGCGAGTCGACAAGAAAGACTGCATGATTGAGAGAAGTATTACAGGTCAAAAGTTGGAAAGTAGCCTGTTTAATTGCCTCGATTTGTGGCATTCATATCAACAGGTCATGAGCCCTCAAATAAATTTTCACAGTACCAGCCTGCACCAGAGGTACAGTCCTCCTGGGAGGAGCCATCAGTATATATATGGAGCCGTTTATTTTTTGGAAATCAATTCGCAATAGTTTCAAGAGCATAGGCTCGAAGAGATTCAGTGATAGTGTCATTTTTTTCTTTGTAGGGTGCCAATAGAGAGACTTATAGTTGGGATTCTAAAATTTGGTGGGAATCTCTCACCAAAGCAAAAAGGTTGGCAAGGAAGATGACTTTAGGCCGTATTTAGTCATAAGGTCTTCTGCTCTCTTGAAGAATGATTGATGAGTTTTTAGCCTATTTTCTGTTTGAGTAAGGTTTTGCCAGTGCTGGACAGGAAGTCTTCTACACTTTTCAAACTGTTTAAGTAGCTCCCTTTCTCTAAGAACCCCCAGAGGTTCAAGACCAGTTTGAATCTCTAATGCAGTGATGGGTGTAGAGCAAGCAGCAGAAGTAATAAGTCTCAGGCCTTTATTTTGGACTTTGTCAACTCTGTCACAACAAATGGCAGAGGCAGTGGCCAGTAGTTTACCGCCATAATCTAAGATTGTCTAACAAAGGTTTTATAGACAGTGGTCAGGACATTTGGTGATGAACCCCAAGTAACACCCGATAAAAACGGCCAAGCTTATCATTTACGAATGCGAGGCTCTTGCCCTCCTAAATTAACTTCTTTAGGCATCATCCATACTAGAGAGTTACACCAAGACTCCATTAAAGGGCTATCGGACTTTATTAATAAAGTGGGTGACCCGAGCAACTGGAACTAGGAAACATTGGGTTTGGAGTTAATAGTACAAAATGCTGATAAAAGCAGAGGTGCCCAATGTCATACAAACCCAACTCTAAGAAGAAGAGAAGAACATCCGATAATCGTTTAAGGAGACCAAGTCTAGCCTCACCTTTCCTTGCAGTCTTCTCTGCATACTTTCTCCATAGTAATTTCTTTTCAAAGTGAACGCCTAGATATCGGAAATGATCCCGCCTGGAAAGATCCTGATCACCATATTTGATGGATATTTGGTGAAAAAAATCAATAATCTACTCGTGACATTTGAACAGTTAAATTTGAAGAAAAATGAATGACGCCAGTATGAATACAAAACAGCATAATTATTACACAACTAACGAAATTCTTTTGGATTACTATATAATTAAAAGAAAACATTCTAAATAAAGATATCATACTTATTTTTGAGAGAATGTATATGCATGCAAATTTCCTCGCATTTAGTCTGAAAGCTATGTCATATTTTACACGTGACAGTCCGAGGTACGTCTTAAGATGGAGGTAACCTTAATGGCACATTTCTCAATACCTCATAAGTTTGAACCTTGACCAAACGATACAGGGAGTTTTAGTAAACAAATTTTCATTCGCATTCCCATGGAGAGGAAACCAGCAAAATAGTCAATGCAATATCCTGATACTTTCATAAACCGAGAACTTTTACCAATAAGGCTGTGTGACTTCAAAACCTATCATTCAATTGAAAAAAAATTCAAAATAGGGTCATGAAACTCATGCGACATTAAAAAAAAAAAATCCTAGCAATGAAAAAATGGAGTTTTACCACCAAATTTTTCAATTGCTGCACGACTAACATGCAACGTAGGAACATGTTGTCCACATTTGTTTAACAGATACAGCGACTTTGTAAACATGTCTCTTCATAAGTCAATATGTAAGAAAAATATATGCAGTATAAAAATGACAATCACTCGTTAATTGAAATCTCTGCGAATAAATTCACGCCACTTTTGTGATCAAATCTCATTTAGATAATAACTATTTCACAAAAAGAAAATCTCATTATACTTTTCAATGGAGGAGAGACACACAACCCTTCTGGTCTCTTAAGGTCACCTCTTTTGAAAGGAAGGAAATGCGAAGTCAACGCTGCGCGCTCGAATTATTCCAGCCGAAACAACTATTTTTTTCCTTATACCTCTTTCTTTCATGCCAAACAATAGGTTCAAGGGGTAAAAAAAAGAAAGGGATAAAGGAGGAGGGTGGAAATACGGGCGTCTCCCACGAAATATGACTATGTAGATACTAAGAAATCTTCCAAAAGATTTGCGTGATGCCAAAAGGCTCAAAAAAATATTAAAAAAGTAATAACAAAAAAAATATTTTAAGTTGCATCACTTTCTATACGACCTGAAAAGAATTTTTTTCCCATCTTGATCTCTCTTACAAAATCTACACTATCTTTAAGTACATGAATCTACACGTGGTTTGCGGTTTTCTTTTACATCTGTATATTTTTTACTTTTTATCTCTTCTTCTTTCTTAAGTAACTTATTCACCAGAAAAAAACATACAATAGACTGCAATTCGAACCGGAAAGCTAAAAAAAGCAGCTAAATATTCAAACTGTTCAGTGAAAGTAACCCATTTCTAAATATAATGTGAAAGGTTTCTCGCATAACAATGAATTGCGAAGCATTCAACGAAGGTGGTACACTTTTTTAGTTCAACGGAAGTCTTTTCTTTCATATTTGTGAACTGCCCCTTTTAATCAAAGGAAAATTCGTAAAATACGGAAATGTTTTACCAATAATTCTTTTTTTTTTTTTTTTTTTGTTATTTTGTTGTCGGGACACATTTTTAACGATTTCAAAATTTAGAGGCACGCAAAGAAAAATATAAGTTTAAAAGTTATTTACTTACCTTTAATACATTGAGTAAAATAATTCACGATAATAATTTTGAATCTAAGATAATATAATATATACTACAATGACAACAGAACGTTTATAACTTTACGCATAATGAAAAAAAAATTTTACGGTATACATTTAAAAATTTTGGCGATACACTTTAAAAATAAAACCTAACTGCTAATATAAAACCAGAAAAATAAACTGCTAATATAAAACCAGATGAAAGTTAAGATTCTAAAATCGGAAAACAAACTGAATACTTGCCAAAAATGTAGGGGAAAAAAACTTCAGCAATTTCAAAAATACGATCGAATACTTACATGTGTTATTTTGTCTCCGGAATATGCATTAAATGAAAGATTGGAAGTAATTTAAGTAGAATATATATAAGTTTCAAAGTAACGTAAACAAATAAAAGGTGAAAAAAATGACTGGTCATAATCGTGCTACAATTCCACATTAAATAATAATTTAATAGCGGGAGCAATATTTCCAAGGTAATAAATACTTAAAGTATTAAGAACCATAAAATGGAAGTCAGCACATGTTCTGAGTTCATGTAATATTAAAAAAATCAAGTCATAACTGCAGAAACAAAACATTCAAGCAGAAATTTTACCTTCTGATGTATCAAGACAATTTTTTTTAAATCTTAAATTCGTATAATTAAAGCTAAGATACTTTTTTTTTATAACAGCTAATATATTAGCTAATTTCAATTCTAGGAATAATGCGGTGACATGATTTTTATAGAATATATTTAAAGACCTTTTTTTAGATCTTGGTTAAATTCACAGGTAAACTTTTTTTTTTCATTAACAAACTTTCCAAAATAATTTTATGTATTTTGAAGATATGTTAAATTTCTTTTGTATCATTTGGAAGATATAGCGATAATCATTAATTAACATATTAGGTATATTTAGGATTACACAGCTGACACAACAGCCTTCAATATGTTCATTCTCAAGAGAATTGCTGATTCCGTGGAATTTCGTAAATCATCTGAATACAAAAGTACAAAATAAACTTAAATTTTCAAATTCTAATTATAGATGTTAAATTTATTTTATTTGAATTAATCCCACTTTAGAATCATAGCACCATTATATTCTCGTGTCAATTATATATTTTTTACTTTTATCTAAAATTTATTTTACCTGTATTTCCTGCAGTTGGCCGATAAAAAAATCATTTAATAAGATAAAATAAATTTATATTTTCTATAATTTAACCATGACTTTATTTCTACCACTTTTCTAAGAATCGTATATCAAAAACTTCAGAATAATCTTGCATTTAATGGTACTATCATTTTTAAATTTTATATAAAAAAATTAAAATATAATTTAAAGAATATAATGATTACATAAATTATTTTAATTACCTAAAATCCTTTATGCATTCAGATTTCGAATGAAAATTATCAATCAGTAATCATCAAAGAATTAGAATCAGAATTAAAATAATTAGAAAAGTAAATCGTTTTTTCGAAACTAATATATAAGTTAATCCAAAATTTAAATTGATTAAATGTTATTTCACTTGATAAGAATTGAAAAACTACGAAACAGTGAAAAGATGCAAGTTATTATTTTTGGATGAATGGAAAATTGAATACCATACGAAATTCGTAGTGAAAAATAAAATTTTTTTAGCAAAACCAAAAACTTAGTTTAAGTGCACTAAGATATTTTGAAAGGGAAAAAGTCTAAAACCTCTAATGGGTTCCACTAAAATGCCACTATATATATATATATATATATATATATATATATATATATATGAAGATTTGGAAAAAAATTAATTTCATCCATTAAAATATCCAAATGAGAATTTTCCTATGAGAAGAATCCTGCATACAAATATCTAATAGTACGAAAGTCAAAAATAATCTTTCAAATTTATAAACAATAGTAATACAGCCCTGGACTTACTTTACAAAATTTTGCTTTCAGATGATTTTTCTACGTAAAAATAATCAATGTAATCGAAACACTGGGTTGAAATGGTGGAAACTTCTATTTAGATGAATAAAATTTTACTCGACTGTCAAAAGGATCAGAAAATAAAATTACGAAAATAATATACGAATAAAAACTATTATAGCAATGTTGATAAATTCTGGAAAACTAGGAAATTTTGGATGAATTTCACTTATCTATTTCTGAATTTATTCAGCTTATTTATTAATTCAACCTTTTTTTGAAATCTTCGAAATAATTTTAGCAAAATGTGTAAACGATTTTTATTGCATTTGAAATGAAAATAATTAAAAATCTATGAGAAATATATTTTTTACATTTTTGAGCTGCATGATTGCTTTAAAATAATTGTTACAAACGTGGGATAATTAATAGAATATTTAATTCTATTCTTCAAGCCTGGATAGTGGCGCGATTTTAATGACGCAAAAGAAAGTTTCTTGTTTTATAGCTACAGGTATTTTATTATCACCAAGACATTCGTTTGTTATTTTCTGATGAAGTTCAACAAAAGATTAATTCGAAACAATTGAAAAATGTTAAGTAGAATATATCGCATGGAAGATATAAAAATAAGTTACTTATTATTATATATTATCATGTGATAAAGAAAAAAATTAATTTTATCATATTTATAAAGACTAAAAAAGTAAAATATTTCAAAAATGCTATGCAACCTTGATATTAGTATAACGAATACCTTTTATAGGAGCTAAAAGTGTAGTTAAGAAGAAAAAAAAAACTACAATAATACGATTAACATTAAATTTTTTTAATTGAGATACTAATGCTAATTTCATACTAATAAAAAAGAGATAAATCGCACCAATTCTGCTTAAAAATGTAATATTCATTCATAAATTGTTTAACATATATCTATTTAATTTCCCGTCATTTTAAATTCCTCTCTCTCTTTTTGAAGTTTAATATATTTTTATTTCATTCGATCCTGTAAGTGTTATGATCTCATACATCCGTTATTGCTCGAACCTTACATCAGTATGTTCATAAATCTCCCCTATTCCATGTTAGTAACAATAAACAAATCACAAATTCATCATTTCAAAAAGATACTGATGCAAAACTTGAACGCCATATATGTATGAGCTGTGAGTTAATAAATTTCATTAATAAAAATAATTAGCAAAACATAAGACTATAATCTATTGTACTTCCGTTCACATTGTAAAGAAAATTCATTGCTGAATATATAACATCTTTTATTTTAATTTTTCAATTTTAGTTACATTTTACGCTTTGCAATAAAAATACAAATATTTACAATTACCGATTTTGCTCTTCCAAATATAAATAATTATAGTTTCAATTTTTATTATAGTTTCTATTTTTATATAGTAATAGTAAAAAATAACAATAGTTTCTATTTTTACAGTTTCTATTAATATCCACAAATCATCTGTTGTGTTTTCAAATATACTATAAACAATCCCATGTTTTGCTCATACTCTATGCATTTCTTTTCATAAGCTACAATACAATGTCAAATCAATATTTACATGATAACATTTATACATTTATTTCTTCACAAAATACTCCACATTTAAGAACAAAATTCAGATAAATTATTTTCTACCAGGCACAATTCAAACAAAAACGTATTTATTTAAAAACATAGGCCTAGCAAATAAAACAACATGAGCGCACAAAAGATATTTTTAGAGGTCATTTAAGTAAAACAAATGAGATTCACATAAACAATGTACTTTACAATCATAAAATTTATTATTAGTGCGTTGATACCAAATCCAGATTTACTTAGTCATTTATAAAAGTTAATATGTTGTAACTAAGAAAATAAATATTTACAGTTTAAATACATATAAATAAAACAGGCATCAGATTAAGAAGTTTCAAATCAAAAGACGTTTGTAAACAATTTACTAATCTTTGTGTTTTCCTTTTCTCTGATAAAAATAATCTAAATCAAGACTTAAAATTGTCTTCAGCTATATCTATTGAGAGGAATTTTTCCATAGATGACCGAATTTAAGCGTAACAAGGGAAAAAATATGACAAACTATCAAGAATCTGTTTCCCTTCCTTGCTCGTTTGTGAATTATTTCTCATTGCTCAAGTGCATGATAAAACTTGTTCCATATTACAATACAGATATAACACTAAATAACATTTCGTAATTTGACCATGCCTTACCATCGCAACAATCTAGCCAGCTAATAATGGGAAAATAATCAGTAACATTTATTGACTGTAAGAAACCTGAAAACCATGTTCTAAAAAACCAGAAAAAAAACAATGTTCCTTTAAAAATATCATATTTGATTTCTAAGAAAGCATGATCTTCGCAGTGTATCTGTGGTGTCGAACAGTCAAGCGGATGGGTGTTTCAAGGCCACTATTTCAAGGATCATCGTAAACCTAACCAAAATTGATAAAAATATCCTTTGCAAAGTGAACAAGAATCAAAGCTAACTAACTTGAATTGGTGAGTGTTGAAGATAAATACTGGGAAACGTAAATATAAATTACCGCAGATACTCTTTCAGTGAGAACACCCATTTCAAACGTGTCTAAAAACTTAACAAGAGCTGCTTTCAAAGAATTAATGTGACCTGGAAAATCTACCATTCCAAAACCATAAAAATACTTATAAACGACATATACTTTGAAATCACCAAAACAAAGTCAGGAAAGCGTTATTTGTTCTGGAAAATCATTATCCAGACATTTGCTCGTTTAGTGAAAATCAGCAAAATTATTTTATATGAACAACCTGATTCCTGTAAAGCATGTAAGAGTATCTGCGATGGCATTGAACGCATGGCACCTTGAAATGGTTTTAGTACTTTCAGGATGAAGATCACATTCGAGCATTATCGATGATAATTTTTATCCTGTGTTTGACTTTTTTCAAGAGATCTGCTTATATCAATGTTAATCCATTATGTTCCCAAGATATGCTGATTTTAATATGAATGGAATTGGATAGATGAGAAATGCGTCTCACGTGATACTTTGAATCCCCTGAATTTAACACCAAGACTTTGTGGGGTTACTTTAACAAGAAGAGTTTGAGATTCGTTTCCTCCTTCCCACACAATAAATTATTTTGCAAATGGGTACGATTTTCTTTGAATTTAATGCACAATTTTAATGTGTTAATTTCCGATACGGTTATTTGAGTCAAAGATGGCTCAACTCAACAAATAAAAATTCGACATTCTTTCACAAATGCTCCTTTTTTGTTTACCTGTATATAAATTCATGACCTTAACATATCTGATATTGTTGTTACTGTCTTGTTCCAGCTAAGCTGGCAATATAGGGTGCGCTGCTCCAACATTTCTGATGATGAATGTATAAGAAAAAAACTCCTGTCCAAGAGCCAGTAACAATTGGAAATTCAACAAAAAAGTAAATTTCATTTTGATGCAAAAAAAAAAAAAAAAAAAAATTCTGCCTTAAAATAATACTTAGGCCTAATCTGTCTAGAGGCAGATTCTTCTTGGAAATGAGATTACAGTATGTTCTAACATACAAGAGTTTCATTTTTTTTTAACAAAATGTTATTTTATTAACAAAAAATTCTGATCTTAATTTTACTTAGATTAATCAAATAACATTATACTTTCAAAAATGATGATTCCATAGTTACTTCAGTTGATTATACCATTTAATATTGATATTTATTAAAAATAAGTTTAATTTTATTCCAACATTAAATTTTTTAAATAATAATAATCAAAATAATTAGTACTTATAATTCTATCTGTAAAATCACGACAACTTGAAGAAAAGGCTTAAATTTGTATTCCAAAAGGTATATGCAAGCAAGTTATTTGCATATACCATTTGGAATACAAATTGAACAAAAAATGTCTATAAATGAAAAATGAAAATAATTTTCTAACAAGAGCGGCTGTTTTCAAAATGATTTTAAATTGATTTACAATTTTAAAAAATTTCCATTTAATTATAATAAATTGCTTATATTAAAAGCAAATAAATATGTATGTAAGAGAGTAAACAAAATGTTCACATTTCTTCCAGATATTAATTAGTGCAATTTTTATTGAATAAAATAAATACGCTGATTTAAAATGAGAGGGTTTTAAGGAAAAACTTAGAAACACGAAGAATTTACCTTAAAAGCAATTTGCATGAAACGTGCAAACAATAAGGATGCAAGGCAAATTATAAAACGATAATGATCGATCACGTGTACGCTTCAAATCTTTATCGTTTTTAAATAAACACCTATACGCATGCGCGCTATTTCCTTTTTCCTTTCGAGAAAAAAATGGGGATTCGAAAATGTAAGTGAGCATGACAATCGTAGTCGGTGATGCTGAAAACTATTACTTCCAAATCCAAACAAAAACAAATTCGAAAAAGAAATTTATGAATTTAGAAGGGGAAAAATGTTTCTCATCCGTGAGAGACGATTAAGGCTCAGAATGGTGGCAACTCAATGAAAACAAAACCAAGAAATTTCTTTTTCGTCGGCAACTTTTCCATGAAGGGAAAATTACATTTTTAAAGTGTGAGTGGTGTAATCGTTTATGTATCCATTTGTGAGTCCTACTTGCGAATCTGTTGCGGGAAAATCATAAGCCGTAGAAGTAAAAGATCATAAACACAGTAAATAAAAAAAAACAACACATTCCATACGAAGCGAATTATATACGCTAACATATTTTTTGTATGAAAAGTTTTTTTTTTATTCCATGTGCAAATTGCTCCGAATTATATAAAGTAATATATAGAGGAATTTAATAGAGTTTAGTTAAAAACTATAAAACTGTAGTAAATACTTGTTTCCATAAACAGATGTAGAGTTCTGAAAATGAATCTCAATTTACAACCACGATTTCACTTTTTCTATCAGTTAAACTTGAGATTGAATTAAGTAAAATACAAATTTTTGAAATATTAACGTGATTTTATTTCTAAGTGATAGCGTTCGTGAAAACAACACGTTGGTTCTGACGGTAAAAGGATAATTTGGCGAAGAAAAAACGAAGAGTTAAAGAAGAAAAATGTGATTGCAAATGTAATGCACGGAGGTGGGCATGTTATGGTGTGGGGATGTGTTTCATATAATGTAAAAACCTTGGAAACCTTGTTTTTATTGAAGGCTTATTGGTGTTGGAAACCTTGTTTTTATTGAAGGCAATTTGAATGCAGAAGGGTATGTGAAGATTTTGTGTGATAATCTGAAAGCAAGTGTTACAAAAGTGGGACTTCAAAGTGACTATATGTTTCAGCAGGACAACGACCCAAAACATACTGCACTCAGAGCCAAAGAATGGTTACTGTAAAATGTACCAAAACAACTTCACACTCCTCCCCAATCACCAGATATAAATATAATTGAAAATTTATGGCATTCTCTAGATGCGATGGTGAGAAAACACCACATTACAGGAAGGAATCATTTGAAACAACTTTTGGCTGAAGAATGGGACAAAATAAGCTTAGACTTGATCCAAAACTTGGTTCCCTCAATGCCCAGGCGTCTCCAAGCCATTATTGATGCAAATAGACTTTTTACTAAGTATTAAATTTAAATTAAACGTTTATTAACGTCAAAAATGATGAAAATGTGCCAATACTTTTTTCTAAGTAGATTTATGTATTTTTTTATATTTATATATAGTATTTACAGTTAAAAAATTGTGTGAAGTACACATTGTTTCAGTTAATCATAAGCATTTTGTTTATTCAAAATTGAATGAATTGTTTTAGTTAATAAATTCAAAATTTGCAAAAAACTAGATGTGCCAATACTTTTTGCCGTCACTGTATTTGTCATACTGGCAAATAAATATTTAATTTTGCTAAATGCTATTAACTTTAAATTAACAGAGACTATCTTTAAAATTACAATAAATATTCCTCACATTAATTAAAAAAAATAATACAATTGTGCAGTTATAAACTTATACTAAATTGTGAAAACATAACTTATAAGTTGTGTGAAAATTAACTAGCTTGTAATTTGAACCGAAAGTGTGAAAATACAACTTATACTTTGTCTTTAAATTCATTGTAACAAAAGGAAAACAGCATATTTTTCAATAAAAGACTGTAGTTCAGGTTTGGATTCTTGACGTCAAAAACTGGTTCAAACCATTATAATTTGCATAAACTTTTAACACAGATTTAAACAAGTTTTTTACGAACATTAACTGACTGATATAGATATTAAAAAGATGAAAGTTGCAATGAGACAAATTGCGATTCAATTATTTTTACCCCTTTATTTTCATCATTCCAATCTTTATCAAAAGCGCGTGTAATTATAGAGATATCGTAATCCTGAAATGTACAATCTTTAGTGAAAATTTTTATGTCATATAAATAGATATACATATGTATAAGCAATAATAAATTGCCAATATATAAACTTTCATTATATTTAGTTCAAAATAAAAATACAAAATTACGTTTAATAACACAATGTACTTATTGTGTTTTATTTAACCAACTTTCCTAACAATTTTTATTGTATAATTACCTACTGTAAGCTAACATAACTGTTTAGAGATCAACAAGTCACCATTTTTTTATATTAAAAGCCAAACTCAAACACCCAAAATCTACCAATACCGTTGGGAATCTAAAATTTACGGATAGTGATTAATAACAATATTAGTAAATTTTGGAAAGCAGAAAATTTTGTTAAAAAGAACGATCAATTTATAAGAATATAATAGATTAAATAAAATTATGTAAAATACAAAGTTTCTAGTTCCTTTATAAATCGTTTAACAGATAAGAATTTTAATGTTACTGAAAAATGAAGGAATCAAAATGGCTAAATCGATTTCCCTGATCATAAGAATTATTAGACATAAAGCTGTTTCATAAGCAAAATAACAACTGTTTTAGTTTGTTTTATGTCACCGAAGCTGTTCGATGATTACTTGCATCAATTTTGGAGATGGTAAAATTATTCGAACCAGGAGACAGAAGTTAACTATTAAACGTTAATTGGTGATGTGCACACGCGAGAAACCAGATTCTTTTTCGAAACTTAGCCAAAAAAGTAATATTTGATAAATTTCCTAAAAATATATTCTGAATAAAAGTTTTAGTGCTGATGGAACACGAATAAAAATATTCATAAGCAATTGAATCTAGATTTACAATGACATTGCAGAGTAGTACTTTTTTTGGCATGTTACCATCCTTTGTTGAAGAAACAATACACAGTTTTGGATCTCATTTCTATTTATCTATTCTTAATTTACTACAAGTTACAAAATTGTATTTATGGCCCATAAAGCTAGATTGCAACACACAGACGCGACACAAACGCGTCTTGGTTGAATTTCTTAAATATTATATCATACTTTAATAGTTCAAGATCTGTAACCACTAGCAAAATGTGTGATAGCATACCAAATTACGAATTTTCCAAAAAATTTTTATGTTTTAATGAGGCAAACGCAAGTCAGATCACATTTCCATCGAACAATAAAAACTTTGTATTTGTTTAGACAATAAGCACGAGTTTTACTTTGATTTTGCATTTTTTAATTTCGCCATTGATTAACTTTATTTTAATCCTTTGAGAAGGAGGGAGTAACTGATAGATTTTTTTTATATAATTGTAATAATTTTGACATTTTTGTACACTTAAATTTTCATTTTAGTTGTTGAATGTATTCAATACTCCAGAAAATTTCATTTTAAAACATCTTTAAATTTTTAAAAAAGAAAGATTAATCCTTTTATATATCACTTGAAAAACCGTCAGTCATTTGTTACATATATATACGTGTTAAATTTTCTTTAATAATAAGAGTAATACGCCAAATAAAATTTTCAAAGCATAAATAAAAATAATAATTTTTAAAATAAAATTCTGTTTTTTTTTTTTTTTTGATAATAAATTTTTAAGACAAATGAAAAAAATGCATTAAAAAATTGAATTTTAAGGGCGCATATTTTCCTTGAATTTTGAATTACAATTTAAATTAACAATAGCATTATTGCTATTGTTAATTTAAATTGTAATTGCGATAAAAAATTGTAAGGCGAGGATTTTCTTCTCTTATGAGAAGAAAATCCTCGCCTAGTGTACTTTAAATCATCCCAGGAAATACTTCGAAATGAGAATACTCTAAGAATTATACATCAATCATAAAAAGTCGTCATTATCATTTCGACTTTGCAATTTTTTAAGACAAAAATTTTTTTATCTAGTTTCCAATCTAATCCAATTTAAGGTAGCCCAGCATTTTTTAATCGAAAATTTTTAATAAATAATATTTTAATTTTTTTATAAAAAATATAAACATTAAAAGGGAATGAACTGATTTAATATTAATAAAATGCGACAAAACATCTTTTTAAAGAATTGAAAATTGTTACGTTTTCATAATTAATTTTAATTTAACCCGTTAATGCAAAATAACGAAATAAAAATGATCCAGTAACATTTTTTTTATCTTATTTTTCTCCGAATAAATATTTCAAATTGAAAGCTAAGTATGGCAAATATCTGAAAATGAAATAATCTTACTTCAACAAAATGAAAAAAACACCAGATTAGAATCATGTATTTCATAAATTAGCGATACCAGTCGAAACAAAATGTCTAATATGATCAACTACGCATGACTCCATAAGAACATAGACGAAAACAAAACCGCGAATAAAGTCTATTTATTGATGGTTAATGAAACCTCTTGGTCATGAATGGAAAAAACATTCCAAGTGATAATCTTCGATTTATAAATTCTTATAGGTCACACGGTGAAACGGTAGATATTCTGGTAAGACAAAGCTCGTGGCAACTGGTGTGTGTGTGAAGAGTAACAAAATCCTGTAAAAAGGGCAACTGCAGACTTGCCACAGCATCCTACGAAGATTCATTAGAAACAATGAATGTTACATTGCAAACTAATGGACTGTAGCTATGTAATTAACCGGTTATCCTGCTGGGAACGGTAGCTGGATTAGATAAGGGTCAGGGCAACTTCTTTTCCCTTTATTCTTTGCTACAGCTAATGATAACGTTTTACAGTTATTGAAACACCTAATTAAGTAGTGATACATAAACACTCCCATTCTTCCGTTTCCAAGACACACAATGGTATTTTTAAATAACTTTCCAATTGGAAGAAATCAATATTAGAATTTTTGCGCATTTTATAATTACATTTCTAATTAAGAGACTCCACACTTTATCATTACCGATAAAAAACAATAGAATTTTACTTCCATAATAAGACATTTCTATACTAAAGCCATAAATTAATGTGAAAAAAAGATAATTATTGGCATAATAAAATAAAATAAAAAGGGAATTGAATAAATGAAAGTATTACACAAGAGATAAGTTTACGAGTATGTTTTACTCCTTTCCGATTTTCATTTTTTCCCTCAATGACTTTAACTTTTTTTTTTGTACACTACTTTGAATTGAAATCGGAAATACAGTTGTTAAATTAATTCAGGACCACGGCTTAAACTGGAATCAAATTCGATAATCGTAGAATTGAATCGATTTGAAAATGCAGTAGCAAATGCGATATCTTGAGAGGTAGCAAATAGGATATATACTACGAAGTTGAATGATCAGCCAGACGATTCGTGGTTCACGCAAAATGAAGCCTGTGACCACACAGGCAGAAACAAATCACATGCTGTAAAAACGTATTCCAGAAGTTTTATCGCTCTTTCTTGAAAAATACAGAAGTATTAAGAATCATTTCAATCGATTTTCGTTAATAAATTATCCACTGTTGTTTTTGCGTGTTTTATTTTAAATAGATTTTGATACAAAATACGTTGGTCTCCCCTATTTGAGGCCTATTTTTGATATTTTGATTAAATAACACGCATTACCAATCTATAATGTTAGTTATTAATTTTGAATTTCATTTTTGCATACGATTTTTAAAGCTTTTCCAATTCTTGTTGATAACGAGACAGCTCAAACAAATGCCCAAAAGTCCTGTCTCGGAAATCCCATCAAAAAATTAAGGGAAAAATTTAATTTATAATTAGAGGTCCAAACAAAGATTTATTTGAAGCCCTATAAAATTTTTAGATACTTACAACACACATTTAACTTGTAAAATATTTTACTCTTTTAAGTAAAACATATAATATACCTAAATATTCACATAGTATCAGTTTAAGTAACAAAAACAGTAAATGATATAAGTATATTGACTTAAATACCTGATTGATACCTTGAATATCAAAATTCTTTATTTTAAAGTATTACAATTGTAATTTGTGACATAAATTACAGATACATATTTGTTTTCCAGTTCAATAATCTCAATATCTTGGAAATAAAAAAAATATCATTCTTCCTTTTACACATTATTTATTGATAAATATTGTTTTGTTTTCGAAAAAGTTTGATTTCAAAAACTTCGAAAAGATATTTCAATTTTAATCATTTGTACAAAATGATGCAATTCACACAATAATTACATAAAAAAGCAAACAATAATTTATAAAACAAATTAATTCGATGTAAGTCTCAATTGATGTGGATGATAGGAAATTTAATATAATCTGATTCTCTACCAAAAACTACTTTATCTTTTAAGCAGCCTCATTGTTAAAAAGATCATTCAACTTTCAAAATAAAATGAGAGTATATATATATATATATATATATATATATATATATATATATAAAAGGCCAAAAACAAATTTCATTGAAACTAGACAGTTGCT
Source organism: Latrodectus hesperus (assembly GCA_037975125.1). Classification (NCBI taxonomy): domain Eukaryota; kingdom Metazoa; phylum Arthropoda; class Arachnida; order Araneae; family Theridiidae; genus Latrodectus; species Latrodectus hesperus. The sequence goes on along the minus strand of CM075850.1, from coordinate 74,767,697 downwards.
TTTTTCCCCTAATATATTAATCAATTTTTACAGTTTTGGAACTGCCATTTAATTATATAGATGCAAATAAAATCATAAAGCCATTGATAATAGATAAAAACTAATATGCTATATTAATTAACCCAACATAGAAAATGATGGTATTTTTCAGATGTAATATTTTTTAAGTGAGAACTAGTTTTATTCCTCGAAATGTTCAAAATTATAAATATGTAAAATGCCTCGATAATTTTACAAATAGAAAATGTTTTTTGTGTTCTATTAAATTATAACATAATTAAAAATAGGTTTTTATCTTTGTATAATATAAACAATGAAAATTTCATCTAAAAAATTCACTAAAATTCTTAGAAAGATTTCTTTTAAATTAATCGTACTTATCCCACTTCTTTCATAATGAATCCTATCAATAGAGATATAACTTGTCAAAAGTATAATTATTGCACTAGTAGGGTGTATCCTTTCTACAACTTTTAATTCTTTTTGAAGATGATGGTTTTAAAAACTGTAATTAGAACTTTTGTATGTTGTTGTTCAAATTATTGATTTAAAGCTATCAGCCTGATAGACTCTTGTCCAATATTATTGCTTGATTAATAAAAATATACTTATAAAAATTATGTTGTTAATGCTATTAATTGACTTGGTGCTGATGAGTGGCATTATTTAAGTATAATTTAATTTTTATTCCATTACTTTTTACTTCCTAAATTACATATTTGATAAATTATTTATAACTTATCTTTTAAATTATTTTAAGAAATCCTCTTACTGTAAACAATATACTGATCAATGTTCATAATGTGAGTTTTGTTTTAAGTGAAAATTTAAATTCCAGCTGCAAATCTACATTAGATAAAAAAAATTTTATTTTTTGTTTAATTTCTGAAGTTCAAAAATTCAGAGAAAAATATAAGAAAAATAACAGATTATTGATATAGGTATACTATCAACATTTCTTTATATATACTTTTCTATATACTTATATCAGTCTTTAGAATTTTTTATCCTTCCCCCTTTCAATGACTGATTATTAAATGTTACATTTATTGAATGAATACAAAAATCTTCATTCTTTAAAAATGAAAATGATATAATATGAATCCCATTCTTAATTACATACTATTTAGATGTAAATATAATAAACCTATTAGAGTTAAAATTTTAAAAATAATGACATTATAAAGTAATTATTTCATCTATAAATAAATACATAGAAACATTCACATGATTTTTCATAAATGATTTTTTATTTTATTACATTTATAATACTTAAAATGAATGTAGGTACATAATTAATATTTATCGCAATCAATTGTTATGTATGAGAAATCAATTTAAAAATTTCTAACAGTGCCTTACTACACAAACTCTATATTACTTCAAGAAAAAGGAAATTGATAAACAAAATAATATGGAGCGTTCAATGCAATTATATATCAAATTACAGGCAAACTACAACTTAATAATGAAATATTTAGGCAAGTAATTTAGTAGAACTAGAAAAATCCAAAATATAATTATATAGTATTGGTTATTGTAAAACTTTGTTTTTTAAAGTTAATTAATTTAATAAATATCAAGAAAAATGCAAACTAATATTTTAATAATGCTTTAAAAACCTATGCAGTTTAATAATTAATTTGAAATATGAAATTGAAAGTCTCTAATTATACTTCATTCTTAGAAATAATATTCACATGCATATTTGTGAAATGCAAACTAGTATTTGTTTCTCCTGGTTTATTTAATTTGTTTTAAATCATGAAATTTGCTATTATATTTTTGTTACAATAAAAAATTTTAAAAATTCGTTCTAACAAAAATTTTGCAATATAAATATTTTTTTTTCATTTTGTAATAAAAAATTTTTTATTGCTTCTGAATTCGTCATGAAAGAAATCTAACACAATATTAAAAATAAGCATTTTTTAATGTTAAATTAAAAATTCATAAAAGAAGTTAAATATTTGAATAATATAAACAAGCAAGTAAAATTGACTAAATAAAGTAACATTTTCAGAAAATGGTAATTTAAATAAAATACAAGGCATGAAAAATTTAGAATAAATTCATTTTTGTTTTTTTATTATTTTCAAATTTTTTCTTTCAATTTCAATAAAAAAATGATTTAGGAACTTGATCAATATTTTTTTTAATAGCAATAATATATTTTATGCAAATACAATTACAAATTGAGTAAAATGCAGTAGTTTAAAATAAAAATGCTTAAAGTTTTTATATATCTGGGAAAACTATAACAAAATATTTTTAATTAATCTCTTATAATTATATTACCATAAATATTTTTATAGATATTCTTTTGAAGAAAACTGCCTATATCTTTCTCATGATATGTTATTGTCGGGGATATATTTAAATATACATGATTGTTTTTACCAGTAAATTAAGTCAAAGACCATTTCAAGACATTTTAAAATGTAAATTAAAGAATGATCTGAAATCATTTTTACAATGACATGGAATATAAAATTATATGTTAAAGACATATTGGGTATTTTAGTTTCTCAAACTCAATAACACTCAAATTTCTTTTACATAATTATTTATTTCAAAGAGAGTTCATTTCTTATTTTTACTTATTTGAAAGAAAAGAATTTATCTGTAGAACAAAAATTTTACAACAAGCAATAAATTATTGTCTTCACAAGTTGAAATCTAAGCTAACAGCTATTTAAAAAAGTTTTTAATATCAAGAATTATAATTAAATAGAGTGTTGTATGATGTATTACAGTTGAATAGGAAGAGAAAAAATTTATATATGTGAGACAAACACTTTTTAGAGGATCTATAAAACTGAAATTTTAAACTGAGCTTCAAGTGATATAATGCATAAAAAAACTCTTTGCTTTATAGACATTCACTATTACTGCAATAAAAATTAATTAAAATCAGTTTCTAATCTTGATTGAAAAAATTCTTTGAGACATTAAAAAACCCATAACTTTTTAATATATGAAAAATTAAAAATTCTATTATAACTGTAATAATTTGTTGAAAAATTTACTTACCAAAAAAATCCCCTTCAGGATTGGTTTCCATTTCATCTTCAATTTGTTTAGTAAGAGCCTCTATCTTTTTTTCTGCTTCAGTAGGACCTTTTTGTCGAGGAGGAGTGACATTATAAGGCAATAATGTCTTAGAATTTAGAGTATTAGGCTTATATCCAGTACTAGGGTACGGTGGTGGTGGGGGCATTTGCCCTGCAGCAGAGATGGCAGATTTTGTAATCATTGACGATGTTAAAATCTGCGAGTGTGCAGGTTGTGGTAATTGCATTTTTGACAATATTGATGCCTGAGAGCTATGTGATATAGGTTTCACATATGTCTGTTCTGACAGCAAGTTATGTGAACTAGCAACAACTGATGGATTCAGAGAATGATGAGGCAGTTGCTGACTCGGTATAGGTGTAAAAGAATGTGCAGAATTTGGCTGAGGAATTAAATTGATTCCATAGCTGGTAACTAAATTTGTTGTAGAGACTGGCTTTGTTTGATTAGGATAATTGCTTCTACAAGCAGGAACAGTAGCCTGTTGATACTGAGAGGTACTCCCACTTGAAACTTGATAAACATTAGTAGCACTCAATGGTTGACAACTGTATCCAGCCGAAACTAATGGATAATCCCTACCGGCTAAATTTGATGCAACATGAGTAACACAACTAGCTGGATTTTGAGATACAGATGAAATACCTGGATAAGAAGGAGGAGTTGATCGCAAGTTAGCAGCATAGATATTATTACTAGTGGTAGCTGAAACTCGTGGTTTTATTGCCAGATCCTGCAAATTAGCATATATTGGCTGATCAACAACTGGTGCTTTTGCATAGGGATATGGGGGTGGGGGTTTTGGAACTACACCAATGCATGTTGTGTTAGAATTTCTCGAACCCAAAACACTATTAGGCCTCGAAATATGAATAACGTCATTAGTAATAGTAGAAGAATTAATCTTTGGTATACTTTCATGTAAGGTACTGCTACTACCACGTACATTACTCAAGTTTTCATAAATAGGCCCAGTATAGCTAGTTCGAGGTGAACCAGAATTCTGAGATTCTCGACTCCCACTTGAACTACTTAAACTACTACGAGGACTGGAATGAAGCGAATCGTGACCCAGCCTGTTGACTGAACTTAAAGATGGTAATACGTTTTTATTTGAAATATTGGAATATCTTAGTTGATTATGATCGCCTACCTGCAAGTACGTTTGAGTAATACTAGAGTTAGAGCCAGATAATGAATAGCCTTTATTGAAACCATTAGATAAAGTGACATTTACTGTAGAGTTAGTAGCAGGAATTGAATTTTTAGGGATTGTAAATTTGGCTGGAGCTATGATATTAGATCGATCAATATGGGAATACGCTGGAGGATCTTTAATTTTAACATTATGCCCAACCTTAACAAAATTTTCAATCGCACCCAAAGAATGGTTAGGATGTAAAAGATTAGTTGAAACATCGTTTTGTTTGATCGCCGATAAGAAAACGGCATTAGCTACCTGAGCGGAATGAGAATTTAGCGGAGAATTTCTTCCAGATATACTATCCAACACATAACTGTGCTGTGATGAGCTTAATTGTTTCGGTCGAATTTTTGCATAATAATTTTCAGACGTTAATGTCGCTCCTATTTTATTAGGTTGGACATTCAAATGGGGTTCCAGATTTAAATTTGCGTATAATTCACGCTTCTTTTCGAAGTCCTCACCGGCAGAAGTTTCCGACTTTTTCAAAGTTGTTGAATTGGCACTGAAACTATTCCTTGATGGCACTTCAAAAAGACTTAAATCTTTCATAAAACGGGAAGCATCTTCTTCTAATTCGTCATCATACATATCCATGTCAAGATCATTGAACACAATATACAAAGTCTATACCATCAAAACATGAAATAGCATTTAAGCAGGATTCAAATCAACACACGCACAGAAACAACTGTTGACTTCCTAAACAATTTCATTCGTTTAGTTGTTTTTCACAAAGAGACAGATGCGGCTTTGTCATGACGTCACAGCAAAACATGCTGTCAGAAAGATGCAATAAATAAAAAATACTTCTTAATGTGTAACAACAAAATCGAACGAAAAATTCTTCCGAAATTTTAAGAATTCGAGGAAAATTAAAAATAGTATCGTAATTGTTAAAATAAACATTTTATTAAAATTCTAATATACATTATAGAGGGCGCGATCACATTTTACAAAACAATGAATTCGTTCACAGTCACTAAACATTTCGTACCTATAGGGCTGTCATTAGCAGAGGTCACTAAATTATATTTTTAGATGCAATACTATACTAATTAAAAAAATAACACTTGATAATGATTTTTCGTGTAAGCAATAACAGTGTTTTCACTAATTTATAAGCAATATATTGAATACAAATGAATACCTATCTAATATAGGCATAACGCCTTTATTCAACCTAATATATAATTTGATGGAAAAAAAAAAGATTGTCCTTTGAAAAAGATGAAATAACTACACAACTCGGCATATGAACTGTATTTGTTCAAATGAATACATATTCTGGAGAAATAGTTATTGGAGGCAAAAAAGTTAATTTTAATATGTTGAAAAGTCATTTTTGACATCTGTAAAAATTGATATTCATTTGTTATAGAGTTAATTAAGTAACGATATCTTTATGTAAAACATTCTTTCCCAAATGTTCAACTTGCAATTTAATTTGATGGTATTTTGAACAAGCTAAAATTGTGCTTCCAACATATCTCGACTATGTTTATCAGACCATAACAGGTTAGATACTCGCATTACATCCATGTAAACATTACTACGAGATTCCTGATATATACGGCCATATGTTATCTTGCTAAAAAATTGTATTTAGGTAATTAAATAGTATAGACAATACCAATGCCTGAAAAATATCGTAAACTCATCTGCAAGCCATCAGAACACCATACACCATAATTAAATGTGATCAATAGAAATATGCCCTAGCAATAATCTTTTTAAAACAAATAAGTTAACATCAAGCTATAATTTGTTATCAAACACTTGCAGATAATATCAGGGTGGATGATTCTCTCTCACTTTCCCTCTATATCAACAATTTCATGACTGTTAGAAAATTTTAGCATAGTTTAAATTATGAATTACTACAGTTTGTGGAACAAAAACCACATCAATACATACGATGAACATAAGGACTAAAAAAATTAAATTATACACAAACATCAAATCACTGCTAGTGTTTTAATTAGTTAAATTAAGAATAGCGTCACCACAAACATCATGATCTGGAAGTGTTGACTCATGTCTTGTGAAATGTGACATATCAGTTAAGAAAATATACAATGTGATTCTAAATTGTTTTTGCTCATTAAGAGGGATGATAGTACTCCATCCAGAAGAGTTGTAATTATCATGGAGCATAGGTTTACTATGTCCAGCTAAAGTCTGTAGGCACCGCAGCTGAGTCAATCTTCTGCCGGTGTTGCTCCAGATCTTTACCATAGAAGCTGCCTCTTACCCCACCCATGGTTAATTCACCCATGACTTCTGTTGGTTCTAATAAACATTTCGAAATTTGCACTAAGTGTTCTTCCGCACAGAATGCGACATTTGTTCCTATGTAATTATTGCTTATCTGGGTAATTGCTATCATCCTTTTGGTATTGCAAATCCTCTTGTATACCCAAAATAAAAATTCAACTGATGAAATTAAGATAAAAATAAAAATCGAAAGCTCAAAAATAAATCATTGATAAGAAGTGTAGAAAATATATCAACATTTATAAATTAGATATATTTAATTATTAAGAAAAGTCAGTATATAAAATGTTCCTATTAGTATATGCTCATTATTACGGTCTCAAATGTATCAGTAAATGAGAAAAATAAAGCACTAGAATATCAAGATTTTTTCACCCCAAACTACTTTTTTTTATAAATAAAATACTATTACAAAGGCATTTTCAGAATGCGCTTTAAGAAACACATGCAAAATGAGATTCATACTTAAAAACTACATTTACTTTCATTCTATTGATTTATTTCACCATGCAATTTTCTAAAGCTCAAACTGTGTCTAGTTTTAAATTTTTGGAACCAACCCTTAGGGCTTTTAAATCATTTATGTTCAGCGTCATGGCAAAGCAGTTGGATTTCTCTTTAAGGACTTTATCATGAACAGGAATGTTTATTCATCTTATTTTTCTTGATCAAGCAAGTAAAACTTAAAACTTTTTGCAGTTTAGATGTTTTGCTTTCTACAATATTTTCGAGAGGAAGCGAGAGCGAGCTTTCTACAGTATTTTCGAGAGACTGTTTCCTTTTGCTGGCACTTTTTCCTTTTTCCGAGCTTTTAAAATTGTTGAGAGATTTCTCTTTGAAGTTCCATTTGCTTTGGCAATTTTTGTCTTATTTAACATTTTTTGTCGACTTTAAGAATTTTCTTTTTATTTCAACTGATAAACAGGTTCATTTCATCAACTGCGACAAATCCTCAACAGAATTATCTCAATCTCTCTCGACATACGAAACTTCATAATTTGAGTTTCTCAAACGAAACGAAACCAACTACAAAACAAGAGAGCTTTTAAAGAGTGTTTCCTTCTTTTAAAGGCGAAGCAGAGAATAATTTTTTTCCCTTCCTGTGTCTTTGGGTAAAGGAAAGAAAAGTTCGATTTACTAACACATTCCTTCACATTGAATGTCAGATATTCATATGTTTTTTACTGTTGTTTCCGCAATGTTTGGAAGGCTTGCACGTGCCTCTCGTTGTTCAAGAATGAATCAAGTTCTCAGACGTTATATAAAAAAAAAATCAAATATAAAAACTGAACAAAAATGAAATCATAAAAAAATAAAATAAAAATCTATTTGTCAGAATCCAAAGTTCGTAAAAGAGAGATTTTTCAAAATTTTAGTTCGTGAATGGAATTTGAAATTATTATTATGTCTATAGTGCAAGATAGGGACTAGCCAATATTTTTTAAAAATTTGTTTGTTAGTAAATTAAAAGTTCATAAAAACGAGCCTCTAATGTATGATATAAAGTATATCTCAATAACAATATGTTAAACTGAAGGAAATCTAGAAATTTTGAAACATTTCTTTTGCTGAATAATAACTATAGCAAACTATATGCTATTTGAAATCTTAAAAGTGGCATTCTTTTCTATATAGATTAAAAAATTTTACCACTAATTCTGATTCGAATAAGGTCTATTTATATTTTAGGCCTGCAACATGACTATTAGCACATTCTTTGTACACAATCTTTTTGGAATGCTATTTGTTATCAAAGGATAATATGAAGATAAATAAAAGTATATAGGGATATAATAACAACATATTTCAGTCTTGATTTTATTTACAATAGTTTCATCAGTTTCTGCACAATTTTCACCCAATTTGAAAATTAAAGTGCAAATTATAGTACATCAATAAACTTATTAATTAAATGCGTATAAACGGAGCACTAATAAAAATTTAACTTTTCATAACATAAACACCGCGACATTTCTTTTTCGAAAATCATGTTTATTATTTTATTATCAAAATATTACAAAAATTTACAATAAAATAATAAAGAATGATGTTTTGGTTAAGTTCTGCGTATTAAACATTTTCAATTTTTAGTAATTTTTGTGTATCAAATCTCCAAATCTCAAATACAACTAATGCTTTCACTCTTATATGACGAAAATGAACTATTATTAAAATCAGCTGCGTTTTTTAATATAATTACAAAAATTATAAAATAAGTTGTTATGGAGTCACAAAACTCTTGGTGTTTGGGTGAAACATCAGAAAATTAGTGGAAATACGAAAGAAAAACATGGCGATCGAGAATGAAATTCTTTAGGAATAAAAATTAAATGGGAACTGATATATTAGTGATTTTGGCTGCATAACTAGTCTTAATCTATGAAGACGAAATATTATTAAACATTTTTAAGATGTCAGAGCTCTCAGTAAATAAATTATTAGGAAATCGAAACTAAAATTCTTGTCAGGAAACAGAGAAAATTTTTAAAGATAAACATGAGCAAATCGAATTGCTTCTGTTATCGTAAGTATCACTCTTAAGCTTAAAGACTTTTTGGTAAATTTTGTTTTTGAATCCTTTTAATCATTAGTTGCAATCATTTCCTTAGAAAATTAAAAATATTAAATTTTAAAAATACAAGGCACGAATAAAAATATCTAATAGAATACTTTTCTGATTATTTAAAAGAAAAACTTTTTTGAACTTTATAAGTAAAACTAAACACACACACACACATGAGAAAAAGTATGTTGTAATTGAAATTATATGTACTACAAGTTATATATGTATCTTGAAGGTTGGTCAAGGAAGGGAAAAAAACTTTCAGTTATATATATATATATATTACTTGTTATCACATTCAGATAATTTTTCTTACTATTCGCTTAATGGGTTGCTAAATAATTTGAGACTCGTAGAAAAAAATCTGCGATTTTCAAACAGTAAAAATCATTTATTGAGCCTGTAGTATAGTTTTATTTGTTTATTAAAAAGAATATTGGCAACTAAAATTCTACTGAGGTAGCAGAGACATTTGTTTTCAACTTTAATTGGATTTGAATGCTTAATACAAAAGCAACTCACAAATATAGCTCATCTTAATTTATCGAAAAGAGCTTCGAATACGTAGGATTTAATAACATAATGTTTTTGCATGTATTGAGCTCCTTTGGATAATTCATGAAATTTACGTAAAAAGATTCGAACTCCTTCCTCGCCAAATACCTGAACATCCCTTTGTTATTATTATAAGAGAAACAAGAAAGTTCTTGTAATTTTTAATGAACCAAAAGAACATGACATACAGAAAGTGTAGCCTATAGTTAATTTTCGAAGTAATCACCATATGCTAAAATTCGAGGATTTTGGATGCAATGAAGTCCATGAGTGCTTGGCGCATGTCTAATTCATTGGTGAAGAATTTTCCACGAAGCTGATTGTCCAAGGAATGGAGGAATTGGTAATCTGATGGTGCAAGGTCAAGAGAATAAAGAGGATAGTATTCTGTCTTCCAACCAAGTCGCTGTATGTTACTAACGGCCACTTGCGTGATATGCGGTCTCATGTTATCGACCAAGAACAGTGCACTCTTGTCATTAACAAGCGGTAGCTCCTTCCGTTCCAATTGCAACAAACAAGGTTACTCAGTGATTGCTTGGCTCGAAGGTAGCAGCTCATAATAAACCACTTGACGACTAGTCCACCAGACACCATTTTCATGACAGATGGATAGATCTGACCTGAATTTGTGAAACCAATGTTTTGCCGTATGTTCATTCACAACACTATCCTCAAACTCTTGACAAATTTGGCGACTTGATGCAGCAGCTGATAATCTCACTTTGAAGTCGTAAAGCAAACAATACCGAAAGTGTTCTTTCGATACGCCCATTCCTCTTTACAGCTGTATGAGTTATGATCAATGAATGTGCGCAGTGGACCTGGTTTTATAACGACTGATATTCTTACTTTGACTGACTGGGGTCGGAACCACGTCATAAACTAATTTGTATACTTATTGTTACTTCCTTCAATGGCAATGCGAAAACGGCAAGAACTTGCTTTCCTTATAATTGTTATCATTGAATATCAAGAAATAACACTGCTTTTTGAATGTTAGATGCTGCTTTTTGAATGTTAACTTCCGCCTTTGATTATTTCCTGTTCTGCTGAGAAATAATCTAACGCTGATATCAACTCATCTAGTTGGTGAGACAGACAGTGAGGGAGGATCATGGATTTATCGAAAGTTAACAAGCTTATGCCTTTCCTCTTCAACAGTCTGTGGAAACATAAAACTGTGGAAATCGATAATATTCTCTTAGTGATACAATACCATTTTTTCTCTTAATACATTCTACTAGCTATCCTACTTACAATTGTTTGTAGGTTAATGGGGCATATTATACGATTCCTGGTGTTGCTGTATTTGATTTAACTATACATGTCTCTATTAGGAAAAAATTTCTATTATTCTCAATGTTGGCTGTCTACATTTTCACAGGGGTGGCTCGGCTGTCGTTAAAGAAGACATACTTTTAAGTCCAGAAACAATAGAATTTTGACAATTCGGACAATTGGATGAATTGATGGTTTGTGATTGAAAACGATGTCAGATACTATGAGTATTTCGTACAGAAGGGGATCAAGTGTACGAGGCTTAGTGCCAGAAGCAATTGCTTCGATATAACTAATTAGATACCACGCAACTCGAAGTTTGAAAATCATACTTACCTCTAGCTACATACCTGCTCCTATAGGTACTTGGGCCAACTCCAGCGTCCAGAGTCCCATCTTCGATGATGCGAGAAGTCTCGCCGGGTTCGCTAGATAGTAGAAAGGGTTTCGACTCTGGCCCGGGCCGAACCGGACTGTTTTGCCACAACCAGTCTCGCCTAATGACATCAGGGAATCTCGTTATCCATATATTCCCCCGTCATCATGCCTTTATGAATTTCTTCACTTTGGCATTCACCGGACTGGGTAGAAAATAGATATCTACCCAAGCTGTATGTTATTCAGCTTTGGCATTCATCGAACTGGGTCGAACCAAATATCTGTCCAGAGCTTATGAGGATAGTGTCTGTGACTATGATACATCACGGCACTGGGCAGAAGTCCCGCCTTTACCCGAGCTTGGATGAATTTCTTCACTTTGACATTCAGAGCACTGGGCAGAAATCACATTGCGTCAGCACCGCTCATCGGCTATCGCAATGCTTTGTTTTAATTAGACAGTCGGATTCTCTTAGTCCATGCCAGTTCTGAGTCGGCTGTTAGTCGCCCGCCGAAACGGTCGTACCGGACTGATGCCCGGTTCGCGGCGCAGCTGAGGCATTCTACCGGAAGGCCCCGACGCTGGTCCGGGCCGAACCGGACTGTGTTACCACAGCCAGTCTCGTCCAGTCCCGGTGGAGTGCCACATCGGACCCTTCGGACCCCAACCCGAAGGGCCCAGCCCTCAGAGCCAATCCTTGTCCCGAAGTTACGGATCGAACTTGCCGACTTCCCTTATCTACATTGTTCTATCGACTAGCGGCTGTTCACCTTGGAGACCTGCTGCGGATATGGGTACGGTCCGGCACGAAAATCATATTCTCTCTCTCGGATTTGCAAGGGCTGACAGAGGCACACCGGACACCGCAAGAGCCGCGGTGCTTTTACGGGAACAGCATCCCTATTTCCGGACGAGCCGATTCCAGGGACACGAATCCTTACAAAGAAAAGACAACTCTACCCCGGGTCCTCCGTCGACGTCTCCGAGTTCGGTTGAGTTACCGCACTTGTGCCCGTGGGCACTATCTCCGTGTCCGGGTTGGGGAATATTAACCTCATTCCCTTTCGGTCAGCAGCGGGACAAACACGGTATGTGTCTGACACTAAGGTCTAACGTCCCGCTTCATAACGGATTTCTCCGATCCCTTAGGGCCGATTGACCCATGTTCAAATGCTGTTCACATGGAACCCTTCTCCACCTTCAGTCCTCGAGGTTCTCACTTGAGTATTTGCATTTCGTACATTGAAAGTGTATCTAATGATATTTTATTGTATTTGGATATATTGTAGTTAGTGTTGCGGTGTTCCTTGCTGGTAACTAAACTATGGCCGGGTGTTGCTTCTTCCAAATCTGTTACAGTACGTGGCAAGAGATCTATGGATGATAGTAAAGTAAAATGGGAATATATTTGTATTATAATGATATGTGAAGACTTTTGGTATTGAGGGAATATGCTCATCATCATTATTCAGATGTGTCCAAGAATTCTTGCCAATGAACCATGGAGTTTTGATTAAGAATGTATTTTCGATGAGACTTGAACTATGAAGTAAATGTTTTATGTTAATCTTTTACCTCCGTAATAAACTTATAACTCTTTAAATGAATAAAATTAGATCATCACAATGACTTATGAAAAAGAACTTAACTCATATATTTTTCATCAATACAGTTGTTGTTAAGCCACAATACTATGTTTTCATCTTAAGAAAATTAAAATATACAGATATTAAAAATAGATGAAGAGGAAACACATTATAGAGAGTCTGAGGTAAGTATACTTGGAATCTCAATTGTTCGATGATGAGATTCTGTTGCTGCTTCTTCAGCTATAATATGTCGGCTTGTTCATTTTCTTTTGCTCCATCATATGCTTTTATCCATTTTACTATTTGACTTCCAAATGTGTTAATGTAAAAATTAATGAATTTTGTTTATTAGTGAGTGGAGAGGAATGATTCGGGTTATCTGTTGCTTGTATTACTTAGTCGCACTCACTTCAGATTGTGTCTTATATTATGATCATATGCATGGTTTAGTATTGATTGAATAGCAATATTTTCTGCTTGAAAGACTGATTTATGTGAGTGATGTTTGATTTACCGACAGTTTATTTCTTTTCCTACACACAATAATGTTAATGCTTCTCCTACATAATGATCCTTTCTTGAACCGTTTCTGTAAAATTGCATTTTGTAGGGGTGTCACTGGTTGGGGTCTTTTCTTGAGTATTGTTCTTAGATTTAATAATGTATGCGGCGGCTGTTTTTGATTTATGGACAATATTTGTTCACATGTGATTTATACTTAAGAGAGATCTGTTGTGCAATTATTATTATCAGTCGGAATTCATAGTAATAAAAATCTTTGATTTTAATGGTAATTTCTTCTCTCTCAATATTAAATGGCGGTGTTCCTGAAAGAATCAAGAAAGAACCTTCTTCTTCTTAGAATTGGGTTTGTATGTCATTGGGCACCTCTGCTTTTATCAGCATTTTGTACTATTAACTCCAAACCCAATGTTTCCTAGTTCCAGTTGCTCGGGTCACCTACCTTATTAATAAAGTCAGATAACCCTTTAATGGAGTCTAGGTGTAACTCTCTAGTATGGATGATGCCTAAAGAAGTTAATTTAGAGAGGGCAAGAGCCTCGCATTCTTAAATGATATGATTGGCCGTTTCCTCTTGCGTATGACATTTCCTGCAGATAGGATCTTGCTGAAACATTCCCATATTATGGAGGTGTTTTCTGAAATAGTAGTGCCCAGTTATGAAGCTTACGATTAAACGTATCTTCTGCCTAGAGCATCTTAGAATTTCAGAGGCAATCTTTGCTGATGATCCACAGATTATACTTTTAGCGTGGGTTTGACCAGGAGTGTTGAGCCAAGCTTCATACATCTTCCATTTTTCCCATCTAAGAACATTGGTTTTTGTACCTTAAATCTTTATTTAAGAGATTTGGCGAGAATTGAGAGGAAGTGTCTTTGAATGCTTAATAATTTTTTTTCTGTAATTCAATGGTTGTGTCCATAAGGTAGCTTCATATGTAATAAACTTTTCAATAATTGTTAAGTAACTTGTCGTTAAAATTTTGCTGATTAGACACCATGAGTAATTTTTAATTTTTCTGAAACTGTATGATTAGAACTATTTTTGCTTTGAGGATCTTAGATGTGTCATAAAATAAAATTTCTTGTCAAAAACACCTGTCCAAGAATTTGAATGAGTAAATTTAATTTCGGGAGTTTATTTTCGGAGCATATTGAGCTAAATATCAGTCATGCGACGTTACCTTTTTAATTTCGATTTGACATAACATTTTATTAAAAATAAGGCAACATTTGTGAAGGGAAAAGTTTAGTGTGGTTTGGCCAATCATGGTTGAAGAATTCGTTAGATGTTCTAAAGTAATGGTCTGCCATATGATTCCTGGGGACAGTATGTAATTATTAAGCTGGTTTATTAAATGTAACTAACTATTCATCGCTGTCAAGAAAAGCTAACATTAATCCTGAAATGGGATACACACACACATATATGCATGTGTGTATTCCATTATGAGATCAATATTGACTACTTGGTGCTGGCTAAGATATTTGCTACTTGAGACTTTGCATTATTATTTTAATTCTTGAATATAATGACTAATCGAAGCCTAATAATATCACTTTTCTTCAGTTGAAAGCCCCAAATTAGATTTTAGCAGGTGTTAAACTACAGTATATAAATGTTACGCTTTTGTCTACTTTATTTACTTCTCATCGCTTGTGGAACGTAATGGTTGCTTTGGTGGACTGTTTATGAAGATTATGAAGTTTGTATTCTTCCTATTGCAATGCAGGAATATACTTTGCTATCAATGAAAAGTCATTTCAGAAGCTAATGTGTAGCTGTTTTGATGCCTAACAACATCTTTTAGATGTCAGCTACTAAATGTCAACAATGCTGTGGACGCCAATGACAACATTGATAGAACATTAAATAAGACGCGTCATAAGAGAAGAGCAATCTATGTATGATTTATGAAAAATTCCTGAATAATATTTTATGTGCATACAAATCATTGAAATTATAATTTGTTTACTTATTTCTTCGAAAAACAAATGAAAATTTAGCACTTTCTTATAAACGAAATAATGTGTTAAGAGTAGTTAAAAATATAAAGATATGTTTTCATCTTCCTTTTAAATTCTCTTAAAAATATCTATGGCTTTGGAAAAAATTTTGTTCATACACATGGTAAATACAATTGCTAATTACTTTTTGTTTTAATTTTCAACTAACAGAGAGTAATATTAATTTTTCATCATTGATTTCGCCGTGTGAAAAGTTTTTGTATGTTTTTTAAATACATGCGTATCTACAATTTTTAACGTTATTTTTTGAATCTCATTTTTATCGTAAGTGGTTTCCATGAGAAAATCTCGAATTTGATACATTTTATACATCTTCATTAGTTCTAGAAATTTGCTGACATCGATTTTAGTCGAAATACTTTTGTTCTTTATAATAAAATACTTTTAAGATGGTATGCATATATGGTGACGCAATATCTATTTTATAATGTTTTCTCTTCCTTCTTTGGTAACTTCGAACTTGGTTTTTGTGTATATGTCTCGTTCTAAAAGAAGTATTTATGTTTAAGTTGCTTATGTTTTTTGTGTTGGGTATAATAAATTTTGTAAAAATGTGTGTCTATTTAATCTGTTCTCCAGAACTATTGACCTGGACATGGTTTGAACATACAACTTTCTGATCTGGACTCAGGAGATATTGGGGAATATATTGCTCAGCGTCGTTTCACACAGTACAAATTATACACAAATACATAAACAAATCCCACATGAATATATTTTTAGATGTGTTGTGCATAATAAATGTCGTATAAAATGTAACACAAATTATATAAACACAAGATACATGCGAAATACATAGCTACGTTCAATACAAACAAAATGTGAAATAAACCACAGAATACTTCTTTCAGATTTGTTATGTATAATAAATTTTTTTTTGGGTTGTGTATAATAAACGTCGTATAAAATGTGAGACTGAGCAATCTATTCTCCAGAACAGGTTATCCGGACTTGATTTGAACATGCAATCTTCTGATCTGGAGTCAGAAAATTCTGGAGAATTGATTGCACAACGTCACAGTTATACGACATTTATTTAACACAACACAAATTCTACGCAAAATACATAAACATGAATACTTCTTTTAGAACGAGATATATAAAAAAACCAAGTTGTTGTTAAAAATGGAAGAGAAAACTTGTACAAAATAGATATTGATTTGCCACAAATATATTGATATTCTTAGTAATAAATCCTGATATGAATTCCTTCTTGAAATTACATTTATAAATATTGTTGATAACATACCAAGGATTAATAATATAAATTTTATTCAACTTTCTCTTAAGCACATTCTGAACACCTCAGAGCTAAGAAAAATTTTTAACAACTCATATTTTTAATCACTAGTACCCAACAGTTTAAATTTTCAAAACATCTTACCTATAATTATTCAAAATGAGAAAACAGCAAATGAACATTGTAATGAAAAATTGGTTTTTAGTTTTTATTCTAGATTTAAACTGAATTAAATAGTTTGAATAGAACAATTAACTGTCCATAATTCACCCTAGGAATCTTATGATAAAGAATTCATCTTCAAATGCTCGAACAAAGGGGAATATGTATCAAAAAATTTCTTATCAATCTTACCAAATAAATATTTTTAATTTTATTGTGCTGCCATCTAGTCATTATTATTCAAACAATTCTTTTTAAACTAGTTACTTATACTTGATTTTGGACCTGCATTTCTTATAAAATTATGAATTTACGAATAAAAATATCTTTGTTTTGTTTTCTATTTTTAAAGTTAATAAAATTTAGTATTAACATTTATAATTATTCGCATTGTTAACATACGCATTGTTATATTAAATGAGTATCACCCTCATAGAAATTATTTCATTAATGTTTCTGTGATTCAATCTATTGATTTATATTTTGCACTGTACGATTTTTCCATTAATATATAGTTTGTATAAAGTTTTGAGAAATAAATGAAGGTTTCATAAATTGCTTTTTCCACAATTTCCTTTTAAGTGAAAAAAATTTATAAATATTTTTATGCTTTAGACCTATTTATAATAATTATATTAACAATAATTTATAGTGAAATAGCATGAAGAGATAAATGAGTGATTTTTTAGACAGCATTTTCTAAATTATTCATTGTTACATCCATACACACAATTTATATTTAAACTTTTTTAAAATGTTTAACTAGAATACATTAAATACTTTTATACATTTCGTTATTAATAGAAAATAAATATTTGCAGCTATTTTTAAAGTTAAATTTTTTCTTAAAGTAAAACTGAGAGTTATCAGTAAGTTTTGTAAAAATAAAACAAACTGATTTGCGAAAATTAGCAAAGGATTGTGAATATCATTTTCATATATAAATGCGTAATATACTCTTGAAAAAATCATTGCTCATATTTTGTTATTTGCAATATAAAAATATTAGATATTTGAATCCTTTTAGAAGAATCTATAGTTTAAATATTTAAAAAAAAGAAAGAAAGAAAAGAGCATTATGATTTGGGAATAAATCGAAAATTCCTTACAAAATAACATGTTGCGTCGTATTTTAAATGCAGTTAGCATTCACCAGATGGCAGCACAACGAACCAATTTGTATTTATAATCATTAGTAACAAAAATTTAATTTTAATTCAACAATTTATTTTTACTTATAAATAGAAACATAATTTAATTTTGTTAACTATTTTCATGCCATTATATTATATTATAAATTAATAAAGGTCTGGAGTTATAGCAAGCAGTGAAAAGCTTACTTATTTTTCCTATAACTTGCAAAATTCTTATTAAATAAATCGAAACAGACTTTTTTAACAGAGTAAATATCTGTGAAAAAAATTTTTTTTTAATTTAAAAAATCTACTTTTACCGCAGGAAATATTTTTGAAAAAATACAACAATTTTTGTTTTTTGTAAAGCAGCAAAATATTACATTTTTCTTAAAATAAAGAAATCATTGCATTTCGAAATTTTAAATTCGTAAATTCGTAAAAGAGAAATTTCGTCGTCATATGATTAGGGAAATTTTGACTAAGCAAAATATGACCATTTCTTAAGGCTTCTATAACAAGGTATATATATAAGGCATAAAAATCTTGAAGCATAAAAATAAAACTTATAATTTGTTCACTTACTGAGATAGAACGCTGTGTTCCTTAATAGTTCTCTTTCAGCTGAAACAGAAAATC
The DNA here is from genome assembly GCA_037975125.1 of Latrodectus hesperus. Classification (NCBI taxonomy): domain Eukaryota; kingdom Metazoa; phylum Arthropoda; class Arachnida; order Araneae; family Theridiidae; genus Latrodectus; species Latrodectus hesperus. The sequence goes on along the minus strand of CM075850.1, from coordinate 74,749,050 downwards.
TTCCTTTGTGTGATTTTTGTTGGGGGTAATATATGATGAAGGATTAATAAGTTTATGGATAGCTCTGCTTGTTCAATTAAAGACAGAAGAACAACGGTTTTATTGATTACTTAAAATGTAATTGATAATGATCAGCACATAGTTCAAATATTATCTTCAAATACTGAAATTTATTTCTTTTTGAGAAAAATTCTCACTCACGCATAATAATGCACGATAAGATAAAATGCAAATTTATATGAAGACTCCCAACGAAAAAAGAATTATTCTTTTTAAAGATGGTTTTGAGATAGATTCTCATATATTTTTCAGAGCGTAGAAGGCATTGAAAGGTTTGAAATTTTCATTCACTGCTTCATTTTGAATTATGCATTGAAGCCGTACATAGTTCTTCGTGTTATAAAAAATTTTAATATTTTTTGACTATAGAAAATAACACAAAAAGGATATTTTTTAATTAATACTAAAAACTTCTTTTTTTGTAAAAAAAAAAATGAAAGCTGTATCGCATAGTAACAAATAACAAACTGTTGTTTTTCAAAAGTATAACATAAATTGATTGGAAAGGTATGAATAGACTTTAAAATCAAAATTCAGGTTATCTCGTCACAGTAAACATTTTATTATCGAGAGTTAAAAACAGTATAATAGATTTGTTAAAAATTGCATAATATTTTCAGAACTATGTTTTCTAAAAGCTAAATAGTTGTACTAATTCAAGAATTTTCAAAAAACTGTTATACTGATAAGTATACTATACGATAGTGCATACACATATATGAGACGTACTTGATAAATAGAGTACCGATTTTATGAACTCTCGACGATAACTGGTGTGAAAAATCCCAATTTAACGAAATTTTAATCACTTTTTAAAGGAACTTTCTTAATCGGAATTTTAAGCTTATGCTCCCAATCTGGAAATCATTTTTACAATATCTATGCGAAATTATTTGTGATTAGGAATAATAAATATTGCTAAATTTATTCATATTTAGCAATATTTAATTATCATTAATATTATTCATTGCTAAATATTTTATATATAAGCAATAATTAATTATTATATATTAGTGGCTTAGAATAATAAATTATCTTTATCTTTTTTAAGATGTTTCGAATATAAGATAAGGAAAAACGTAAATTTAATCGCTTAGTATGTCTCTTCGAAGTTTAGTGCATGAATAATGAAGATCTATTTTTCGTTACTTTTTAATCTATGTGAAAAAAAAATTATGTCATAAAATGAAATTGGTTAATTTTGTACACATATTTAATACTTATTTTTCTTTCTGTTTTTGTTTAAAAAAATCTTAAGCTACCGTTTTTCCTAATTTGTTTTGAACTAACTAATATTTCTTATATTCCTTTTCACAAAACAGTAAATCAAACTTCAGCTATATATTACCGTATACTTTTGTATAATAATGTATAAGCCAACCAGTATTTCATATTAAACAGTTAAAGCTGTTAACTCTTCTTCACAATTTTCAACTGGGAATTATATCTCAGTTAGTAAGTAATTTAAAGCAGACAAAGTTTATGTCTTTTTTTATTGTGTTTTTTATTAATAATTTTGTTTTATATTTTATTCGCTTAAAACTACTTATCAAATCTTTATTAATTTAAGCTCTTGTATATTGAACATTATTTATATAATTTTGACTAGATTGTATTTTAGAATTAATATTTTGTTTTGTTTTTATTTTTGTTTCATGTACCATCATGCTTTTCCTATTGATAATCTACTTATTTTATCTAAGGCTTTAGGGTAATGTTATATTTTTATGCATTGAACTATAACATACATTTAAAACGCCTTTCTTCATTTCCAAGCCTTCTTGATAAAAATGGCATAATTTTACTATTCATTATTATTATTTCTTTTTTTACTCACAAGTGTTATTATTCTTTTTTTATTTTAATTAAAATTTTCTTCTCTTATAATTTAAACTCACTTTTTCATTTAATCATTTTCAAATTTTTTCTTACAGATTAACACGATTACTTGTATGTGTTCCGGGTATAATGAAATACTTCTTAGTTAATATACTGGTAGAACACAGTAATTTTATAGATACTTAATTTTCATATTCTTATAGTTTTTTTAATTTGGAATATGAAAATATATAAGAACATAATACATAATATTGTACTTGATTCATTTAGTCACAAATTAATGGTATACCTCTGAAAATTAAAAATATTCATATAGCAGAAGAATTAATCTTTTTTTTTTTTTAATTCACATTCTTCTCCTACAACCAAGTATTTATTTACATATATTTTCAGTTAATTCTTATAATTTTTTATGATTTACTGCATCTTAATACATTTTTGCGTTGTAATAAAGTTAAATAAATTATAACTAATGTAAGTCTTTTGAGCTAGAATACTAATAATTTAGATGAATTATTTCATCGCTCTGACATACCAAAATTTTGGAAATTCTGGTTCAAATTTTCGATTCATAATTATAAAATACATTTTGAATAGAGATAAAATGTTACAATTCAGCACCAGGGTTAGTTGCTGGTACACATGTGCCAACTCAGCCACAGTAAATCCCTAAAAAGGGAATGAGAATCGCATCTTCCCTATCCGATGGGGAATCTAGTTCAGTTGCTATTTGGATACAGTCGTATGAAGACTATTAGCACGAGTGTATTATGGTGTGGAACTCATTTTATGAAAATTAATTATGAAAATTGCTATTTATTAAATTGTTATTGTTAGATTGTTGATGTTAGATTGTTAAAATAAAATTTTAAAGACAATAAGATTTATTAATGAATAAAATCACGCAACCAAAACGTAACGCATTGACTAAATTACGAGTTATTTCAGTTATTTATAAAATTACAGTTACATCACAAGATTTCAGAAATTCTAATTCAAATTTTTCATTTTAAGTAATTCTGAATACAATAATAAATGTGAAACAATGTAATAATTCAGAAGCAGTGTTAGTCATAAGTGATAACTTATTACTCATTTAGATAATTTATCAAATCACATTTACTTGAGCCTCCCAACTTGTCTAGTGGTCAGCGTGCCTGACTGCGGATAAAGGAGGTCCTGGGTTCGAATCCTGGTTCCGGCATGGATGTACTTTCTCTCTCTATTTATCCTGTCTTTGTCTTTTCCTTATATGAATGAGGTTTGAATGGTTGCCTACCCTATAAACTGGTACTTATGGCATGTGTGTAGAGCAAAGTCGTACTTTCACCTTCATGGGGCTCTGATTAAAACGAAAGACGCTCCCAATTGACTTAAATTCGTATAGCCAAGGCATTGCGAGCTTGGCTTGTCCAAATGTCATTAGTAACAACAACATTTACTTGCCAAAATTTGGAAGCTCTGAATCAAATTTACTATTTCAAATTATTCTAAATGCATTATACATTGTAAAACAGTGTTGCAACGATTAATCAAAAGCGTTAATCATTGGTATTTATAAATATTAATCATTTATGATTTTTATTAAATCTTGTTCATAGGTTGACATTTCAGAAATTTTGGATAAAATTTTCTTAAGTACATATAGTTTTGTGCGAGAATATGCAAAAATAATTATGAAAAGAGAATTCAGAAAGTGTTCAAGTTTATATCAATACATTCATATTTAAGGGGTATTCAAATTAATGTTCATTTTATATTAGGATATGAAAAAATCAAACACGCTGTAAAAACTTCATAATTTTAATTTTTGATGCCACAAAGTTTGATTACTTATGAAACGTAATCGATAGTAATATTTTCCTATTAAAATCGATTGGTAACATGAATTTTTCAATTTTTTAAAAGCTTTCTCTACTATCTTTCACTCATCCTTCACGCTACTTCAAAGTTGACAGAGTCTTACCTGTCATAATCCATTGCTTGATTAGTAGAGCTTACGAACAATAAAATTGCTTGACCAGTAGAGTTCGACATTTAAGAAGAGGAAAAGCTGATGGAAACCAAGATATTTTTAAAAACAGAAAAGTTTCATTGAAGGTGTATGTCTAGAAGGAAAACATCTTGAAAGAATACAATTTTCTTTTAGAATAAAAAAAAAAACTTTTCAAAAGGCTAGACTTTGGGATTTTTTGTTTTTTTTATGTAGAGAGAACAATACGCATTTGTTTCTAATTTAAAATATCATCATTGAGAGAATTACTTGATTTGAATGTCTATTATTCAGCCAATTAGAATTTCATTGCTTAGTGTTAACGTTCGCAGAGAGTTTCTTGAGCTTTAACTTTTTTTTCAAAATTTTTTTCTTTTAAAAAGTTGCTTTCAAATTATTTCTCATTGACCTTTACTATAAATTCTATACATTTTTCCTTGATCAGTGTTTTGTTCATTATAATTGAAAATCAAAAAAATATTGAAAAAATACATTTGGAAGAAGATGACCATAATTCTTAATTAGCTCGTAAAGAAATTCGAGAAAAGAGTTTAGACTTCACATTCTAAAGTGTGCAGAAGAATTCTTCAAATTTAATCCGAATTTAAATATTTAGAATTATATACATTTTACGAGAATTATGTAAGGATTCCAAAAATATTGGAATTTAAATGGAAAAATAAACGTAGTTCCAATATTGGATATGATTGAATATAATTTTAAAATTGGAATTATTCGAATTTGAATGGCCAGCCGAAACTTTGATAAAGAAGACCACCAGGAGTTCATTTATCATGTAAAATCAGTTGTACACATTGCTAAGACTAAGCAAATAAATTATTTGATGCCTCATTTAAGAAGAGAAGACATGATAAGCGACTAGAAACTTTAGTTCCTTCGAAAAGGAAAACAAATAGACTTGGTTCAACATTTTGGCTCATATCTTTTGGTATTTTCACTGATATTTCTGTATGTATGTGTATCTATCTAAATATATATATATATATATATATATATATATATATATATATATATATATATATATATATATATATATATATATATATATATATATATATATATATATATATTGCAATTTCAGATTTGAAATATATTTAGAGAAAGTTTAATATGAAAATATGACTGTGATCTAATTCTAATTTCTAGTACTTTTTCTGAGTTAGATATAGGGTTTTGAATGTGTGTTGACGTGAATGATAAAAAGGAAACGTATTTGATTTTTTTTAAACATTTGAAAAAAAGACTAAAGAAATGCTTTTGAATATTAACGAGATTGTTAGGAGTTTTGTGTAACTAGTGTCAAAAGCTTAATATCATTTCTTAGAAAACTTTTTTTTTTGTCAATTAGAATGTTTGTCACATCAAGTTCATTTATAACTCATCCTTGTGAGAATTCTGAAGGAATAAAAGCGATCAGGACGATGTCACTAGAGGGAGAAATATATCCTAAAAAAATTTGACTTTTAAATAGAATTTGGATGAAAATAATCGTTACATAAAATGTCACATTTTGTTACGTAATTTCATATTCACGTTTTGAATAATTATTTCTTTAAAAACATAAATCATAAAATGAATCGTCGACTTGGATAAGCAATAGCTTTCAGTGGAAAACGTAAGCTAACTTTCTTTAAAAATTGCGATTTAGAACCACAGCGATAGTTACTAACATTTAAAAATAGTTTCTTATAATATAGAAAAATAGTTCCTTTTCATAATGCTGTTTTGCATCATGAAAGAATATTTTGCGAGTAGATCTGCGAAAAATAAAACGAATAAGTAGTTGAACGCTTGAAAATTCCCTTCAGTTACGAAAGTATTAAATGTAGAATATGAGGTTCAGGGCAGCGGTGGTTGGTAGATTAGCGTATTCGTTCTCGTAACCGCAAGGTAGAGAGTTCGAATCTCGAACCAATCGAAACTGGGGCACGTTGAATAAGTCATTTTCTCAGTGTTTTCCATTTAAAATGATACTTGCGGAGGTGGTAGACCAAATCTTAGGGTCTTATGTTTGTTCCCTGCTTTTAAATTACGAAGATTCATTTTCGGGCTATGATGGCATATCATTGGATGTCTCCCTCTCTATATGAAGTACTACCAACTCCACCCTTTGTAGTACTAAAAGGTGAGAATCTCAGTAGATGGGCATTTACAATAAAAGAAAATGAAATTCATTTCAGTCTCTCTCAATGCATTTCCGATCGATGGCCTAACAGAAAAGACGAAAACATATTCGGTGTAAGAGACAAAAACAGTATTTTTCCAAAAATTTAATAATAATGCCTAAAAAAATAAATTATATGGGTATATAGAAATTAGGTAAATCAAAGTTGTGTGTGCGCATAGTTTTTCTTTCTCCCAGTAGTTGCAAATCGAGAATAATTTTGAAAAGGTAGAATAAAGCTGTTGTACTGAAGATAAAAGATTTCCAGATCAGTATGTGCGTCGTGACATAAAAGCAACTTTACAGTGAGTTCAAATCAACGTTAATACGCTTTAAATTAATCACAAACACTGTAAATTTAATTTCAAAATGAAATTCGAATTATGATTTAAGTTACCCAGAGACCAACATAAGGATATTTTTCATTTCATTCCTAACAGCCTATCCCTCCTTGCAACTCTGGAAAAAAATTTAAAGGAAAAACAGGATAAGTATTTTATTTATATAAAAGGTATGAAAGATAAATATCAAAGACTTCATTTAAAATTATTATTTAAACTTTAATAGAAACAACAAAGTAGAAATCTGTACTTAATTATAAATTAAATTAATTACATGCTATAGATAGTTAATAAAATAAATAAACATATGCATATTAATATGTATGCTTAAAAATCATTATTAAACTGGTTCTTTCTGCTCTAAAGAGATTGTATGACATATATATCAGGGCTTGTAAAAAACTAAGCCCTATACTTAAAATTTTAACCATTTTTCAAGTATTAGAGCACTTTAAGCTACAAAAAGTTAAAAAATTTTATTTTTAGTAAATATATGCATATTTGTATTAAAAATTGCATTGTTTAATTGTTGTTCTAGTTAGATTATAAGTAAACTATTCAATTCAACTCTATATAAATATATTCTTTCATTTTAAATCACAATTTTTTAAAATTTTAAATATAATAATTTCATGATGTGTATATATTCACTGATTTACCAAAATATCTAAACCAAAACTATCCTATAATATTTAAACAAAATTATAGTTTTAAAATTTTCGATTGACTAATAGAAAAATGAAAATTTTAAAACAATTACGGAATAATTATGAATTAATTTAAAATAATATGAATTCAACATCTAAAAATGCTAAAAAAGATATAAAACTACTATTTGTAGCTATTACTAGAATTTTCTATTGATTATGTTAGTATTAGATACATTTATTCGAATGTAATATCAGTTATAAAAATATATGAGTCTAAATCCCAAATTTAAAACTAAATTATTTTATAGTTTTATTAATTTCAGTATAGATTCACAATTTTCAGTATAAATTTCAATTCGTGAAATTTGTTATTTAATTTTCGTTATTATTCCGTATTCAACATTAATTATTATTTCAATAAAGAAAACTGATTAAGTAATAATATTATTAGAAACAAAAATGATAGTGAATAGAGAATGGTAAATATAAATGAAGTATGATTTAGCTTAAGGCAAAAGCATAAACTCTTATAAGTACGATCTGTGAAATAGAAATTTTGTAGAAAATGTAATTCGATGGCTTAAGATATCAAATAGGACAGCAACAAATTCATTATACGCTCTTCAAACCCTTCCTCTAAATTTAAGAATCTTTAATATAGTTTATATAAGAAGCAAATTTATTAACTTTTATTGATAATTAAACGCAATTTACTTTACATAAAAAAGGAGCTATTCTAGGTTTAGCATTCAAATTGGATAATGTAATATTTAATTGACATTAAATGACAATTCATTTTAATTGCTAAATGACTTGCTTAGTAAAAATGTTTTGAGTAAAAACATTTCTTTATATTCTATTTTTTGAATGTATATAAATTATAATCTTATATTAACATTTTGTTATGGTAACGAGTTCCAATAATAACTTTTATTAAAATATGTACTATAATAAATTATATTGAATCAGCCCTAAACTGTTTCATGTCTTTCTTATCCTGTATTAAAAACTAAGAATAAACGACAGCTAAAATAAAGAGAAATTGACTCAAATTTCTAATTACTCTTTAAACTAGATTTAATTTGTTACGTAAAACTAGGTTCATTACAAAAATGCTTATATTTTTTTAGATATTTGGAGTATGCAATTTTGCTTGCTCCAAATAAAATACCGATTCGTCTCATTTTAGTCGAAATTAGAGAGCATTTTGGTTAAAATAATTAATTCCAAAAGGAATATAGAATATTCAAAATTTCTAACGAATAAATTCGTTAAATAACTAATTACTTCATTAATAGTCCATTGTTTGCACGCAAGTAGCAGAAATTAAGTCCAATAAATCGATGATATAGAGAAATGTTTCGTTAAACCATCAATTAGAAGTCCTTTTCGACCTATTTACTTCCTTATCGGGTATATCCCAGCTTTCGAAATAAGCAATTGTCTTCACGGCACCATTTGAGCGCGAAAGTCTTAGATCTGCATTAATTCAGTTAGCTTATACGCTAATTTTCGTACAACTTAATGGTGTTAAATATTCACTTTGTCTTTTTTATATTAAGCACAAGGTAATGTTACAAAAACGACCTTCAAGATGGAATAAACGCTTACCCACCCACTTTTGTGAACACGGTAAAAAATGCAGAAACACGCAGTTTAAACATCAGAATTAAACCATAGAGTTGTTAAAAAAGGTTTTTAAAGAATTAGAACAGAATTAATAGGTATTCAGATCATTGAAATAGGGTTTTAGAGGTAATAAATGTGTCTGAGTAGAAAGGACAATCGTTTTTGCGCAACTTTGAGCAATTAGGGGTACATTAAATTTATACTGTCATAATCTTTTTTACTTTTATTACAAAATTCATATGACTAGATTTTAAGAAACTAATATAAATCAACATTTTCAGTTTTGGTCATGAAATATAAATGGCGATCAAATTAAGTCTTATTTTTGTGGATATTTTTTATATGAACCATTTTTATTATAGTTTATAATAAAAATTACAATTAAAAGGGGTTCAGATAAAAACAATATCATACAATTATCAAACGGAAAAATTAAAAAAAAACTGTTGGCTTGCGATTAAATTTAAATTAATCTAAGTTTAATTTAAATCGATATCCAAAAACATATCCTGAGTATTTTGAATCTTCCTAATCTTCTAAGTATAAGGAAGACAACTTTGGTGATTAGAGTAAACAATATATTGAGTTTTTTTATTAAAATTATCCTTAAAAAATTTTCCAGTTAAAAATTAATATAAAAATAAAATCTTTAAAATTATCACATAAAAATTAAAATTATATTTCATGATTAAACGCGTAATTATAATAGCAATTCGTACAATACATTGGTGATATTATTTTACTTACAAGTATAAACAATGTTGAAAACATTGCAAGTTTATACCCAGATAATTTTTTCAGAATATTTCGAGTAATCAAAAACAGTAGCTGTGCTGTAGGTAGTATTGATGTCTATATATATATATATATATATATATATATATATATATATATATATATATATATATATATATATGTATATAACTGGATTTCAGATAATCAATGAGTTAAAATTTCGAGTTAAACTATTTTGTTATGCAAGAAATGTAAAGATAATTAGAAGCCTAAATAAGCATATATTGTCGAGGGATGTGGATTAAAATGTTAACCACGTGAAGCAGTATAAGCAATATGTAAGGGAAAAGCATAAAAGAGAGCAACAATTTATCAAAATTTTTTAAATAACTGCTCAAAAGAGCCTCCGAATATCTTCCAGTTCTGATACCACTTATGGAAGCATAAAATGATCCATGCCTATGTAGCTCTAGATAAAAATGCTTGAATATTTGACAATCTTTCTTCTCATCCAGAAATCGCTCCATCTTTTGACAGCTTAACTTTTTTTGCAATGTCATGCATGAAATAAATCATAACTGTAATAATGCATGTCACTCGAAATCCATGTGGAATGGACGATTCAAGTCAGAAAAGCATTTTTTTCCGTAATTCCGTGTTATTTCCACCTGCATCCTTTGTGTGGGGTTTTCGCACCCACATTTCTAAATAAAATCTGCTTAATTTGAGTTCCATCTTCTCACCTTTACTTTCTGAGATATAGTTTTGAAATATATAATTATTATTAATTGTAAGCTTTTCAGACTAGTAAAAATTACAAAATATGTGATATATTTATTTATTTCGCTTTACAGACGTCTTCATATACAAGACTCTCTAAATAACATACTTTAATGATCATCATCATACTTTAATGATCTACTTTAATATAACATACTTTAATGATCATACATCAAATCAATGATTTATAGTCATTAGGCAACTTTGAGGTTAATGTTTATTCAGTCAGGAGTTTTTGGATCTGAGTACCACTAGAATATTAAAGTTAAGCATTACAGCCAACGAATTTAGAAGAGTGACCACTTACACGTTTTCTAGGATTTTCATGAATTTAAGTCTCTCTCTCTCTCTCTCACACACACACACAAATTAATATTTTTTGACTTTTCTACATCCTATCAAGTATTGTTGTGATGAAAATATCTATGTCCATTAAGTGTTCTAAAAGTCATATTTTTCAGTTGATGTAAATGGATTATTTTACTTAATTTAGCAACAATATAATTATGCTTTGATTCTGGCTAAAGTTATCCACTTAGACATAAATCTTATTTGCCCAAGAAGAAGTCTCTGTTATTGGAATTAATTTTTTTTGGCTATCTAATAAAAGGAAAGCTTTATTTTTTAAAGGCCTGTTTTCTAAAGTCAACATTGAATATGGCTAATTAGTTTTCCCGGGAAAAAGTTGTTCTCTTTTGTTAGTTATGAGCGTAGCTGGTTTCATGGGTTGTCAGCTTTGTTGTAAAAAATACTTAAGCTGAATTTTTGAAATAAATCAAAATAAAACTCATTATGACAATTAATGTAGCAAAAACTGTCAAAATGGCTCTTAGATATAGAATCAATCAAAATACATAAAAAATTATATTCTTCTGTGTGTGAAGTAGATTTTCCACACAGAAATCGCTTTATACGATTTTAGATTCTTCAGAGTATTTTACTATATCGTGATGGGAAAAGAAAAATGATTACTAGCAAATTTCGGATGTCGATAGTGGCGGAATTATTGCCTATCGAAAGTGTGGATTATCGTATCATAATATTGCCAATCGCATGGATCAAAATTCAAAGAATATCATGCTAATATGGGAAATATGGAAACCAATATGTTAAGGATCGTACTGAATAGCACATACAGGGCTTAACATCTTCCCATAATAAACGTTTAAGATATCAGAGATATTCAGTGGTTAATCTTGGAAAACTGTATTACCAATCATGGATCCTTAATCAGGAAATGGATTTGTATACAGCTCGTCCCTTATCTGCTTATACAGTGCGACGATGATTGGAGTAACACAGGCTGCCGGCACAACAATCATTATCTAGTTTATTTGACAATATAGCAGACTGCAACTGTGGTGTTCCTAGCTACAAAATTGGAGACAGGAAAAGCAAAATGTAGTCTTTTGAGATAAATTCCGGCTTCCGTGGGCATCATTCTAATGACCGTATGTGTTGGAGGATCAAAGGAGAACGCTTGTCTTCTGTCTGAATTCGATATCGTCAAAAGGGCTCTGCATTCATATGGGCAGCTTTTGGGTACAAGATACACACATCTCTGGATCGGATCAATGGTAATGTCAACGGAGATCAGTACATACCTGAAATCTTATGGTCAGGTTTGAGTCTCATCCTCAAAGGCCAGTAAAAGGCAATCTTCAACAAGATAATACAAGAGCCCAAGTTACATGTCATTTTCTGTCCTGTGTAGAGGTTATTCGATTGTTGTTCTTGCCTGCATGGTCTCCAGATTTCCCCTCAAATGAAAATCTCAGTTCATGAGTTGCCGAGATTAGCAAGTTAACCTTCTCCAGCAATTGCAGTAGAGGAAGTGTGGTATAGAATTGAAGCGTTATGGAATGTGAGTTACCAGTTTCAATCCTTCAATGCCAGTCTGATTCCATGTTTAACGATAAATGCTGTTTTTAACTGCAAACACCGGCATCATTTTCTACTTATTTCGTCCTACATCTATTACATCCCTGTAAAACCCAAATAATGTATCATTTTGTCTTCATGACCTACTGTTTGCAAAAAATTAATTTCTTTTTTCATTAACTTCCCTTCATAGTATTGCAACAGTAAACTGCCGTTTAAATTTAACAAAAATGCACTACACTTAAATTTAATGAAAATTTATATATTTTAATTAAATTTAAAGTATTCAACTGATCAGTAATGAACGACTTCAGATTTAATAAAATATTAATAGAAAGAGCTTTCAAGAATTACTAAACATATGGATAAAAACACTTTTTTTATATTGAATAACAGTACTTAACTTCATGTCTTTCATATTATTTTATGTATAGTACTTTTCTTTAAAATAAAAAGATGAAGCAAAATTGTATATTTATAAGTAAAATCTGTGGATATTGATCATAATTTTGCGAAATTTTACTATAAATTCTAAAACACTTTTTAACGAAATATCAATTTTACACGCTTTTATAAAAGATATATTTTCAAGGTTGAAAATTTTCAAAGTATGCTCCGTTTTTATTAGAATGTCAGTGGTTTACATTTGATATGATCTTCTACGGTGATTTTATACCATTAAGTCCTGGTTTATCAAATCAAGACTTAAGGTTTAACAGGATTCTGAGGCATTGAAAAGGCATAATCCCAAAGTGAAAGCTAAATTCATGAAATATTAAATAAAATACCTGAGTGTAGACTATTCATTTAAAAGAGTCCCTCTGTTAAATGTCAAACTGTGCTTACATTTTGTGAAATTACATTTTAAAATTATTATAGTTGTTAGAGCCAGTCTAAGCCAAATGGTAGATAAAATAACGATTATATATCTTTGATTTAGTGAGTAGAGTGAAGTATAAAACATTTTTGAGTACAATACTCTTGTGTTCAATCTATGGAAAAATATTAAAGATGTAGATTTTGTCCTCAATTTACCTGTTCTTCGTTCTGTGTACTGTAATACGTAAAATGATGGTAAAGACATGCATCAAAAGGTTTTTACTTTTGAGCAAAAACCCAGCGTACAAATTGAAATGATTCTCCAAGTATTTCGTTGAAATTATATTTCTTTAAAACTGAGTATTTCGTGTCTTATATTGCATAGCTAACCCAAACGAACACACGTCATGTTCACTAATGGCATCTGGGGTACGTAAATTAAGTAATGGTTCCAATGTTCAAATAAGTAATCGAAATATCTCTATAAGTAATTTCAAGTAATAAATCTAATATGTAATTCCAATAAGCTATCCGATGTTCTTTCAGAGACGTGGCATGGTATAAAGCGGCGGGTGTCAGCCCAAGCAGTGTTTTCCTTACTTGTCCATGGCCCAAAATTACCAGGTGATTGGCTAATTTTGAGGCTTTTTAGTGGGCAAATATGGTCAGACTAAAACGCATTTTCAACAGACATCCACGAACAAAAATATTGTAATATTCAAGAATCAAATTAAAAAAATAAAGATAAAATTAAAATTATTGTAGCGTTTAAAACTTCTTTGAGTACATAGTGAAAGTTTGTATGTTTAATTGGTAATAAAATAAGTTTCATTTAATAACATTGTTTGTAATATCGGAAATTACTTTCTTGCCGATTCAATTCCGATATTTCTTATTTATTATGGATATTAATATAGCCTTTTAAATAAGATGATATATTATGATACTTTATAAGAAAATTTTTTTACAGATTTTGTATGAGATATTTTACGTATGAGATGAAATTTTTCGATATTTTATTATATTATTTAGAAAATTATTCAATTTCTTAATGGAAATTAAAGGGAAACATGCAATAAAATGTAATTATTCTTATTAGATAACGGCTTTATTTATTTTAAAATGCCCGAATCTAACGATTAATTGGAACTTTAGCATTTTTGCTTTTGTATACTTGATGCATTGTAACTGACATTTTACTTGAATATTTATTTGATGATGATAACAATGTGATTTGAACGAAATAAAAAAAATTTTTGAATCAGAAAATTTTTTAATCTGAATTTATAATTTGATGTTAGTTTGATAGTTAGATAAATCAAACTAATTTCAGTTTTAGAATTCTGTTTTACTATTAGACATTTTGTTATTCAGTTCTTAATTAGTCTGTTCGAATTCTAATCGTTGTAAAGTTAATTAATATTCAGGCACCAAGTTGGAATGTTGTCGCATATTAAATAATAAATTACATTAAAAGCTATGTGAGCAATTAATGTATTCCATATTAGAACGTAGTAAAATTTCCTTATTATTTAAACTAAAACAATCTATTAAAATGACTCTAAAAATCTTATAATTGTTTTCTAGGGAAAATTATTACGAAGAAAAAAATGTTATAAAATGCAGCTAAAATGAATCATCGTTATAATCTGGCACGTTTTTTTTCCAGCACCGATAGAGGAAAAATATTTAAAAATACAATTTTACATTATATTGCCTTTTAGATATCAAAAGCAAATTTATTTGCTCATTTATAAATTTAAATCAATTCTTGTACTTCACCCTCATTATTTTTTGGGATTAAGCTCTTGATCTTAGACTAAATCTATAATTTTGGAGACCAACAGAATAAACTAATCAAAATGAATTCTAAACTAAAAATTGAAGCTACCTAGTGTAAAATTTTATTTTCAATTCAGCAATTTAAGTAAATTAAGCTTACTCAAAATTATACAGCTCAGAAATAGAATTTAAAAAATAAGCTCAACAAAACGTACTCTTTTTTCTCTAGTTTCAAAGAAAATATTATAATTTATAATATTTTTTTGGCTATTTACGTTCTTTTGAGTTGCACAGATTTTTGACTATATTTCTTTCGAATTTTCATCACATTTTGCGATGAACAGATTTTTCTTTGTAGTTCACTTCATTTGCCATATTTTTTCGCTTTGATATGCAAAATTATTCAAAAAGATTATATTTCATATTTTTTAACTCTAAGTTTTTAAATTTTGTTCTTAGATTGTCCTGTTTTGTAAATATAATCACCTGATTCTGAGTTATATACATTATGGAAACAATAAAACAAATTGAAAAGCAAATAAAACACATTTTTAATAGGGAAACATATTCGAATATCAAACATCATTCCCCCAGAGATTCCCATTGAAAATTTTGAATAACATATTGAAATAGGGTGAGATATAACATGAAAAATCACGGTATTTATCAATATGAAAAAGTTTCAGTATCTATCTATATATATATTGGCTTTAAATTATAACTTTGGCAACCAAATGGGTATTTTTGTTCAGATTTACAAAAGAGGAGGCATAGGATGCAGCAACAATGGGTCGTGACTCAGATGAGGCATGTGGTGACCTCTGCTTGACTTGAAAACTTCCGAAACCTTAGGAATTTCAAATTGGTGCTTTGGTTCTTCATTATACACCTCATCATGATGCTCTCGGGGATGTTCGTAAGCACCAAATCCTTGGGTGTCACCAGATCCTGCGAAACCTCCGATTCTTGCCGTAGTCACATTCATCACTTCCTCATGGTCTCTGCGGTAGGGGTAGTCATCCTCATGACTATCGCTATACTTGTATGGTGAATTATGATAGCCCGTGGGGTATACTGTTTCTGGATATCTGGAATGGTACTGTCTCACACTTTGAACATCAGGGAATTGTTCAGCTGGTGCACTGCCATCGCTGTATGGTATCAGTGAAGAGAATTTTGGCCAATCGTCCAATTTTCCACCCGAGGTTCTCCAGTCGAAACTTTTGTAGGTACCTCTCTGGCTTTCAGCGAGACCCAAAAGAAGCAAACACGTCGCCAAAACCTGTGAGAAAAGAATGAGTTAATACATCTATTTCTATAATGAATGGATAAAATGTGTAAAATCTCATTGACCAGGAAAAAGTGAAGTCAAGCTATGTGATTCTTCACTAACAACAGAAAAGTGTATACACGATTGTTGCTTTGATAAACTATTGGTGATTATTTCGTCAGTAATTACCTTAATAATTTTTCCGCTTTTCACCAAAAATGGTAAAAATCTTTAGGTTTATTCATTTAAATAGCTTTTATGGGCGCTAAAAATAGTGTTTTGAAAAGATTTTATGTTTACTTATTTTTGCAAATTATCTGTGCCACAAATTATTTAATTGTATGTTCTAAAACATTAATATCAACAGTTTTTTTTTAAATAATTTTTTTTAAATTCTTGTATAATACCCACTGCTCAACAATTTGATAAATATTTAAGGACAATTTGGCGGATTTCACTTTCACTTTCTTGGTGAACAGCATTTTACAGATTTATCATAAAAATAAAGCAATTTCATTAAAGTTTAAGTATGAGAAGTGATCACACACACATTTATGTAAAAATAAACTATATTACTGGACTCTGTGAATTTTTTTTTTGAATTGCGTGTCATGTATTATGATATAAAAATATGTTAGTAATTATGATATCTGGCATTGCAAATATAATAATATAAGAATATTTCCAGAACTGTTAAAACTAATATAATTTACGTATGACATGACTTCTAATCTTAACATTTGTAACTCATGAATCTACATTGCACTAATTTTTAAACTGTTATAGACAGTTAAAAAGTTTTAAAATGTAAAATTTCACATTTTTTTCATCATCAAATGATGATTAAAAAATGTGAAATTTTAAATATTAAAAAAATGTGAAATTTTTTTTCGATGTTTGAAATATCATTTCTTCTAAATCTTTATGATGATGACCTTTTCTTCAAGCTCTGTAAAACAACTGCTGAACACAAGACATTTGAAAAATTTGGATTAATAAAAATAGTTTATGCATTACTCAACTATGCAAGTTCTTTACTCTAATTCTAATATACATTTATAATATTGAATTTAGATGATTTCGAAAGCAACAAAATAGAGAATGTTTCAAAATTACTAATTTAACATAATAATTGATAACCACGGCAGATTATGGTCATAAATGTTAAAAACCTTCTTTATTGACTTGTCATATTAAAAATTAAATTTCTCTAAATATTTACTAGTTGAAGTATTGAATTTTCGAATACACACAATTGAGCTAATAATACAAATATATTTATGAGTATTGTTTTTTATATTTATTTAAGTATTCAAAGATTTTAACTATTGCGCATTCACAAAATCAAATTCATCAAAAATTCCATATCATGAAATAGTAGATATTAAATTTTAAGTAGCTAATTAACAAGTGTTGGTTGTTGGACTGTTATTTATTGTAGGACTATTAATAGAAGCACTGATTTTTTTTTTCAAACTACTTTCATAAAAGTTTACTATAAAAACGCTTATGGAATATATGTTCGAGTACCTTTTATTTTCATTCGTATTACCGAACTCAATAAATTTCTGTTAATTCTTAATTATAATGATGAAAATTTTACTATATTTTCATTTTCCATTTTGCACAACAGAATACACACTCAATGATTAAAAAAATCATTTCTGTTGGTTTTAAATATTTTCTATGATAACAGAAAATAAATTGCAAATATAAAATGATAGATTTTTTGAAATAATTCATGCGCTAATAGAATGTTTATATGTGGCACATCGAAAAACATGTTTATATGTGACACGTCAGAAAATAGATTCGCAATATTTAATTTACAACATGAAAACGACTTTTAAAAATTAATTTTTTTCTAACACTCTACCTATACATCATAAAATACTATATTTTAATGTAAAATAAGACACTAAAACGATAAATGCTTACATTAAAAGGAAATAAATTTAACAGATATAAAATAATTTACTTTGAAGTTATTTATTTAATGCTCGGCGATTACCATAAACATAACTGAATCCATTTCAGTCTTGTCAGTTGAGTTCCATGCAAGTGTAATCCATTTCATTCCACGTGTTTCACGGACTAGGTGGGATTGTTACAAAATGGAACATGTATTTCGTATTTGTTGACAAGACGCCTATGCGAATTGTTGGTTGCGGCCTGAAATAAATGGCCGAATTTTGCGACCACACCCGGAATATCCTATTCACTTTAGCTGCCCCAACTAAGCTTAACCCAATGACTTCCTATTCAATGAATTATTCAAGGCCTTTTCTGGTTATTATGGTGGAAACTTTCACATGAGATACCAGTGACCCTATAATATTAATGTTTTAATTTTTCTGAGGGCGTATATTATTGCAACTAAAAAATGGTGATGAAAGTAAATATTATGTTAATACTCGAAACTCAAAGAATGGTTTACTTTTGAAAGTTTAAAGTAACTTTTTTATAATATTGAGGTTTATTTGTTTCAATTCAAATCTAATTCAGTATTTTGCTGTGGCAGTTAATTGGTAGTATTTTACTTCCTTATAGGAGTTGGAATATGTGTAAAATCCCCTAAAAGTAATTCACTAGTATTTGTACAACACACACACACACAAATTAAGTAAAAATAAACAAAAATGTATTAGTAATTTAACTTGGGAAACTCCCTTTTTAAAACAGGAAGTATGTTTTTTATAATAAATAATTATAATTTTTTTTAAGAATTGGTATATAAAACTTTACTCCAAAATTGGAGCAGGAAAATTTATTTTAGTAGTCTAATGTAATAATAAATAAAATTAAAAATTAAAGAGAAAGAGAGATCTATTATATACAACTATAATTAAGGAAAATGTTTAAATTTTATTGTTTTAATGATAAGTGTTGCATTTACTTTCCATGTTTCTTTTAAAGCGAAATATTTGTAAATATTTATGTTTTTTCATTTAAGAGAAACACTTTTTTTTGCCGCATATTTAAATATCTGAAGTAAGCATTTTCTGTTTTTCACACAACAATAAAAAAGATTTAAATAATTTCCGTAATTTATCAATTCCATTTAATTTTTAAATGAGATGAAGACGCATTTTATTATCGTTCATTGTTTTTCATAAATTTTTTTCTTATTTTTTTTGTAAAAAATCTATAAATAATCAACTTTATGTTTGATTTTCTATTCCATTTTCATTATTTTTTAACTATTGTTGGATTAAATTAATTATTTTTATACATTTAAAACGTGAGAAATTTTTGCTAGCAAATTTTACGTTCCCCCGTATCTCTCATAGAATTGAATGAATTCCAGTATTTAATTATGATGCAACTAAAATAGTACTATTTTAGAAAATAAAAATTGAAATTTTATAGAAATAAGATAAAGATATAGGTTAATCAGTTAGTCTTTAAATCTTAACTGAGTTCTCCATACCATTAAAAATTCATTTTTAAGCCAAAACAACTATTATTTAGATTTTTGTGTTTTAGTTTTCTCTGTAATTTACAAATGTTTCTAAACAAAATGTACAGTGTACTGCATATTTAAAATTTTTTCCCAGAAAAATAATACTCTAGAATAAAATAATAACATAACTATTAAAAATTTTTACAATTTTGAACTTATTTGCAGAAAATATGAAATATTTCACCCAGTGTAACTCATTTGTTAAATTAAAAAATTAATGCAGAATATGATCCTATTTTTATTTTTTTAAAAAAGGTATTAATTGATTTTACTGTGTTTGATAAAATGGAGCAAGCAAAAATCGACCTCGTAGGTGAATGGCCAGTACTCTGAACTTCATGTCATCAGCTTATGGATTCAATTCCCACTTCTGATTACAATGTCTGTGACATCATAGAATCTAATTCAAACTATAAAATATAGTCCTATTGAATCAATCCTTTTAATCAGATATTAATACGATGCAGTTTAGAACCTCTCTAAAAATGAACAAAGCAGATACAACGGAGGTCAGACAGTCGAGAGTCAAATAGTTGGAAATCTTAATATAATTTCATTATTATGTTAAAAATTTAACGAATTCAGATTTGA
This sequence comes from Latrodectus hesperus, assembly GCA_037975125.1. NCBI lineage: Eukaryota > Metazoa > Arthropoda > Arachnida > Araneae > Theridiidae > Latrodectus > Latrodectus hesperus. The sequence goes on along the minus strand of CM075850.1, from coordinate 74,729,032 downwards.
AAGATTCTCTAATGAGTGCAAAATCAGTTCGTATTCTTAAAAAGTTAACATTTATTTAATTGTTCTGTAAAATAAATTGTTTATACTATATAATAATCGCAATAAATGTAATTCACATGAAATTAAGAAAATTATGTTAATAATTTAACTTAGGAAACACACACACCCTATACTTAAAATGGAAAATAAAATCCTAATATATAAGTGGAGGAAATTTTTTATTGAAAAAGTAATATTGAAATTTACAAAAATTTTATGATAAAGGAAAAATGATTTACTCATATATTAGATTTAAAGATTATAAATATTTTATAGAAAAATCACCTTTGAATATTTCATGAAGTTAATTATTTCCTGTCCATTTTATTTTTTAATTATTTGGTATTTGTTTCCTTACTTAATGAACTATGTGTAAAAGTATGTTATTATTTAAAAAGAAGAGATAGAAGAGATAGAGATAGAAAGTACTGTGTACACGAATGCAAAGTGAAATTAAAAAATTAAATTAAGCAAATTATGAAAATAATATGCCAAGTTTTCCCAAGTTTTTTTTTTTTTTTTGAAACAATTGAATGCTAAATGTCACCAATCCCGTGCAATCATAATAGTTTTTCATTTTATACACGAATGAAAATAGCTTCACTGTTTTGTAATGCATGATGTTCGCAATCAATATTAAATGAAACGTAACAAAATATGTTGTTGTTGCATATATCTCCGCTGTTTAGTAACATTAAATCAGGTCTATGAAATTTGTGTTTCTAAGAAGATGTAACTCTAAAATTGCACTTGTGAAAGGATCAATTCTGGAAAGCTCGCAACAATCCAGAATATGGTCAGGAGTTGCCTGAAATTCAGCACACTTCAAGCAGGCTGGGAAAATCTTCTTTCCATAAGAATAGGACATGGATCTCAAATGTCCTCTGCTAAGCCTGTTGAAGACCGTCTGTTCCCGCCTTCAACACTTGAGTGACAAAGCACCCCAGACATTTTTCCTCTTACCATTGGTGAATTCATTCTCTTACCATTGGTAATATCCAAATAGCATCAACATCTTTTTTCACTCTACAATAAAATGTAGTTGGTATTACTTGATATTTTCTGCCCCCGTGATAAACTCCTATAAAAAATCATGCCATATAAAGCATTAGCCTAAAGTACACAAAATGAATATCTGAATTACGAACACTTTTATTTTCTCATCATATTTGATAAACTACATGATATTTTTTTTAATTTAAATATAGTAAGAAAAATTTTGATATTTTTAAAATTTACCAAGAAATGGGAAAATGCCTTTTGGCTTTTTAAATCAAAAGATATTTTATTCGCCAATGAATATGCACAAATAGATATGAAAAGAAATTATATGTAAATGAATTTTTTTGGAGGTGCAACGTGAAAAATTATTAATAGAAAAAAGAGTATTTGTGGTATGATTCGTCATTATCTAAAGTCATATCACACACACACACACACACACACACACACACACACACACACACACACACACACACACACACACACACACACACACACACACACACACACACACACACACACACACACACACACACACACACACACACACACACACACACACACACACATATATATATATATATATATATATATATATATATATATATATATATATATATATATATATATATATATATATATATACATTAGGGAAAGATGAGCTTTTTTTATTCGATATTAAAAGTTATCACAGAGATATAGAAACCACAATCAAGTTTGGAGAAAACAAATGACGTCATTTTGATAGCTGAGACCATTAAAACCAAGTAGTGTCATTTATTTTGATGTTAAGATTACAAACCTGTTCAGTAACAAGCAAATTGGAGGATTTATAATGGTTGATATATTTTTTTTACTTTATTATATCTATTATATTATATTCATAAATGTAATAAGCAAAATAAGTAATTTGGGTGTGAAATTGAAATAAAGATATTTTATATAGACATTTAAATTGACTCATAAGTTATTATCAATTAGGAGATCGCATCTTAATTTAATTTATAATATCTTATACAAAAGATACAATTGTTATTAAAATTGCACGGTTATCTCTGCGATTAAAATCTAAGATTTTTAAAAAATATGATATGAAAACTATAAGGGTTATTAAGCTGATTTGAATAATCTGAATGAATAGGCATAGTTTCTATAAAATATTATCAGTACTTTGAAAAGGAAGTGATTTTAATTTTATTTCTTGTTTAAAAACATGCATCAAAGATTACATTGTTTGAGAAATCTATGTAAAATGAATGCTGCCTATCAGCTTCCACATAATGAAAAAACAGGAATGTTATCTTTTAGGATTCAACGCAATCAGCATAAAATGTAAAATAAACCAGGAAATATCCATTTCCAGACTCACGTTTTTTTTTGTTCTTTTGATTTAAAAATGTAATGAATGGATATAAATATATAGAACTAGGAAAACTGCCGCGCCCTCCTAAATGATCGGATACTCTAAACGCCGAAACAAGATCCGTGATACAATCGATCCTTTTGATAACAGGACAGTGAAAGTATCCTAGTTCTGTTGCTCAATACTTTTGCTGTCCCAATTTCAACCTTAGTCCACTTCCAAATCGTTTCCTGCGAAAACTTTGCAACGCGCTTTGTCAGGGAATAATTGCCACTTTCTGTAATGATAGTGCACGCGACGAAACATTCTTGCTGACAAAATCAAATTTGAGAACAGTTTTCTAAGATTATTCTATTGTGATTCCAATTCAGAGCACAATTAGCGGATTTGTGCATGCAAATTACTTGACTGAATGTGGAAGCAGCCGTATTGGATTTGGCGAACATGTAATACTTCGAGGGAAACTTTCACATTCTTAGTGTTTGACCAAAGGTTGCGTTTTCTTTGAAGTTATTTTTATAAGAATGTAATGATAGTAATCAAAATAGGCAGTCGACCGTTGATAAAACAGTTAATGTTACCATTACTTTCATTGTATTTTAAAATATAAAAAGTGGGATGTGAATATGATGATAATTTACATTTGAATAAAATCGATAATTACTTTTTGGAAACTTTCTTCCATTGAAGAAAAAATTTTTTAATCTAATTCCAATGACATAAATATATTTCTTCTTTTTTAAAATCTCCAGTATTATTCAGTGAAATCAAAGAAATAGTAATCTTGTTGCAATGTTATTTAATTGAATTAACTTTAAAAATATAAATAATAATTTCTATGTCTTAGTAAAATTAATCTATATATATAATATTCTGATCTATATTCAATCATTCATAAAAATGTTATTTCCTTGACAGTTTAAAATCGATATCATTGCTCTCGTTTTCCCAATAGAAATTTCTTTACAAATTTGCTCTATAGCTAAGCGTTTTCATTGGAAATAAAAGTAATTTCATATGTTAAAAGTTTTTATTGTAAATAGTGTAGGAAATTATTTACTATATAACATGAAGTTAAAAGTAATAATATAATTATTTGAGTAATTTTGTGTGTGAATTTATTTTATTGTAAATATCATAGGTATTTACCATAAAATAAATTCAAAATCAACCTGTTTACTATTAGTATTTCAGATAGAAAAATTCATTTAAAATAAAGCATCACTTTATCAAAGATTTATTATTTTGATTAATTAAAGATATATATTTTTAGTATTATACATAAAGCCAAAAGCTTCTGTAAGAATACTGTAAAAAATAATTGATGTTAACTCGAGAATTGGATATTACAATATCGCTAAAACCAAAGGAAATTCTTCAGATTACTTGTCGATAGGTATTCAGCTTATCATAATATGGGCAATTTATTTAGATTTAAAAACAAACAACAGTCTTAAGCAATTTCTTTTCTTAATAATTTAGCCGTAAATATTTTTCTAGTATATCTAAACTTAACAGTTGAGAGGCTATAAAATAATAAATGCAAACCTCGGTACTAATTCTTTTAAAAAATTTATTGAGTTGATAAACTGAGTATCAAGCATGCTTGGAGTCAAGCCCAGGGGATTTCGCGTTAAGCTAACCACTTAATCGGGACATATGCTTTGAAAGCCTTCAGTGCCTATCGGTCAAGAAAACGGAGAAAAGGACTGTAGGCCTTGTCCTACATGGGCTGCCGTACCACAGAATTTAGTTTAGTTTAGTATTTTAACAAAGATTTTAAATGTTAGATTAAAATTTAAGTTTTTAGACATACATTTTATGTAGCAAATGTGTTAGGTAAAAGGTTAAATATCAGGAAACATAAAATAATTCTTTCTTGAAAAAATAGTTTAAAACTGTGTATACCGCATCTAGTATCCTTTTGCGTTTCACAACATCTGAAAGAAACACTTTTCTTCATAAACAGAACAGCCATCTTGCTTTAAAGTGCCGATATCAAAGAACGAGAGATTACTTCACCACCGCTTATTCAGTATCATTTAATTCAATTTGAAGTAATGATTTATTAATTTTGGTTAAAATATAAGCATGTTTTCTTAATCTAATTACTTCATTGCATGTAAAAATTGGAATAACTTGATTCTGACTTTATAATCTAATCATCGATCTGATTATATTATAACGTCAGGATTTATTGAAAAGCAGGCTCACGTTATGTCTCTTTTCAAGAGCAAGATCATGGATTTCATTTTATATTTAACTGGATCCATCTGTAATATTACCTTAAATTTTAATAAATGAAATTTTGAAGTCAGCAAATATTTTTATTAATCCTACATCAAGTAAAATTTTGATTCAATCTATAATTTAAGCCTACTAAAAATTAAATGAATATAAAAACGTTTATTTACAGCTGAAAATTTTGAAGTACTTCATAAGTTTTTATACTGAGTGATTAACGACACAAACTTGCGGTTAGATGTTGTGTATCTTTATCGGATCAGGAAACGTATCAGAAAACTTACTTCTAATTATATAGCATGTCAATTACAAACGAAAAAAATTATAAGCCAATAAAAACTGAATAAAATTTGAGCTCTGATTAACGTCGATTAATTTCATTTGATTAATTGATTAATTTATAGGATTTTTTAAAAATGTTATGATAAGTCCTTAATAAGAGATATCATTCAAAGCACGAAAGCTTGAAATTATTTAAGTATATAAGCAAAAGTAATAAATAAGGATAAATATAGATCCTGTTTATGGTAAAGATATGTCATACCATACTTGATAAGTGACTGTTTTGTAAAGAAAGGATTATCTGTCATATTGCAACGACATTCTAAGGCGATTTTGGCGGGGAAATCTGCTAAGAATATTAATCAAGGTAACATTTCTACACACTCACACATAGATGACTATCGATAAATAACCTTGACACTGATTCTTGAAAGGAATTATCAGATATAGCGATATATTTCCTTGATTTATTTCCTTTTGATAAGATATGACTATATTCTACCTACATAAAAAATAAAATCTTCAACTTTCGAAAATATTGAATCATTTATTTTAAATGAAAAACTTAAAAAATTGGAACACATGTATTTATATTAACTCAAAATTATTTTTCAATATTATTCGATTTGTTCAAAAATTTATTTGAAACAACAGTCGAACATGCACAGGAAATATTTATAAGCAATATCACATATTAAATCTGGAATGCAATATATTAAATAGAATTTCATCTAATATATTATGATGCTTGTGCTTGTTATTGTATGCAAAGGAAGTTGAAATTTTACAAATTGGTGATTTTTAGAACAAGCACATTTTCTATTACTGATAATTAACTATAGTTACCACAACTTAATGAGTTGTAATGTTTAATCACTTTTTCTCATTAAAAAACAATTCCATGACACAAAATAGTTCTGTCAGAATGAATAATTATTCGAACTGTGAAAAGATATTAGCGAAATATAAATTTATCTTTATTTTCTTTCTGAAACTTGATTTCTCTATCATTGAAAAATAAAAAAAAAACAAAAATTTAAAACGATGAAATGAAAAACGATGAATGATGACGTAAGAAAGTAAATTATTAAATGTTTTCTTTCTTAGCATTTTGTGGAAAATTTATAATTAAATGAAATGAATTATTTGATCTCAAGAATAACAAAAGGCAAAACCTATATTAATAAGTGTACTTAGTAATTTGAATGACATTTGAATGGAGTTATTGATGAAATTTAATTTTAAAATTGTAATTTCAATGAAAGATACTTAATAAGAAGAGTATGAAAAATTAACAATCGCTTAGGCTACAAGTAATATATATCAAACCTTAAAAAATTTCAAAAGCTTTTGAATCTGTTGAATTTTTGTATGAAAATAACTATAAAGAAAAGTAAAAGGTAATTTAATTTCAATACTATCTAATGTTAAAATGATGCAAATAAAATTTATGGTCAAATTTAATTAAAATTCAGGTTATTATTGTTATCTCAAAAATAAAATACACAATAGAATTTAGAATAATTTTGAACAAGAGTTACATGTTTTCCTAAACATACATATTGTCTCTGAATCACTTCCGCTCGCATTATATATCGATAGTTTAAGAATTGATTGTCTTCACTTCCGATATCTCAGATGTGTTGACAGATTCACATGAAGTTCCATATTTTACAAGATGGTAGTGCTGCCGCCCAACTTGTCTAGTGGTCAGTGTGCCTGACTGTGGATAGGGAGGTCCTGGGTTCGAATCCCGGTTCGGGCATGGATCTACTTTCTCTCTCTATCTATCCTGTCTTTGTCTTTTCCTAGTATGAATGAATTGAGAATGGTTGTGCATATCCTATAAACGAGTACCTATGGCATGTGTGTATAGAGGAAGTCGGGTTCCACACCTAAGTATGGTTCAATTGGAAAAGTGGAGCAGCGTACCCTATAATGCCAGCCTAGCTGGCACTATAAGGTACGACAACAACAACAAAATGGTACTGTTAAAAATACATTAAATATTCTAATTATAATCATAAAAAGTTAAATAAAAATTATTATAAATGTTAACTAAAATCGTATTAAGGAATAAAATAATAATTTTGTAAATAATTGATAAAATAATTTCCGTTAAAATTTTGCATTATATTGATTAAGTATTATAATTCCTAAAGGCCTGAAGCAAAAAAAAAAAAATACTTCACGAGTTTATGGAACATACCGGATTTTTTTTCAATACTTCACAAAGTCATCATTAATAAGTTGCATACTTAGTACCATTATCTATAAGGATTTTTGATACTCATTGTCACATGAATATAATGCAATGCAATGATACTCACGGCATTGCATTGTATTCATATGACATGAATTTTTGTTCTTTTAATAACAGGCATAAAAATGTATATTTCTTTAAAAAAAAACATGAATTTTTAAATATATTTTATTTTAAAGTTTTCCATTACTGAAACTATAAATTAATGTGAAATTCATACATACATAACTCTTTTGTATTGCTTTGCTTATCAAAGTCTGTAAACTCAATGGACGATATTACATTGACAAGGGTATAATTTTTTCCAATCATTACTTTCTCAAGATTTAAGAATTCATATTGTTAACAATAGAAGTGCTTACACCTTTAACCGGATGGTAGACTTGAATGGAGAAAAAGCTGATTGCCTTGGAAAAGAGAATGGAAATAAATAATTTCTTCAATCTTCCGAAGTTCGTGATTGCAAAGAGTAAAACACCACCTAAGAAATTCTTTCTTTATTCTTTCAAAAGTTTTGAATTTCATTGCTATTGTAAAATACAGAGATAACTAACTATAAGGACGGTGATTTTTGCTTCAATTCATTGATATAAAGCTGATAATAAAGCCTTATTTTCCCCTTTGTAGCATAGAAACAATATTGAAAGGAACTGCTGGGATTGAATGATAGGTATGCGAAGGAATACTTGCCAATTGATTATTTAAAAAAAGAGAAAATATAATTTTGACCGTGCAATTATTATGAATTTAATATAATGTATCTTAGATAATAAAATATACATACTTTGCAAATCATTAATAATAACTAATTATCAAATAAAAAATTTTTAGTACAGTTCCTAGAATTTAATACAAAAATAAAAAAAATTAACTTCTAATGAAATAAGTTAGATTTTAAATAAAAAAAGTGAAAAAAATAATTTTAAATCAATTCAAATTAATTTAAAATAAATTTCAGTATGTTTCTAATTTTAAATGGATCTTTGATGCAAATTTTGTGCTAAATTCACGTTGAAAAAAATCATCGCACTTACCTTTTTCTGTAAAATATAAATTCAAAAATATTTTTTAAAAGGGATAAGGCCATACTAAAAATATAATTAACGAAAACATGGTAATCGAAATCGTCCATATTTTAAACCTAATTTTCAAAACACTCCTAAAACATCACTTTTGTCAAGAAGTTAATTCTTTTAGGAAGATAGATGAAAGAAAAGTTTTTTTTATTTATATTAGTCATTTAACAAACTATACTCAATAACTGTTTTGTCTTTTTTGAGTTTATTTATAAAAAATGTAATATTAATGCGTTTCCTTGAAGAGTAATTATTTACTTCGAATGATTTCGGGAAGTTAAATATGAACTTCAATTACTTTTTGAAAGGTCAAAAATAGAGCAATCCTGAATTATGAACTAAATGTTTAATTGTTTATTTTTAATAACAAAAAGTCAAACTTTTTGTCAAACAAAACTAAACAAATATGGAAAATGATGCCTAGAAAAATTACGATAAAAATCAATTTATTGGATAAAAGGTATTTTCTGCGCATATTTTTCTAGTTTAATAGAAAGAGATGCAAAAGAAATTGCTTTTAAATTTTTTTAAATATTATATTTATTTATTTATTTTATTACATATATTCAGATTTGTATGCTTGATTCTTGAGATCCGCTTGTAAGTCTTCGTCGATAATAGGACAAATAGCACAAAGACAGATGTACAACCACAGAAGAATAATGAAGAAAACACCCAGGGCCACTGTGGGAATCGAACCCACACTCCTACGCTCTCAAGCGATTAGCGGTGATGCTTTAGACCACTCAGCCACGGAGCGCCCATATTATACATTAAGTTTAAGATTTTAAGGGAATTAATATCACATGAAATTGATTCAAATTTGAGAAAGTATAGAAGTTAGAACAAACTAAGACTTTAAAAGTAAATGTACTTTATATTAATTCAGTGAATATTTAACTATTTAAATATGGAAAATTAAATTTAATTACAAACCTTTATCTTTGTCTTATTGCACATTAAATGTATTATAAAATTCTTTAGGTAAAGATTTTTTAATATCTTTCATAATTTAAATAAAAAATACCAAACTTACAAGAAAAGTGCTTTAGTTCATATGAACTGACTGAAAATTTTTATGTCAGTAAAGCGGAAACGAATCTTAGCTTTAAATTTAAAAAGAATCCCGTGATTCTTTAAAAGTAGTTGAAAATAGTTAAAATCAACTACTTACTAAACTTTAGGATTCTAGAAAAAAAACAAATATTTTTCAAAATTTATAAATTTTCTGAAACTGTAATAATTTTAGATGCAAATCTTATCTAATTCTTTTCCTTAAAAATAGAATGTATTTTTCCATGATTCAACATAGCAAAACTAGTGATGAGCTATACAAGTCCATTTATCACACATTGCAGTTCATATATAACTAAAAGCATAAAAAAGAAGCTTTTATAAAATGCTTGTAATGACTTTAGTAATTCATCATTAGGCGATAAATTTTTCAAATATTTTATTTAGAAATAATTTTCCTGTGAGAAAAAGGTCCAGAAATTTAAAAGTAAATGCATAAATTGAAATAATAGCTTTTAAAATTCTATTAATATTTGTATAGAATTTCGGAAGTCCACAATATCTTATGACCATGAATAAAAATAGTAAAACAATGTATGAGTAAAATAATTCTACTTATTTAAATTTAATTATTTAGTTTCCATAAAAAGTAAATTTTAATGGGCCTAATATTGCTATGAATAAGATTAAATAAATCAACAAAATTTAGATAAAATATAAATCAATTTAAAAAAATCTCAACAACAAACATTTTGTAAAACGAATATAAATGTCCCTACTTTTCATCTTTGATCTGATACTCCAGAGCCCTCTAGTTAAAAAAATAAGCAACTATACCTTTTAGAATAGTTCAAACAACTGATGCTTCAATTGGAGAACCAAATTGTCGTTCACTTTTTTCTGATAGTTGATTATTTGAGGTCAAACATTAATCTGCTTTTCTTTTTGAAAATTAATACAAATCTCTGATTGCAGAAGCATCGAAATTTAAATAAATAAAAAGTATGCTGGTCAAGTTTAGGGTGGAGTAATGCAATCTTCTTGATTAGAATGTCAATGTTCTGTTTCATATATCACATTAATAAGAAATACCAAAGAAATCCACATCATTTCATTGCTTCAAGTGCAAAAAATTAAAAGCCTTGAATATTTCAGTTACTTCATATTCAATTATATATACTTAAAAAGCTGCTCAATGAACTAATGGAACGGATATCATTTGAGAAAAAAATATTATTTTCTATGATTATAGATTAAATTAACCAGGAAGTTTTCCCCTTATTTACTTTCTTTGAATATTCATTCTTAATTACCAGCATCAATCAAGTGTAATAAAATGTAGTGACACATATTTTAATTATAAACAAACAATAAGTTGCAAGAATGTAGTATAAGTCGATTTTGTTAATAAGTTCTAACCCATTGAAAATGTTTTTTTATATTCTAATACAAAAAATTTGTATTATACTGTTGAAGCAAATTTCAGAAATATAAGAGGGAAACAGAGCGTCACATTAAATTGCTAAACGCACAGAACGTTTCAAAAATTTTATTTTAAATACTATACTGCATAAAAGGAATAATTTAAAAAGATTAAAGCAATTGAAATGAGTAATATTTTCTTAAGTAAATAATTAGATGAAAAAATTAAGCAAAAAATAAATATATTAAATAAAGAAAAAAAACCGTAAACCTACAGTAAATAATTCTTTAAAAATCTAGGTGTTACATTAATAAAAGACCACTTACATCTGTAATCTATCATTACGAAAAAAGAGGAAAAAAAAACATTAATATTATAAAAGAAATAAATTTAATTTGCTGATTTTATGAAAGAATTCAGAATGTCTGATAGAAGAGAATTACCTGAGATTGAAGTTTGAAAATTTTGCCTTTATAAAGATTCTGGAAAAATTAACAGAGGAAATAAGTAATATCCTTAAGAGTTATAAAATTGCCATTTATAATGATTAAAGTAAAAGACGTTTTTATGGTAAATATAAAAGTTTGGGGAGAAAGAGCACATATTATTAGCTCGAAATAATATACAAATTTACACGACCGTAATTAAATATAACGTATGTACTCATAAAATTATACCACGGACAATTAAAACTTGTACACATGTATAACAATCTGTCTCATTTGAAGATCAAATTCAAATATTGTCCTACATAAAAAGAAAGACTTATAACAGCATGAACAAATTGGATAAAATTTGCCAAGGAGGCCATAACCGGGAGCAATACTGGGAAAAATCCATTTTTTCTTGAAAAAAATAGTTAAAAGGATAGATAAAACTCCATTCAGAGAGAACGGATGGTAATATTTACTATTGGTATGATTTACAGATAGAAGCTTCAGCAAGTTTCTTCAGTAAATGATTGAAAGATTAGTAGTGATAGATTTTCGATGGTAAGGAAAACTTTTGTTTATCATGGAAAAGAGAATATTCTCCAATAATATTCTGAAAGTCATAGTTAGATGCAAATGATAAACGTAATACAAAACATAAATGTTGAAATTAAGAATGCACAGATTGAATATACAGTATCTCTAAAAAAATTAGAATATCGACAGGATGTATATACAGCATCTCTTAAAAAGTTAGATTTCAAGTAGCATTTAAATAATGACATTTTATTCTAAAATTTAATGTTATAAAATTCAAATAGCATATTATAAATGTAGAAGAAAATAGTTATTCAGGAATTACATATAATATACAAGATAATTGATCAGAGTTTATATTCTGTAACACATTCTAAATGTAGAAGAAAAACTAATTATTCTTAATTACTAATTATATACAAGAAAAAGGATTATCTTTGCTTAAGCACTTTTTTCACAATTTTTAAAGTAATTAATAAATGAAAAAAAAACTAATTCAGGTAATCTGATTTTATCTCATTTGAAGTAATGTTACTGGATAACAAAATACAAATCATTTATGTTAAGGGTAGTGAAAGACCGTTTCCAATATTTGATTGGGATGATTTGCATTTTTGACATATATCATAAGTATTTATCTAATATATTCATTTCATAAATACATTTGAAGAATCATCTCAGAAGAATAGGTCTTATAAGCATTATTTAAATAACCCTAATCCATCCACAACTTTCCCTATGTGAAATAATAATTTAGTAATTTCTGGGATGAAAACTATTGAAGTTCAAGAAAATTGATGACAAATATTTCAACCTTCATTGTACTTTAATAAGAAAATGAAACGCAATTTTTATTTATAGAATATATGTTAAAAGAAAAAAATTTATTTCCTATCTTTCACTGATTTCTAGGAAGATCGTAATCTATTTTAAGCTGAAGTTATACCAATCAAAATAATCCTTCAAGTGTGCAAAGAAGTTTTCTTTGAGCAATTAATAACCCTCCAGTACAAATTTAAATACTACAAATTTTTCAAAAATTTATTCTTTTTAAAATCAAATCTTTCTTTCAGAAATAAGTTGGAATCTATACATGACAAATTAACTGTGAAATTAAATATTCCGTTGATATTTAATTTCATGGAATTCCCCAACTCCTAACCGCAAAAATAGGTTTGAAAAGCTCTCGATTATTTATGTGAAATTAAATTTCAAAGATTTAGACTTTTGATTTGAAATGAATTGAATATCCGTAATTAATAATATTTTTTGAAGTGTCCGATATTTTCAATATCAAACCGTTCCAACGAACTTAATGCGAGATATGATTGTCCTGTAAAATGTTCCACCTTTTTCGCGCCAGTCTGTGATAAGCACCATAAATCGTTTTCAATGTCGTCCGAAAACGTACTTTATGAAGATCAGCTATCAAGGGCGGTAAATTCAGAGTAAGAGTCGATTCGTGAAAAGTTGTTTTGCTCAATTAATTCATTTCAATTCAATCACGATTTGTCCTTCACCCTTTTCTTAATTCTCAAGCTTCTCGATTCTCGAGGGCTTTTACTTTAATACAGAAATAATGCTATTCTCTACTATAATTTATGCATTTTCCTATATTTAATAAGTATACAAAGCGTTACGTGAAAAGAAAATAAAATGAAACCAACAAAATGTTAAAATAATTATTCCTTTCGTATTCATAGAATATAATAAAAATCTTAATTTTGAAATCTAGATCAAAATGTCAAAACTATATGTAAATAAATTACAATCTTAAGATTATAAATTTTTGTTTAATAACTTAGTTTTGAGTTAACATTATGCGTTCTGAATGAATCATGTACATATGAAAAGAAAAAAAAAACCTACAGTTTTAAGATAATATTTTCTTAGTATTTATATTAAGAAAAGTTTTATATAATAAGAACTATTTATGAAGAAACCCAGATAAAATATTGCACAATTATGTATAATATAATTTTAAGTAGGCAAGTAATAAATTGTGACTTAGCTACTTCTTTTGAACTAAATATTCAAGTAGCTTAATCTCTACATTGTAAAATGTTTCTAAATGATTTCAGAAAATCATACACATTTCTGTAATAAGGAATTAATGTGTGCTTAAACAAGTTGCATATGTTTTGAAAATTACTGTACTTTACTACTAAAAATATTAATAAACCAATAACTAATTCAATGCATTTTATGAGTTATCTTTTCTAACCTAAGCAATATTACTTCATAAAAATTTTTTAAAAAATTTTGGGTGCTAATTAAGTTTTTATTTAATTTGTAGGCGATTCTATTAATTTTGGATATTTTTTACAGATTTATAATTTTTATGAATTAATGATGAATAACAATTTTTAATATTAAAAACTAGTTTTTATAAAGAGAACTACATTTTTCGTAAAATATTGTGCGTATCATTAAATAAGACAAATTTTTGCTTGAATTTTTAAATCTTTTTGTTATCCACAATAAAATCTGAAAGTAAATTTAAAGTTAATATTATGATTCTATAAAACAACTAAAATTGTTTTTCTGCTAACGCTTTTTAGAACCCAAAATGTCTTTTTGTAACATGGAAAAGGGTGCTTTCTCCTCAGGAATTTGAAGTAATTTATTTTCAAATAAAAAGAAATATTTCACTGTATTGTATAATTTAATTCAAATTTAATTTTAAAAAATAATTTATTTTTAATGTGAATTTAAGATTGTTTCAGGTAATCAATATACTTTGCCAGTTAAGAAACTTTCTCATTTTCCAGTCGTTCTTAACGCTGCATAGTTAAAAATTTTAGATAGAAACGTAAAAATCTTAATAACTTCATTAGTTATAAATCGTTTCGTACAAATATTTTTGAATGTAAAAATAAATAAAACCAAGTATTGAGTTCAAGCATTTTATAAAGAGGTAAGGAAGTCGAAATGAGAGCATTTTTTTTTACAGGCATTTCGCCCTTAAGTGTTTATCGTCATTTTAGACTTGCAGTACCATCCTCTTAAGCAAAATATTAGTGAAATTCAACTCTTTTTACAAAATAAAACATGAAAAGAATAGCTTTTCCTTTTAAGGTTGTCTTACATTTAAGATCTTTAATAGGAAAAATCAATGTTGGAATGTAAATTGAAGTAAAAAACGTTGTTTTGTACTTCATCATCATTTCTCTTAATATTTACTATTCATTTGGCTTTTTGTTTTTACGAAGAGTAGAAACTTGTTCCTGATTGGATTGTATAACATGGAATATAAAGCAAAATACTAACAAATAGTTAGAGTTAGATGAAGTGTGTAATAATAAATGACAGATGCAAATACAAAGCAATACAATATGCTAGCTGAAACATAAAACAAAGACGTGTTCTAGATTAAATATCAAAAATAAAGTGCTTTGATAAGTTCAAAATAATGTGATATACTTATAAATCTCTAAGGTCATCAATATAAATGTCTAGAGAAGTTTCCGATGGAACGTTTTATAAAATTAAATTGGATATTTGGTTATTGTTGAGGCAGTTGAAAATTAAATTGCACTATAATGCATTTATTAAATAAAGAATTCTGATAAGCTGTTTTGAAAATTTGAGTTTACATTTTGAAAAGATAGAAAAATCGTCTTTTATTAAGAATTAGAATTATAATTTTAAAAAAATTCTTAATTCACACAATATTCCGTAAAATTGTTAAAGACAGGTTATATTATTGTAATATTTGATGGATATTGTTTTACAATATTAAATGTGTTTTATTTCTTCTACAAATATAACAAATAAAATTACATTTCTCAGTACAAGTTAGATGAAATTATAATAAAGAGCTTTGAGGAAGTCTTTCCCGCTAAATTTCAAAATCCCTTATTTAATGATGGATAATAAATTTTTTTTAAAATTTTTAGAGATCGTTATAACAATGGGAACATAAAAAGAAGAGTTAAAACGAAGAAAGCTTAGATAAAGAAGATTATATATATAAATACAGAAGAGAAGAAATAAAGAGAAATAGCTTTAAAGTGATTAAAAATTAAATTTATCATCATAGATTATGAACAGATTTACTTCAAATAAAGTATAGATTATTTTAATAACCATCATCAACATTGATAATATTACAAATCAAACCTAATTAGAATTATAAAAAATAATAAAAAAATAGAAAAAGTAAAATCGTCCTTGCCGATTTAAACTAACCATGAAGTGGATGTTTTGTCTCGTCTTTTTCATTTTGCGTTTTCTTCTGTTCTATTGTCAACGAGTAAATGGATTGAATCAATGGAAAACGGATTCTCAAACCGATGCTTTGGTTTTTATATAAGAAATCGTTTTATTAACAAAATGAACTTTGAATATATTTTTAATTTTGATTCCCACGAATTGAAGTCATAGAATCGTTACTCTATATGGGTGTCCCGTCCAAATCAATTCGATTACTGTTAAGGACATTTGGCTTAAAGCGACTCGAAACCTCTTCTGGAATCATGGATTCGGATATACATAACAATCAATGATGACGTACAAAATGTTCATCAAATCAAAAATTAAAAATGAGAATTAGAGAAGCTTTAATAGTTTCAAGAGAAAGCGAAATGTCACAAGAGACGCTGGGGAGCAGCTAGGCAAGAAAACCTGAATCGACAAAGACGCAAATTAAAAAAGACAACATATTCAGGAAATTTTGGAACCAATACCGCAAAAAATTTGAAAATTTGAAAACTGATTATTTAGAACAATCAGTCATTTTCATGATTTTGAAATCTTTAACAAACGAAAAAAATTATGATTAAAAAAATACTGCTTTAATTACTAGTAAAAATCCTAAATGGACTTTTCCTCATTGCCAACGACACTCAGACATTCGATGGTGAACTTTGCCTTATTTGCTGCCACTCAAGGAATGCGATTTGAGAACAACAGGCGACAAATTCGTCGACAAATCGGATTTACGATGTCGTCTCAATAAGATGTCGTAATTAATTATGTGTGACGTAGATAAAGCATTATCTGATGTCAGAGATATTTTAAGCCAATGAGAATTGTAATAAAACGACGGAATCATAATCTCAACTGGGGCGAAAGAAACAACCACTTTATAGTTTAAAAAATTAATAATGTGATGAAGATATATTTCATTATTTTAAAAGGTAAGCAATATAAAGACAAATTAAAAAGAATCGGTACATCCTTTCAATTTATTGTATTTATATATATAGTGTAACATTTGAGTGATAGTTAAAAAGCAGATAATTAAGGCTACTGATCGGAATAATTATCGTAAAAATAAACAATTAGTTAATTTGAAGGACAACATTTGCTTAATAAGAAAATTCTTTTACATGAAAATTCTTGAGATGTAGCAAAGCTTACAGATATCAAAGAACTGATTCTCGGGAAGAACATTTAATCGTTCCAATATATGCATTGGAAACATTTTTGAAGCAAAAGAAAGCTGAAATAGGAATTTAAATTTTCAAGCGTTTTCCAGAGATGAGATTACATTTCATTTTACTCAATTAAAATAAACCCTTATTAAATTGGATGAAAGGATTGATAAACGAAAGTACAGATGCATTAAAACTACTGTCCGAAGTTCTTTGATTTTGGTGGCATTGAAATTTTGAATTAAATTTCAGATTACCGTTGAGCGAAAAAAGATCTTAGTAAATAAAGTTGCAAACGCAGTACTTAATTAAAGCATTAATTCAGGTCTTGCCTAATTGTTTCATTGCATACGTAACAATTTTACTAAAAAGCAAGTTATAGTAGTTATGCGAAAAATCAAGGTATAGTGGCTACTTCCGTGGAGTTTGGTTCCTGCCAAAATCAGTAGCCAGAGTAGACGCCATTGCTGGAGACCACCACTGACACACGCCCCGACATTGATTCAAGGAGACTTTGAATGTGTTCTTGGGGTACAGCAGACCATGAAGCTTCCACACATTGCCAAAGTTGATCTGGTGTGGCAGCTGGGTACGTAATCTGGGTCAATCGTTAAGTAACCACAGACCACATGATTTTTATCGGCAAAAGATCCGGAGAGCAAGCCAGCCAGGGAAGCAATTCAATCTGACGATTGACAAAGAACACTTGGACAATGCGTGCCACGAGTAGTCATTATCTTGTTGAAATATGGCTGTGGGCAAGCCCTGAAGGTAAGGAAGGACAACTAAAACTCCTCTTAATGTAGAGCTGGCTGTTTAAAGTACCGACAATGCGTACTAGAGGAGTGTGAGAGTGATATCCAATACTGCCCCATAACATAATACCCATTGCAGGACCAATGTGGCAGTGCATGATGCAGCTGTTCAGCATTCTCCCTATACGTTTTCTCCAGACTCGAATGCGACTAACGTGGTGTTGCAGATAGAAGCGTTACTCGTCAGTACAGACTATTTCATTCTATTCTGCTGTCCACATCCTTCTTTCATCACACCATTGGCGGCGGAGACGTCTGCGGCTCGGCGTCAAGGGTAGACGAAGCAATGGACATCTTGTGGACAGACCACTCTGCTGTAAACGGCAGGAATGGTACATGCAGACACTGGATGATGCGGTATAGACTGAATGTGCTGTGCTATAGTTCGTGATGTGACTGAGCGATCCGTCACTGCCATGCGCACAGTTTGCATGTCATCAATTGAAATGGTGCACTGAGGTGGATGCGATCGAACACGTCCGTCCGTCGTATCCACCTGCATCCAATGATGACATATCCGCATTACAGTTGTTTGGTTCCGCTCAACACGACAAGATTTCCCTGAAAGATAATCCACAATCTCGGTAAGCAACTATTCTTCCTCTGTCGGACTCGGGTACTGGATCAAGAAATGATCGCTGTTTTCTATGAGGCATAATTGATTTTTTTTTTGAAAAACCGCAAGAAAAACACAATAGCTGAACTTGAAATCGTCGAAATCTCCAAACCTTAAATAACACTTTGAAGTCAGCAAGAAATAGCGCAATTAAGTCAAATTTATTTTATGGTAACATACGACCATAAAATAAATCTGACTTTCTAAGATTCTTCTTTTGATAAGACCATAAAATAAATCTTTGAGAAAAGATGCCAGAATCCCAAGTATTCCTTAAATAAATGGCTTAACAATTTAACGATTAACACATGCTTGGACAGTGAGGAAGAGAAGCTAATAATGTTGTTTTTTGAGGATGATAGAAAATTCTGGAATTTTGTTTTCTGAACTAACTTAATCTGTGAGTGTCACATAATTTAACCATGTCAGAGAAATGTTTTATTCATGACGACAAAATCTGGACACTCTAACAATTTTTGATTTATTTTTAATATACCTTAAATACAAGTAGATTTACTTAATGTAGAATTTTAAATAGTTATTAAAGCTTTTTGTATTTTTTTATATTGTAAATTAGGGTTCGAGGAGTACATTATTTTATTCATTTCACGTAAATGTTTTCTATAGAATTAAAAAGATTGTTAGAGAAATAGGTCATATTAGTTTTTGGATTTTCACAGATAAGCGCGTCAGCCTGTAATTATTCTGCATTTATTCTTATTTAATACTTTATAGCCGCCCAATTTGTCTTGTGGTCAGCATGTCTGATTACGGATAGGGAGGTCCTGGGTTCGAATCCCGTTCGGGCATGGATGTATTTTCTCTTTATCTATCCTGTCTTTGTCCTTTCCTTGTATGAATGTGTTGTGAATGGTTGCCTTCCCTACAAACGGGTACCTATGGCATGTATGTACTGAGGAAGTCGGACTCCACACCTAAATACGGTTCAGTTGAAAAAGTGGAGCAGCGCACCATATATTGCCAGCCTTGCTGGCACACGACAACAACAACAATACTTTATAACATTATTTAGAGATAAATACAAACATTGTTTAAAATATTTATGATGAATTATCTGTTGTGAATTAATTACATAGTTGTATTTTTCTATCAAAAAAATATCTATTTCGATCAACGATTCCTTCGTACTTAAAATTCAATGCTATCTACTTATAAGCTTGAATGGAACAATAAAAATTAGTATTTTCGAATTTTGAATTTTATTTTTCAAAAGATGCAACTTTTCTCTTCATTTCACTTACTGTCCTAATTATCTAATTAATTTTGAGAAGATCCATAATTTGTGGAGGATCATTTTAGCTCCATAATTAACTTAAATAGCAACTTCAGATGCCATTGACTTTGAGTTGAATGATAAGGAATGCCAATCGACATAAAACTAATTACAGGTAATGATTGTAATGATTTTATTGGCAAAAAGTGGCACAGTTGAATCCTGTTTCATCTGTCTGACCTTCACACGTCCTCGTGAATAACAAGTATTTTAATATTTTAAATTATCGAGCACTGAGATTATGAGCTTATTATTATCATGCAAACTGTTTTACATTGAAAAACATTTAATTGTTTTAAGACATGAGAAAAATGGGAAAACCTGATTTTATTGCAAATTTCAATGCTAAAATTTTTTCTGTACTTAAGGTTTACTGCTTTTTGTTTTGAAATATATTTGCTTGTATATTCATCCGTGAAACTTTTAAAAGTAACATGCTTTTATTTTAATTAAATGAATTTAATTTTTTTTAATAATGGGTAGAATCAAAAAATTTCTTATGGAGTTTTCTGAGATAAATCGATTATCAGACTTTACTACGAGGGTCACTGACATTTTTGAGATACAACTAGGTTTTTATAAATAACAACTAGGTTTTTACAACTAGGATTTATAACCTAAAATTTTGTAAGTTATACTTGCAAAATTTTAGGTGTGTTCAAAGTAGTCTCTTCCAGCATCAATGCACTTTTGTAGACGAATTTTCAACAGATTAAATGCCTCAAGCCATTCATTTCTTCGAATAGATGAAAAAAGTGCATTTATAGCCACATCAATCTCTTCTTCTGAATGAAAACGACGTCCACGTAAGTTCTTCTTTAGGTTAAATAATAACCAAAAGTCGCACATAGCTAGATTAGGTGAATACGGCGGATGTTCGATCACTTTAATTTGTTTTTGTTTAAGAAACTCAACTGTTAATCCGGCTGTATGTGAAGATGCATGGTCATGGTGAAGCATTAGTCCCCTAACATTAAGTTCTTGTAGAATTTCTGGAAGACATTTAGGAATATACCAGTTTGCTGTTACTGTCTTCTGTCCTTCTAACTTGATGGCTTTGACCAATCCCAGTACTTCTGAAGAAAACGGAATGCATCACTTTTTTCAGTGCGCGTTGTTTTTTCACCATTGTCGGCGTGGGATCATCTTCAAAGATTCATACTTTGCTTTCTTGACGTGTTGGAACGTCAAAAAACGGTATGTACGTTTTATCACCTGTTACAATTTTAGAAATGATGCGGTGGCCACCATCATTCAGCATATTAAGAGTTTCTTTACTGATTCTGACACGCTCCGCTTTTTGATGCTCATTTAGATTATGGGGAACCCAACGGCAAACTACTTTTTTCATATGTAATTCTTCATGAATGATTTTGTGTATGGCTGCGGATCCAATGATAAGTTTCTTCTGTATCATTTGATAGGTACAGCGATTATCATCCATAAACATTTTTCGTATGGCAGACACATTATCCGGGATTACTACCGACAGCGGCCTTCCTGTGTGTTCTTCATCCTCTTCTAAATTCTCTAAACAATCTGAATACAGTAGCACGAGCTGGAGATTGATCACCAAATGCTAATTGCAACCGTTGAACGCATTCTTTTTGATTTAATCCTGCTTTGAAATCGTAGAAAATCATAGCGCGAAAATGTTCTCGCGTCAACTCCATATTCTCTTCTGTTTAAAATTTATTCCACGCTAAACAAGTTGAAGTAAGTCAGTAAAAAACCGTCTTCTGTGTTAAAATACTTTGTACTTTAAAATTAAACCGTTATTTTTATTTTGTAAATTCTAGTCTGCGCGTATCTCAAAAATTTCAGAGTAACCCTCGTATTTAAATTTTAGTATTATTTTTGTGTAAATATTTTTGAAAATATCAATAAATTCTATTGTTTTGCTGATATTTAAATAATATTTATAAAATTGAAGTGGTAATTTTGTAAAGAACATGCAAAGGAAATTTTCTATATATCTTAGGCTATCATATTTTCCACATGATGATATGCATTAGAATATTATAAACAAAGTGTATCATATTTGCGTTTTTATCCACAAAAATATTTAAAATATATTATGTTATGATTAAAAATAAACTTCGGGAAATTACTCTTTACAACTTTCAATAGAATTAACTTAATAATAGTCTATTTTAATAATTAACTTCATTTATTTATATATATATATATGGCCGCTGGGTAACGACAAATGAGTAGCAGTTTCTGACTTGTTGTGGCATAGGGTTCGTCATCAAGCGCCTGTCTTTGAATATATATATATATATATATATATATATATATATATATATATATATATATATATATATATATATATATATATATATACATGGATATACGTACATATATGTATGTATGCATGTATATACATGTACCTATGTATGTGTGCATATAGGTATGTGTATACATACATCTATATGCATCTACATATATATATATATATATATATATATATATATATATATATATGTGTGTGTGTGTGTGTGTGTGTGTGTGTGTGTGCATATATGATTGATATTCCAATTATCTAATTGTAGGTTATTGGTTGGTTATTTAAAAATTATATTCCTAGCAGAATTATGGTAGACGTTAAGTTTTACGTTTATGTAGGAAATTATTTTACGTTTATGCATGTATTATGGCAGACGTTTATGTATGAAAATTACAGTATTTTGAAATAAGTTGATAAAGTTGCTTAGCTATTTACAAAGAATATTATTAGTAATTATGTTTCAAATTTTAAATGCACTTTAAATAATTAATTTGACAATTTCAGATATCACAGTGATAATATTCAATAATATAATTTAAATCAGTTTTATATTTTAAATGCTTTAAGAAAATAAAATAGAAAATGTTTTTCATGTATAATATTAAAAAATTATTCATTTTATAAATATAATTTATTTTTTATAAATCTTCTCCCTTAATAAAAACTATCATAAATAAGTTTCAAAAGTTCTTGGAATGCTTCAAAAAGTTTGATAAAATGATTAAAGAATAATTAATATTATTCTTTATTATTTACACACTAATATCAATTGTCAATTGTGTCTTCCTGATATTTAATATGTATAAGTTCTCGGAATTCTTTCAACGAAATGAAAATCGTTTGAAAAATCTTATTTGGAATACGAATTACGTTAAGTTAAATGAAGTGATGATTTATAATGAGTTAAGTTGAGTCATTTTTTCACTCGACTCATTCAACAATTTGAAACTCCTCAGCTTTGCTCTAATTTTTATCGCGTGGGTTAAGCCATTATTGAATATAATGAATTAATTATATTTTGCTTAAAATTAATGACATATTTAAATAATTTTTTGGAACACATATTTGCAACAGAACTTTTTATTTATTCAAACAGGAAATCACACAAATAATGGAATTTCTAAGCACGATTTAATCGCTTAAAATCGAAAACAGACAGAATTGTTTCAGAAATTATACTAAACATATCGTGTAGGAGAATTGGTTTTAAAAATTAAAATATGATGTCTGAAATGCTTCATTGTGTTTAAAATTTGATTAAATATGTATTTCCTTAAATATTGACTTAGAGGAAAATGCTTCCGTTAGGTTCATGTGGGATGTATGTAAAAGATGAATAATAAGAGATTGCTATCGAAGGATTTATAAGGATTTAAGTCATGTATTACACACACATGTACATAATTTGAGCCCTACTTATGAATTATTTTTTATTTATTTACCACATCTTAGTAAAATTGATTGTACCACGTGCTATTATTTTCTGTTAATATTAAGTGTGCCATTCCAAATCTTTAAATACTTACTTTAATTTTGCAATTTATATCATTGAGAGTGTTTTCACCATTATTATAATAATTTTTTGATTAGACATCATTATTGATGGATGGCATTTCATTATACTTTAGATAACTATTTAATATAATTTTTTAATGATAGTGACAAGATACGAATATATGAATTGCAAACATGCGAAGGACTATGATTTAAAATTAGGTAAGTTGAAAGCTTCGAATTAGTGTTCTTTTAAGCACTTAAAACTATTATTATTATACTATTGTATCTTAGTGTATTTAAATATTCATATTTAAGGAATTGAAAGTTAAAATTTGGTTGCTTATTTCATTTGGAAATTTATTGCTTAATAGTAATTTATATTGCAAAGCTTACTTTAAAGAAACAAAAATTGGAGATTCTCATTAAAAAAGGCAAGTGATGTGATAATAACATAGCTAAAGTACTATTGCTTTTTCTAAAATGTATTTCAGTATTAATCTTTAGCTACGGCCCAGAGGAGAAGTATAAAATAAATATTTGTGCTTGAGTACATTTTTATTATGTATTATTTGCTGTTAAATAAATATATTAAATGACACCTTAATAAACGAGCAATTACGATAAAAGAAAAAAATCACTTTTTTTAGATAGCGAGTTATTTGAATTTTACATATATACTTAAAATTAATAGCTTATAGCGCGTTATTATAATCAAATGTATATAACTATTAAATTTCTACAAAACATTTCAGTGCAAATGTAGTAATTTTTCAATGAACTTGAAATATATTTCTCGCATAAAATATAGGGATTGAATGCAATGTGAGTTTGTATAAAAAATTTGAAAAAATAAAAATTTGTATGTAATAAACAACATTTTTTCTTCTAAATTATGAAAGCTAAGATTATTTCAGGATAAATAATTATAATCAGAAATATTAGCTCATTCAATATGGCTCGATTTATAAATAAAAATTTATAAAATATATACATAATGTAATGATTTTTCAAGAAAAAAAATTAAGAATTTTTTAATAAAATAGGAAATCTTTAACAAAATAATATCAACATAGTAAAAAAATGTCAAATATAAAATAAATTATAAAATATACATTTTGAAATTAAGAAATAAATATTGGATATTGGATATATTCTTAATTTTGGAAGTTTTTTTGCACTGGATATATATTAATTTTTTAACTAAAAGATAATTTACTGAAGAGTATGATTAAGAATAATTTGAAATTTATTTTAATATCTAACTCTGCTTTATTCATTTAATGTGTGAATTTCACTCAAAATTTAAAAACATTATAAATCATACAAATTTATTTAAAATTATTTTATTTTCAAATTATTAGCATATTTTGAACATATTTTAAATACGATTAATATTCAATGTATAGACAGTAAATACAAAAATATAAGCAAAAAAAAAAATTAATTGAATTTCAGTTTAATTTATAGAATATTCATTTACTACACAGTTAGAAATATTAACTCATATGCCTTATTTATATTTGTAAAATATTAAATACAGTGGGAATAAAATTTTATTGAAGTTTAATCTATAAAAATAATAAAATTCTTTCGAAAAAATATTAACATTTTTACCTTAAAATCCATTGAATATGTATTTCCTATGGTACAATTTGAAGTTCTTACTAGCTTCGAGCTTTTGCGCCTTATGAACCGAAAAACCATTAACACGGAACTGAATCTAGATCGAATGTTGTTCACTCACCACGCCAGCGAAAGTACAACTAAACTTTGTAGTTTCCCTTGTCTGTGTAACTTATTTGTAGAACGATCGCTGCAGTGTTGAGAAAATAAAGGCCACGTTCTTCTTTTGTTTTGTTTACCGGCCAACATGCGGACGCACGAGACCGTGTCGGAAGAAAAATCTTTTTTGTTGTTGTTCTTCAAGAGCTGTCATTAAAAATCAAATGCCAGATTCCCTCTGAAATTATCGTTTTCAATTTGAATATTTTGTTTTTGAATCTCGTTGATGTTTATACTTAATCTTTTTCAGATGAAACGTGCTTTCAAAATAAGTTTTTGGGAAAAATTCTGAATTTATATCTTGAGCTAGTTAATATTGAAATAAACAAAGAAAAATTACCTTATCTTATTAAAACTACTATATATTAGCATTCTATTTAAGTTTTATGTTTCAACTAAATTAAATTTTATAAATAATAAGGAAAATGAAGATTTATAGATTCAGTAGAGATAAATTTAAAAGGATATGAAATTGAAAATATTTCAATAGGCATACATCATTCAGGAAATGTATACCATGTATTGGGCTGCAACAAAAGTTATCAATATAATTTAATTTTCTTAATATAAATTTATATACTGTAACTGATAATATAAAGTTATTTAAATATAATCCTATTCATAAATAATTGTTTTTTTTTATTTCTAATGTCTAGCTGTTACTCACATATTCCACCTATTTTGGCACTACAAGGAATGGCAATGGGTACCCGGTGACTGTGCTATCGTTGTCCCGGAAGGCGTATAAATAATTAACACAGTCTATCACAAACATATATTGTTCCCAAACAAAATTAAGTTTAAGAGGAAGGGCTTTTGATTGAAAATTTATGTCTATTTATAGATCGATACTTAATTAGGATTTTACTCAGGACGTAAGCAAAATTTACAAAAAAATGTTTGTAAGACAAAAAAGAGCTTACTCTTCATATTCATGTTATGAATTACTAAATTAATCATTATGATACATTTGCTTCTCAATTAGTATGCGGTGTTTAGTGATTAAAATTTGATAATTTCTAATTTAAAATTGTTCATGTGATTTAACTCAATATGTTGTTATATATATGAGTCAAATACATAAATTTTTTTCCCGAATGTAATAATCAATCACTTTCATGTAAAAATCTTACCCAATGGTGATGTGATAAGAAATTAGGTCTATTTTCCTTTAATAAAATTTCTGTGAACTCTGCATACAAGCTTAGAAAGCTGGTAGAAGTCATAGATAAGAATTAAAATCACAAAAGAAATTATTTTTAGAAATGCCCATTACACATCACAAAACGACAAAGTAAAGAAAAAATTTCAAAAAATAATTTTAATTTTTTTTATCTCACAAATTAAGGTGCAATAAAATAGGAGATTATAGTAATCAGCGTTCAGAATGACGTCTTTTATCACTTATGCGAGAACATCATCAGTACTTCCTTGTCTATACACAAGAGTTGTGCTCAACCAGTTAAAATGGAAGCTGTGCTGAAGAGTCTTCTTAATTCAATAACAGGGATTTAAGCAGGAAGTATTTAATATTTGACTTGCAAACTCCAGAGATATCATTTCTCTTTGGAGGGGATTTTGGCCAAAACTTATTTAATGTGATTCAGCCGCCATTGATGAACATGTTGGTTCTTCGGTTATCTCGGGATACGAGCTCACTACCTTCCGATAATGAGAACGACTTATTCAACCAGAGTACCATGGCGTATCATTGATGTGTGCTATCATCTATGCTGCATCAGCTATCAAGCATTTTTCTATCTGATCTCATTTCTAGGCTCAATACAAAGTGAATAGTTGCTAATTCACAAAGTTGTAAAAAAAGATAGGTTATGAATGCACACAGTGAACATCTTTTCTGAGAGTATACGTGCATTGTGCATCACAACATTAAAATGTCACTTAATTGCTTTCCTATGATTCCGTCCTTCTCTTTTTATTTCTGCGTCAATTTATAGACTAATTTCTGAAATATTCCATATAGCAATCAAAGCGGTGTAAATAAATTACTCATTCGAAAATTTTAGAAATAAAAATGTTAAAATATTTTGTGTTATTTAAATACGCCATTTAAGTAAAAAGATTATAAATTAGAATTTATTTGGATTTAATCGTATTTATATCACATTAAATAGCTTTATTATATTCCCTTGAATTTTGTAATTTATTAACAAAAACACTTACAAACTCCAGAATGTATAGAAATGTTTATCCATATTGAATATTTGAGTTTTAAACATTTTGAGTATAATAATTTTTAATTTGAAAATCACAGTTATTAAAAAATGCATGATAAATTCCACCTTACACATGGAAAAATTTAAAAAATTCAAATGCAAATTTTTAAAAAAAATATATAGAAAATAATAATAATTAATTAGAAGAATTGAAGAACTGTAATTATTAAATAATTTTTTCTGAAATTCACTACATTTTGCTTTTAAAGATAAATTTTTTTTGAAATGTTTCTTATATAGTTGATAACTGTACTTAATAAAGGAAATTGAAAAAAATTTTATTTAATCAATTAATATTAACTTGAATTTTAAGACACCACATGAAGTAGAATTCAACAAAGTTCTTTATTATTTAATTATTAAAGGTGCCAAATGCATGTTTTTTGACATGAAATCTCTGGAATTCGCTTCTGTATATTATAAATAAACTTGATATTATAATTTCTCGTAAAATTTATAAAAGTTTATAAAATTTAATTGAAATATTTTTAATATATATATAAAATAAATTCTCTCATTTTGCCAATAACATTTCTCTGAAAAATATATGTGCATATAAATTAAATAAATAACCTTAAAAATCTATAAATTCTAAATAAATATAAATTACTGGAAAATATATATAAAATTAATTCTTTTCATATTCTTGGTCATTAAACTGTTTAACTTTGAAAAACATTTTGAAACCTTTGCAACATAAATTTTTTACCAATTTTTAGAATGTTAACAGTTTGAAATTATATGATGCATGTATATGTGAAAGTAATTTTTAATTTGATAGTATTTTCCCCCTCTATTTCATATAAAAATGTTTTTTATTTGTTGTAAGTAAGTATGAAACCACTCTCTCTCTCTCTCTGTAAGTCACTTTACATTACACTGTGTATTTAAGAAAACATAGATGTTCATATAGTATCAAATAGATAACGAATTGATTAACACTTTATTTCGCATTTCAACATTTCGTACTTTCGACTCCAATTTCGAGAGTGGATAATTTCGGGATGTTTTGGAATTACTCTTAAACTACACAGTCAAATTATTTCTCATGTAAAAGAAAAGGATTGTAGAGTAAACTACGAACTAAATCTGACAACTTTTGAGAAATAAAATATTTACACGGAAAACTCTCAAAGTAATTAGAAATTAAAAAATAGCTTCTAGTTTATTTCTAATGAACTAGATGAAAAATAATAATTTAATTTCTGTAGGTAATGTAATATTCCTTTCATTTATTTAGTCACACACATTTAGGGATTTGTTAGCACATTCCTAGATTTATTTTCGTTAATTTTCTATAAAAACGTATTTTATTAAAAATTGAATTTAATGTAAATGCTGATAAAAATATGGTATAATAAGAATTATGATGCTATAATATTTTTGAAATTTTTTTAACTGATTCTGTGTTTGATAGTAAGAAACATCAAAAAGGCATTAGGATAGAATATTACTGAATTTTTCAAATTAAATTAGTTTCGTATCTAAAAAGATTTATCTTATTTTTCAATTTCTGTTTGCACTTACTAATCATGGAAATTTTCATAATGTAATTAATAAATTTTTGAAATTGAAAAATTGGATGCATTCATGACAAATCACTCGAAACTATTGATCATCATACCTAAAATGCTGTATTTCTATTTCACTTAACAATTGAAAGCGGTCATAAAAGACTTTTACAATCTACATGGTTTTGCCTTCTCATCTTTTCATAGATGGTTGGTCGTATTCATATATTGCAAAGAAAAATTTCTGGAAAACTTCTAAGAATCCGTGCTAACAAATGTGAAGTAGAAAGCGGAAATGTAACATGAAACTCCTCTTCATATAACTAGATACTCATCTGTACTTTCCAATTAGAAGCAAACTTTAAAATATGTGCATTGGTGAGACCAATGCAAATTTTAGCAATAACT
Source organism: Latrodectus hesperus (assembly GCA_037975125.1). NCBI lineage: Eukaryota > Metazoa > Arthropoda > Arachnida > Araneae > Theridiidae > Latrodectus > Latrodectus hesperus. The sequence goes on along the minus strand of CM075850.1, from coordinate 74,699,530 downwards.
TTGTTTAAATCAAATATATAAAATTAAACTGTTTATAAGCGTAAGATAAGCGTTACTCTGGTGTTGAAATATTTCTGACCGGTTCAGTAAATAATGATGTTTTTTAGCGTGAAAAGCAGGCAAATAGAATAGCAATATTTTTAGCAAGCCCACACTTAGAAATTCTTATAAATTTAATATTGAAAAACATAAAGCTTAAAACGTTTTGATATAGTTTTCTGTTCAATATGTTGTACAATTATGGTAAAAATAGATATAGAAATTGCAGATGGAGAGGAAATAGTAATGAAGATTGGTGAAAGAGAGACATCTCATCAAGAAGACAAGGATTCACCTGCTGGACCTCTTCATGACATTATTTTATATTCCTTTTATTGTGATAAAATAAATATATTTATTTTTGAAAAGTATAACTCCAAAATCTGTTACGCTGAAAACTCAAGCATCCGAGAATATCTTAAGTCCTTGTAAATTTATCAAGGTATATGTTAAGGTTCTTCTTTTTCTGAAGGAATTTTCAATTGTTTTCTATTTATTAAGAAATTTTATATAAGAATGGAATACATAGTTAAATAGAATAGGTTGAGCACATTTTTTTTATAAATCTGCTGAAGTTTCTTGTTTCAATATTACTAAACATGAGGATTTTCCAAATCTTTTTAATCTAAAAAATTTACTGTAAGCATTATTATTAGAGATTAATCAATTAAAACATATTAGGATACATTTCGCAATAAAAAGTTTAATTGAGAAAATTTATTAAAAAGTTTGAAACGTTTGCTTTTATTTGCATTCAATAAAGTTTCAACATTATTGTTGATGCGACATTTAACACACGTGTATCTCATTTTTTTAGTATCGAAATATTTTGAGTTCAATGTTCTATTATTTAAAGTATTTAAAATATGCCCATATTTTATTTTCTACTCAATAGTCATTTTAATAAAGAGTTATTTTGATCCAGCAGGTGTGAGACGATAAGGTGACCCATCTCGAAAATTTTACATAGCATGCCTTTTGTCAGTAATACTGTTGTATTTTCAACGAAGTGAAAAAAAGCATTATTTTTGACTAGGTAAGATTATAAGATACTTGACTAAAATCTCATCGGCCCAAGAAAATTTGCCCAGATATCGCTTAAATCTATCGTATCTGTTTATATGGTTACTTCATTGCATCTTTAGTGAGATATAAGACAAAAAGTAGAACATATGACCAAAAAAATTTGCTTCTCAGTTTATTTGTAAAAATGACAAAGCATAAGATTTTTAATTCATTATTTTAACAACAATAAAAAATGTTTAAATGAAAAATCTAAAAACAATAGCATGCAAAGCAAATAACATCACATTCCATTCAATAGTTGTTAACTCTTTGCATCAACAATAAATAAATCTGATTGTAATCAAAACAGCAATAACGGAAATCTACGCAGTTCTTTTTGTAAGGGATTCTTGTTTATTAGAACAGAAATCTTGTGTGTTTAAAGAAACAGCAAAGGTTTGTCAAAATAATAGCCATGTATTTGGTGTATAGCTTTCTATTGTTGGCAAAAAATCATGTTATTTGGCGCCACTTTTTTTTGGTGGTCAATGTGATTTTATACATGTACCAGTTGTAACCTTCCAAATGGGGAATCTCATATTCCACTCTAACAGTTAATGGACAATGATAGATAAATGTTGAGTTTCTGCTTGTATCCGTCTTTCAGGTGTCAGTTTCAGAATTTTTGAGTTAAATGTCAAGTAAATGCATTCCACTATCTGCGAAAAATTACCTTGTGAGTCCACAAAAAAGCTATTCAACAACTTTCAGCTCTTAAGTTGTTGGATAGCTTTTTTGTAGTGGTGTCAACAGTCACGTACTGTGCTCACGTACTTTTTGTAGTCCCGTACTGAATCAAGTACCGAATAAAGATCACATAAAATTAAAACTTATTAATTAAAAATTTCAATATATTTTCTGATTTTTCCAACGAATTTTTATTGTTTAATGAAAATTTTAATTTAGAATATTTTATCAACATCATAAAGTTAATAATATTACACAAAATGATTTAGGTGTTAATGCAGTTATAAGATTTTTTCATAAAAGATTGATTTTATATTTATTTTCACTTTCTGACATATACTTTTGACATTTTATTTAAAAAACGTCATTATAAATTAACCATAATCAAACAAAAAATAATAACTTTTTTTAAAAATTCAGAACGTGTTTAGTTGAATGCCAATAAAAAAACATAAAAATATTTTCACTATAAATTTGCGAGTTTTTAAAATTTCTTTTTAAGGATTGGATGTATTAATTTAAACATATTATAAAAAACAAATGTCATCGTAATGAATCAAAATAATTACGAACCTGATTAAGGATCATAGGCCGAAAACTGCATATATTACTACTAGTTGCAAAGTCTGAAGTTAAAGCCCGAGTTTACGATAAATGAATCCTACTCCATTAGTTTTTTTCTTTTAATAGATGAATGTTACAGAAACATATGCAACAGTGGTAAATTATTTGTCATTTAATGACTTAACATTCAATTTGTCAGAGTTTGGTAACTACTTAAATACAAAATTTCAAGCAATTGTTCACCTCAAAATAAGCAAGGAGCAGATAAATAAGTACATTAATGTTGATAAAAAACAATGCACTCTTTTTTACAAATTCATATTTTGAAAAACAAATACAGTAGAATTCCAACTGTCTATCCAAATAACTGTAATTATCCAAATAGCTTTCAAAATTTCAGAAAAATAAATTATTGTTTTTCTTTCAGGTTGCATCTTCATTCTTTCAGTCCATCTTCATTCTTTCAGGTGACACTTCATGAGCTCAACGAAAGCATTTTATGATCTAACGTAATTTTTAAACAAACATTAAATGTATTCAATTGCAAATATTTATAAAAATTTTTCTTATAAATATCTGCAATTGATTTTAAACTACTAGATTTTAAACTACTAAAAGACTAAAAAATTTATAAAAATTTTTTGCTTCCAGCTTGCACCATTATAACATTATTAGTCTGTTGGATTACATACAAGTTCACTTTCACAATTCAGTCCCTATTCTAAATAAAATAAACGTTTTCGTAGCACGATAATCTGGTAAATAAGCAAAATGAGAACAACTTTGACTTTCAATGTGTTACTTTAATCCAGAATTTTAAAAGCAACAAGATTTTAAAGACCGCAAAGATAACAATAAGTTTTAAGCCGATAAAACAAGAAATTATTTTTGAAGCTTGATCCTAAAAGCCCAAAATCCAAACAGGTTCTTTCAACAACATTTTATCGTTTTTAAAATAAATCACTAATAAAGGGGTATGATCTCTTTAATCACTGTTTAACTGATTTAAGGAACGCTGAAGTGAACTCCTTTCTTTAGAGTAATTCAAACTGTATATATGGGCTGAATATGGAATTAAAATCAATCTACTTTATATCAAGACGTAACTCTTAAGATATAACTAAAAACGCGTTTTTGATAATTATTTTCTCATTCCTATGGTAACTGAAATTCATCGCAGAAATTTATTGAGAATTTAAACTTTAAAAACTGATACTTTGTTTCAATAATCTATAATATTCAAAATTTTATCAATATATTAATGTATTTTTCAAGAATAGATTTCGGTATTTGCTTTTTTGCTAAATGAAAACCTGATTCATATTATACCTATCTTTCAAAATCAGGAGATGTTATTTTCACAAAAATAAATAATCTTTGTTTTGAAAACTTACTTTCTTGAAATCATATATTTTTATACAATTGAAGCATTTATGCTATCAATTCAACAATTAATAACATTTGTTTGGTTTTGAGCGTTACAAAAATTTTCCCAACCATTGAGGGTTTGAAATCATTTGATATCTAAAAGAGCTTATGATGCAGTAATACCTAATGTAATTGATTGAATTATAAAAGGAAATGTTATTTGTGTAGGATGAAAGATTTATTATTTCAAACGATGGAGTGTAAGCATAACTAATATTTCAGAAAGAACTTAATCAATGATAACTTGCATATGGCTAGTCGTAAATACACATTTTTCCCTCAAAGTTCAATTACAGAGTTTTCCAACCTTTGACTTATCATAGACTCTTATCATTTAATTTTAATATATCACGGACTTTAATGATACACTAAAACTATTTTCTGATTTATTTAATGACTCGTACATTAATATTAGCTTCCTCTTGTATAATTTCAAATTTAAATACATAGATGATTGTGCATTTATAATATTGTAATTAGCACAATTATATTATATAGTGGACTCTATTCTTTGCATAACAATGTACCCTTTGCATAACAGCGTACTCTTTGCATAACGTATAGCATAACAATATATGCATGTAATATACGTTTATATTCATACTGTAGATAATAAACAATAATGTAAGTTATGAAGATTCGTATATTTACTTATTTAAACGTTTAGACACTCTCCATAAAACAAACAGATGCATATTTCCGAGATAAACTTAAAGTTTTTTCAATAACGAGTTTGACCTCCAACTTATACTAATGATATACAAAGTAAATTTCATTTAAAGCGCATATAATCTTTGAAAATATAAACTATTCATACGGATTGATTCTAATTTTCTCAAGGATTTCTAAACTACTAATATATTGGATTCATCAGAAATGAAAGCATAGGGTTGCAGATTACTTTACTCATTATGAGACCTTTTATTATGAATGCAATAGTAGATTGTATGAGAGACTAAACGTATCATTATTGAACGGTTCATTACCGGCATTAATTTTTAATTATTCTAGAGTTTCCACACAATGACTCAATATGAATAGGATAATAGACGTTCAAACAATAATTATTTACCACAAAGAGAATGGCATCAGCATTATATTTTCGAAAATTTTCTGATGACTTGGGTATTCACCATGAAAAGAAATATCAAATGATTCTTTTGACAACATAGGAATACTGTTTAATATCTTTAAAAAATTTGTCATTGTTGCTCGTGTGTTTTTCTGATTAGTCTGATTTTTGTTTTACTTGACATTTTTCTTGTTACATTTTAATCATTCATAATCAATAAAATTTTATGAAACAATTTTATACTAGATCATTTCTTTACGTAAAAAATCATTTCACCTTATTAAAACATAAAATATATGAAGTTATCAAACATGATTTGAAACCTAAGTTATAAAAAAGTCTTGAAGTTATTTCAATATTTCACTTATTCCAAAAAATATGAAAAAATCTACAATATGTTGGCACACTTTGTTATGGTAAAGTTCAGTTTTCTGTGGATTCTCAAAATGCAAAAATAGTTCTGTGCGGACACTATTTTAACTTTTAAAATGAAATTCCTATGTTTTTTAAAATCATCAACTTCCTTTAATTAATTGATTCAAAATATGTTAATTAAAATTTTTCTTTAAAATAATGTTAGAAACATTTTTAATTATTTTTGTTGTGTTGTCATCTTTAAAAAATAAATCAGCTTCAGCTTATTTAAAGTTGAAGCCCACTGAAGTTCTAAATATCCGAACTTTGTTCATGAACAATGTTTGCAGTAGCTATTTAGATATTAACGCATTTATTGTTCCCTTTTTCCATGACAACAGAATACATGTGATTTAAAATGGTAAATATGATATCACAACTCACATTATCAAACGTACTATCTCATACCTTTAATAATTAAAAAATTCTTTACTACTGATTGTTCCAGAAATGTAAGATACAATCACATTGGTTGGAATAACCAACCCAACCTAGATATCAGAGTCACGACATGTATTCTCAGAGCTCAGTTATGTAATAAGTAAGACTATTCGTAGGAAATACGTGGTAGACACAATATCAAATTTAGAATATACTGTTGAATGAATGAGATCATTTTAAGATAATTATGCCTTACTGAATTGTCATCAATTATCGTACTTGAATGTCAGTTACATCACTGCAGATTAAACCTTATTTCTCAGCTTGTGAAATGTGTTGAAAAATTCAATCAAATGTATAATTGCATACTAATGTTAGAAAATGGACCCAATTACTTCCTCATTTACACGAAACAAATTGACTGAATGACATTAGATCCATCTTCGGATATGGTAGGCTGCTCGAAGTAATTGTCTGTCAGAATTTCAGGTTACATTTTTTGTGGAATGAAATTCTCAAGAAAGGGTATAAAATTAGTTCTCTCGTGCGACTCTTCACTAAATTTTATGTTCTGCTTGGTACAAATGTAGAAAACTTTCTCATGAAATGGTTTAATTTCCGGGAAAAATCCTTTGCTCTTTTCCTTAAGGGAAGTAAAATAAAGTTGTAAAATATGTCATACATTTAAATGTTTAAATTGTCAGCAAGTATATCATTTAGATATTCATTAAGTGAATGATTAACGTTAAGAAGTATGACAAACGCAAATTTTTTATGTAAAAAACAATAGATTGAGGATTGTTGTTTGTAATTTAAAAGATATTTGAAGTAAGGGAAAATAATCTTAACATCAGTCTAAAATCATATATTAAATAAGCGAAAAAATAATTGTTTTGGGGTATTTAATGTATAATTTAAGACAAATATCCTACAATCCAACATCCTATACCACAGTTTTGTAAGAAAATTATGAAAAGTCTTGTATATCGCTGATAGCAGAATTTTTTAAATGTATTTAAAAACTAAATTTCTTTATAGAACCTTTATATCAAAATTATTAAATAAATTATGAAAATAATTCTATTCCATTTTTTATTGGAAAGTGTCATGTTACCCATAAGTTTTGAGCTATTCAATGCAAAACTCACTACATATTCATTGCTCTAACTATGGGATCAAGGTATTATTTATACCTTTTAAACTTATTTCAAAAAAAGAACATTACAGGGAATTTTAAATTTAACTAATTTGAAATTAATTATTGTAATGGAAAGTTGGAGACAAATTTTAATTAAATACGCTTTGAAATCGCGGATTTTTGTTTCTGAGAGCTGCTTATTGGAATAGGTATGGTCATCTACAGTTAAAATAGAATCAACGCTTGAAAAATGTGTATCATATTTGAACTTACTAAATTTATCGGAAGAAAACACTCTGCAGATGTAATTATTGAGGTCGTTCAAATATTTTACTAGACATTTTATGAACGGATTTTAATGGAAATGCCATAGAAAAACAGAAGCCAAAACAATTTTGAAGCAAAATTTTAAGCAAAGCAAAATTTGAGAATATTGAGAAACTAACAACTCAATAATGAAAAAGAAGAAAACCTAAACATAGCCGTAAATCTGAAACAATTTTTTGGAAGAACATACTTCTTCAGGATAAAGTGAAAAATAGAAAAAAGGGAATGCAAAGTTTTTTATTTTCTTACTGAGAAATCTGCAATAACATTATGAAAACTTGAAAATATTAAAAAAATTGTAGATTTCTTAAAGAGGACAAAAAAGTACTAAAAATCTAAATGACAAAAGGTACAAAAATATTATTAAACAAAAAAAAATAATAATAATAACTTAGACATTTGATTTTATTGAATAGTAATGAAGAAGTATTAAATTTTGGTAACACATCAAGTGAAAATTCTTTTTTTTTTTTATTTTATTTTATGCTACGCAGGCATTTACATTTTTAATAAGAACCAAATTGGTTGTATGGAACGAACAAAAAGGCTTGCATTTAATAAGTTTTGGAACGTAATTCTTTTTTCTTTATTGACTCTAAGCTTCATACAACATGATTTCAAATAACACGGTACCTTACAGTAGCTGTGTTACATTAAAATTCTCTTTGCTTATCTACAGCATTATAACTCAAAAATCTTAAACCTATAGTATGAAAAGTTAGTGAGATAAAGGAGCATTTTTGGGGAAAAATTGTTTTAACGATACTGATTTTTTAAGTATTTTATATGTTATGATCACACTATATGATATGTTAGATTTTTAAAAGAAAGCAAGAAAATAGTCAAAATACAAAATAAAATTTGGCATTCAGCTTGTTGAAAAGTTGTGATATTTCGATGTATTAAATTTAGACTGAAGACATTAAAATTAAAAAAAATATTTTTAAAATGCACTCTGTACACTAGTGTGAAACAAGTGCACATGATTTAAAAGCATTTGAATTTTACTTGAAAATCTTACAATGTCCACTTTTATAAAATCTTATGTTTATTTGATGGTACAGGTAAAAGGATTCTTGTGTAAAAACTTTTTGAAGATTTCTACTGAAAATCTATTTTCCAAATCAATGTATAACACGTATGCATAAAAGTCGAGATGTATAGCTAATTTTTAGTTCCATTTCCAACAGTTAAAAGTGAATATTAACAATACATATAAAAAATTTAAATCAAATCTTGCCGATTTAAACTAACCATAAAGTTTATGTTTTGTCTTGTTTTTTCATTTTGATTTTCCTTCTGTTCTATTTTAACGTGTTCAATTTTTCAGCAATATCGCTAAAGATTTTAAAATTTGAAGACTAATTATTTAGAAAAGGTAATTTTTATGGTTTTGAAAACTTTACAGACTGAAAAATTATAGTTAAAAATACTTCTTAATTACTGGCGAAAATCCTGAATGGATTTTTTCTCATCGCCGAAAATACTCAGACATTCGATAGTGAACTTCGCCTTGTTTGCTGCCACTCATAGAATGCGATTTGAAGGCGGGGAGCAAATTCACTAACAAATCAGATTTACGACACCGTCTCAATACGATGTGTGACTTAGATGAAACGTTATCTGACGTCATGGATATTTTAAACCTATGAGATTTGTAATAAAGTGACGTAGTCATGATCTCAACTGGAGCGAAAGAAACAACCACAAGTAGATTGACAGAATATATTATGCCTTCCAGCACAATGAAACTGAGTTGTAATATATATAGCAAATATACATCGTGACAGTATGCATAATATCATGAATATGTACATTGTCGCGAATTAAGATGGATAAAAATTTATCATAAATATTTACTATGCGATATTTTCTGTATATTTATTTTAGGTAGTCACCAAATCTCTATATTGATTTACGAAAAAAAATTCGTCACACGGGTTAAGAATTTTAAAAACAATTACTATTCCATTTGCATTATTAACAGAAAAATGAAGCATTTAAATTTTTTTACTAAAGCACTTTTCAAATGCTTTTCGATAATTCTTTTACTTTGCAATTTATTTATTGACTATATTACTTTTGTTAATTATTTTAATTGGTATTTTAAATAGATACACTACCGGACATAGAAATGCAATACCAAGGAGTGGGAAGAAAAATTATGCAAACTTCAGACTAGACGCACCTTACCGAGCTATGCAAATAATGTGAAATTCGTAGTTCTCTAACTCACGTAAGATACGATATAAGATGAGGAACTGGCAGAGTGGGTAATATTCGCACTGTTATTGCTTCTTGGAAAATAATCATTAAAAGTTTGTTCTTGTCGCAAAGGACGCCTGTAACTACAGAGAATGCCAGGCCATCGTCGACGGAATCAGTTCCAGCTGACAGATGAGTTTACGAGAGGCATGGTTATAGGACTGAGAAGGGTAGGTTGATCGTTACGGCAAATCGCAGCTGTCGGACACCTGGACTCGTCCACATTACACCAGCTGTGGCAAAGATGGTTGGAACAAAGAACTGTGAAACATTTTCTGGGTGCCGGTGCAATCAGAGTGACGTCAGCAAGCGTGGATCGACGCGTCTGACTGAGGTGGTGGCGGCCCCTCAAAGAATGTCTTCCGAAATTCTGCAGCACATGTTCAAGACATCCTAAATGCTCCCATAGCAAGCAGAGAAATTTGCCTCCGTCGATTGGTTGCTAGTGGCTAACGTTCATGGTGTCCGTTAAGAAGATTGCAGTTGGAATGGTGCCGGATTTAAGTGATGTGGAAGACAGAGTGACACAGGGTCATCTTCTCAGATGAGTCAAGCTTCTGTTTCTTCAGTGATAGTCGCTGCGTACGAGTGTGGCGTAGACATGGAAACAGGTCTAGTTCTGCAGTAATTGTGGAATGCCCCATATCATGACAACGTGGCATCATGGTTTGGGGCGCCATTGCATACAATTTCAGGTCAAGTCTAGCTTCTTATTCACGGCACTATGACAGCCCAGCGTTATGTGGAAGATGTGCTGCTGTCCGTGAAACTCCCCTACCTTCAAGAGGTGCCTAATACCTTTATCAGCAGGATAATGCCCGACCGCACATTGCTCGCATCAGTTAACATGTCCTGCGAGGTGTACAGCTGATTCCTTTGCCGCCCTACTCTCCAGATTTCTCACCAATTGAACACGTCTGAAATATGCTTAGACACCATTTGCAGACCTTGTCACTGCCTTCCTCAGAAGATGCACTTTGACAAATGGTTGATAGGGGATGGAGAGCAATTTCTCAGGATGCCATCTGCAGTCTCGTTGACTCTGTGGATAAATGTGTTGCATTGTGTATAGCCGTCCACGATGGCCCTACAACCTACTGAAACGACCCCGTTCACACTCTGTATTATGCATGCCATTTCGAAATACAGATCACTTATTGTTCGTTGCTGTCTCTCTCTGTTTTAGACTAGTTTCGTTACTTTCTTGTATTCTTGGTATTGCATTTTCAATGTCGGGCCGTGTATTAAGCAGTAAAACCTAGTAAAATTACAAACAAGTATTCATAAATTATATTGACTACTTGTTAAAATAACTCTCGCCTTCGTCTAAATTTATTTATGAAATTACTTTTTGTTAATTGTTGATTATTTTAATAGATGTTTAATTATAAAGCATGATAAAGTCTCATTTAATAACTCGTAAAGTCTACAAACTCTAGAAATTTAAATTTCAGAATTTTTTTCATTGACTCTTATATTTTAATTATCTATAAATTATTAAAATGAATATTTTACAATAAAACGCAATAAAATTTTAAATAGTTACCCATGATTATTTTTCAATTCTAGTTATTTAATAAACTTTATTCAATAATTAACAATGAATTATGAATTCCCCTTTGATTTTTCTGAATAAATTCTTTTAATTTCTATGACGATATTTATCATTAAGTATTACTGAAAAAAAAAGTCAAATCTTCTTGTTTAATTTTTAATCTATAAATAGAGATTATTTCAGAACAAATGTAATATATTCAATGACTAAATAAATAACTTCCTGAAAAATATATTATAATGATTGCGTTAACAGAAGTTTTATGATATATAATTTTCACTTTTTATGAAAATATTTCATAAATATTTAAAAGTTATGTCCTAAATGTAATGACAATTTTAAAAATTTATCTAATATTCTTTACATTTTATCAATGAGAATAAAATGTAAGCGCTTATAATTTCGTTAATGATTTCCTTTAACTTGTTATTAAAATTCAAAAATAATTTTCAAAATCATTATTAAAAATCATTTGTGAATTCGGTATAGAATCGGGTACCCCTTAGTTTGGCCAAAAATTTAACATAAACTTTAATTTCTTGTAACCCTGGCACTTTGTAGCAGTAGTGGCCATCTTGGCTTAAGAAAAAATTAAGGGGCATCCGATAGTAAACTTTTACCTATTTTGTACATAATTCCTAAAACTTCAGTGAAAACTCTATTTTCTTTTTTAATGGAAGGAAATCAACATTTTTCAGTATTCAGAAAAAATAAGAAATTATATTCCATTATTAAGATTAATTCTGATAGAAATAATTTTTTGAAGTAGAAAAAAAAATGCTTAGCACCATATATAAGCAATGGAATTTTTTTAAATGCTAAATATTAATTAATATTTTTCATTATTATTTCATCTTAAATAATCCTAATAAACTATTATTAAATTAAAAATAACTTGCACTTTAATTATGACTTTTGTCCACGTCTTTTGTCAAGGTTCAAAAAAACAAATAAGCTTTGTTGAAACTGTGATATGTAATATAGGAATGTTATGAATTAAATTTTTTATGTATAAAAGTTGTATTTCAAACACTGTGTCTTTTATTGTTTTCTGGCATGATGTAACAGTTTTAGAACTATAAAAAATAAAAATTACTGGGATTCGGAACAATTTTTAATTTTTCGTGTGTCAAAACAACTATTCTTCTGGAACTTATTTTGATGCCAAATAGGTTTTGATTACTTTGTGGAAGTATTAAACCATTGTTCTGAAAACTCTTTTTAACAATTGCAACGGATGGAATTATTTTTTGTCTCTATTGTTTTAAAAATGTTAAAATAAAGTCACAAGTTACTAAACATATTCAGTGTGTGAAATGCATATTCTTTTTTAAATTTTTTTTTATCTAAAATATGATTTTTGAAATACTTGACGATTGCTTTTATTATTACTTGACGATTGCCGAATTATACGAAAAGAAAACTTGTAAAATAGCAAAATAAATCAAAACGAATAAAAATCATGATGTGAATGATATGCACGATATTTCTGAAACATTTTTTTACTTAGAATATTTGCAAATGATAAACAATATTTCTAGAAATAAATAGAAGCTCCATTTTATTTTTAAAAATGAATGAAAAGTATTGAATTTCTAGGAATAATTTTTAGGCTTCTTTATTTCATCTTAATTGAAAATTATGTATTTGATTATTTGCTTAGATATATCACATTGTTTCATTTTACTTACGAAATATTAATTTATTTGTTTTTAATAAAAAAAAACCTCTAAAAAATTCTATGTATGTGTTTCACAAAATTAGCAAATTTTTTCATGGAAATGTGAGCAAATCAAGCGAAATAAACAATGTATAAAAATATGTTTATTTATCCTTTTATTCAAATAAATTTAGATAAAAAAAGAGAATGATAAAACATGGCTTGATGTCCAAGATGTATATGATTTTGTGTGACAGTGCAATCAACAAATAACATACAATCCGATCCTTTAACTCAGCAAAATTTAGCCTCGGTGTCCATGACCGTATTTTCCGTGTCCATAACCGCCATATCCTCCTCCATGTCCATATCCTCCACGACCCCCATGTCCGTAGCCACCATGTCCATAGCCTCCGTGTCCATAGCCACCATGCCCATAACCACCACGACCTCCATGCCCATAACCACCATGGCCACCATGACCGCGGATGCCTTGTTTACCCAGAAGTGCAGATGCAACCTCTATTCCATTCACAGATGCTGCTATGGCCAGAAGAACAGCTATCAATATCTGTAAAAATAAGTTTCATTTAGTTGAATTAATTTAAATTTTACCTCTATTACTTAATGTGAAACAGTTTAAATGGGAAAACTAAAGGTTTAAATTTGTGTCTTTTTTTTTTTTTTACAGCAAATACCTCATTATCTTTCTTCTTAAATTTTAACTTAATGAAACAGAAATTATTCCTACTAATGCATACTAACTAAATTGAAGGTAATTACAAATCTACTTTTCAACTATTATCAATAAATTAATTGACAATAAAGAAGTTAATTGAGATAGGAAACCAGTTAATTACTTTTAAGTGGTGTTATAGATGCCTTACTTATTCAAAAAAATTCGTTACGTTTAAAAATAAATATTAAAGAAATTTATTTCGATAGTGCTAAAATTGTAACTGGTGTATAAAAAATAAATATTTCTAAAATATATCCTATTTATACATCAGAATATCATATAAATATTTAGGCTAAAACATATTTTTCTTGAACATAAAAATATGACTAAAAATACATGCATTACTAAGAATACTGACAAAACTCAAGTTTATTTCATTGCGTATTCTTTCTGTTTTCGTTACATCATAAAATATAATAGAAAAATGTTGGTCTTGGAAAAATGTAGTATTCTAATATTCCTTCAATAATAATATGCAATGTACATTTTTACCTTAATAATATATATTTTCACCTCAAATAATGTTTCAGTTTTCGAGATTGCTTATATTTTCGAGGAGGTAGTTTCACACATTTTAAGAATGAGCATTAGTTATATAATATAATCAAATAAATTAAACTATAATTAAATTCATAAAATTATATTTCTAATTTTTATGACACAAAGTGGATTGTTATGAAAAATTATAAAAAAATGATGATATTTATTAATTTGATGAGTTATAGACACTGTTTAGATACTGTTATTTAAGTCAACTATCTTTTCGAAAATTTTTTCACTCTAAGTTTATTAAAAATATGTGAAATACTCATGAATATGTAAGCATTCTTACCTTGATAAATACAAAATTTTGTTTTTTGTATATAAAAACAATAAGATTCTTCAATTGAACGCTTAGGGAATCATTTTCAGCGATTTTCGAGAATTTATATTTTTAAAAAATAATTCTGTGTTATACCAATCACAACAATATTTGAATGCTAAGGATATTTTAATTATCTTTCCTTCAATAATAATCACAAAGCATTATTAAAATGTCCAAGAAAAGCATTCGAAAAATGCAATCATTTACAAAACGTTTCAATCATGCAATTTTAATTATAAGCATATATTTACTGCAATAATACTTGTATATAAGTGTGGAAAATTTTGATTCAATGGAATGCTATAAAAACTACTTAATTATATTGGGTTTGATATTAAATTTTTTATTGTAATATTTTTAAAGCAGACTGATTGTTAATTACTCAAATCAAAATTCATATCACGTCAAATTTTAACAGCAGAAATAATTTTAAAAGGATTTTAAATCTTCTAAAATATCATCCAACCAAAACATCCTATTAGATTTCATCTTAGCGCAAAGAGCATTAAAACTTTCACTTAATATGCTTATGTAAACGTTAAAGTAATTATATAATGATTTATCTAAGGATTTATCTGTAAGATTTGTTTTGTCGAAATAAATGGAAAATCCACTTCCTAATTTGTCCCAAAATTAGGAAGTGGATTTCATGTTCATATTGACGAAACAAATACTTTTTTTTACTTAAATTCTTTTCGATATAAAGTTAAGTTTTGAATGATATTTTATTTCATAAGCCTCTTTTTAATTGATGTCTTAATGGGAAATATTTCAGAAAAAAATTGTAAAGATATTTACATTTCAAATAGAAATTATCATTCTCTTGTACATTTCTGTAGGGTGAATTATTTGTGAAATTTGATCGGTAAAAAAGTTAAACATAAAAAAGCGTTGAACTTAAAAGGAGTGAAAATATTGTCTTATATCGTTAAAAACGAAGAGCAGTTGCAAATGAAGTTTATAATAACAATGCTCTTTATACATTTTATAAATGCCATTCTAAATATTTTTACACACATCATAAATACCATATTAATTATTATCCTATTGATTGTAAAATTAATTTACAAATTTTTATATCAATAACGCTTTTGTGATGATTTTTATGTGACGAAATGGTATATTACTTGTCTGAATTATATAGAATTCGAATAATAAAAGCAAACTGCGATTCTTGTGTTCATAAAATTTTGGGAAAACTATACAACAAATAATTTTAAAATTAAGATTTCTTAATTTTTAAAATACAAATTAAATAAGTCAATTAAAGTATATTTCTTTATTAAAACTAATCTATAGAAGGTAACAGTTAATATTTCTTTAAATTATAAAAATAACGCATATTAAAAAACTAAGTTCTGCTGTTTAACTTTTATGGATATTATTTATTTTATGAGAAAATAAAAAAAAATTTTATAGCGTGATGAATGTTTTTTCTATTTTAAAAAGAATAAATATTAGAAAATTATCAAATCTAAATAATAAATTAATGCTCTTGAATTATTTATTAAAATCAAAAACACTACTGTTTAAAATAGTGTTTGAAACCCTCTATATTCATAATTTTTTTTTATTTCTCAAGTTTTATTTATGAATTTTGAAAATAAATACTTATTTTAATAATTAAATGCAGAAAAACAAATATTTTAACTTTTTTAGGCATCTGATGTATTTGTAGAGTTTGATACCGATGTTTAGTTAACTATTTTTTACATGACTTTTTAAGTGAAGGTAAATAAACAAGTGCAAAACTCAAGTAATGATTTATATTTAAATAATTGAATAAAAAACTATGAAATTACGCAACATGGCGTCAATAGTGATTGCTTGAATAGTACTTTCGTTTCATTCAGTATTTTTCATGTCGCGACATTTGTTAGGAAATTTAACTGTGACTAGATAATCCGCATTTCACTTTAGAAACATCAGATAACAATCAATTACTTCAGATTACAAAAAGAGTAATCTCTCAAAAGATTTAGTTACGAAGTGAGGTAAACAGGAAATCTACAAGAATCATTTCTTCTATCTTTGTTTCTTATAATATTACTCTCATATTACATAATTTACAATTAATTTAATATTTGCGAAAAAATTTATCATCTTAAATATCAACAGTTTAGTTTAGAAAAATGAAAGTACATTATACTAACACAAATATTTGCTTACTTTTTAATAACAGTACTATTTATAAAGCAAGATAATAGTCTTTCACTTGAAATGATGCAATATAAATGTTTTTTGTTTAATAAAAATACAAAATAAATGTTATTATTTGACAGTATTTTCTATTTAAAATGATAAATCATTTATACGGCTTATTTTTTATACTAATTTACGCACTGGTAACTAAGTTATTTGCTCGGGGAAAACCTTAAGCCAAACAGTCAATAAATTAGTAAATAATAACAATGCGAATGTTTTGTTCATTTTAAGATAACAATTTAAGACATCTTGGTTTTATAATCAATTTTGTAATTTAACCTCAAAAAGATAAGCAATCATGCATGAAATTAGTATTTTAAATTCTTTGTCTTAAATAAGTATTTAAAGAAACTTAGACTGTTTTGAATGGTATAAGTTTAAAAAAAAGCAAAGACAATTTTATTTCATTCAAAATAGTTGAAAATTGAAATAAATGTGCTTATTTGTTTTAATTGCAAATTAAAAATTATCAATTTTTTAAAGTATAGAGGAATATTACACATACATTTTGAAAATTTCATAGAATTAATTAGGGGATTTTGATTTATTAAATTCACTCTACTTAGAAAGCTTCAATGTGAAATATTGTCTAATTTAGATTAACTAGTTTATGCCATTGATGTACTTAATTTATACACATAGATTTGATTTAACTAAACATTTCTTGAAATAAATTATTTTTTATTTCAAAATTTCCTAGTCATTAATAAAATTATTCTCAGTTATATCAAAGTATTGTTACTGGATCTATTAATAAACATTAAAATGAAAATTTGCTTCATTTAAAGTATGTAACAGTAAAATTGTTTTAAATATTTTAAATAAAAATCCTTTGTATGGGTAAAAATTTATTAAAATTTAATCTAATGTATAAAAAATAATACAGCCTTCATCACCAAGTATTTAAATTATCCGTACCATTAAAAATTAAATTAAAAATAATTCTGAAAAATTACTAATAATTTAAGTCATGCACATTCTTCAGTGAATTAAAAAACAATTTAATCAGGCATAAATCAAATGTTTGTCATTAACAATTCATATTAATTAATAAAATTTTGTAGAACATAAAAGTGATTAAAAAAGCTCAATAAAAGTTAATCATTTTTGTATTAAAAAGAATAGCATATAATTCATAAATTCTATGATGGGTAAAAGGAAATATTTATTCATCACATAAAATTTTAAAATCAATATATTTCACACTAATTTATATTATCTAAATTTCTGCAAAAAAAAAAAAAAAAATTACTTTTACTTTCAAACCTGAAAATAAAATTTTGAAATTTCTATAACACAAAATTTAATTATATCTGAAGTCAAACGCTTATAATGGATTGATAGTGATGAAAAATATGGAAAAAAAAAATATTTCTCACCGCAAAGTATTTCATGGTGAAGGTGAATTTATGCCCTTGAACAGTGAAGCGAACTGATGAACCTGGGAACTAAGAATACAGTCCAAGTGAAACTTGAATTCTTTATATACCCATGCAAAAAGTCTTACATAGTCTCTTCTGAATGAGATATTTCAAGGTGTGACGTCAATGTGTCCCAGAGTTCATTGGATGAGCCTGAGACAAGCTGCATACCCTCAGGGTCATTGGGAATTTAAACCCCCTGCCGATTGAAAGGTATTATCTTCCCTTTCCATTTCTCCCCCTCCTTTATCTCCCTTGTCTGACGCGTTGCATACTTTAGGGAAAAAAATCCTGAAAACAAGTTGCCAAATGTATTGCCCAAATCCATTAACATTTCAGTGAAGAAATTCTTTCCAGTGCCTCAGGAAATGCTTATAAATATAGGTTTATATCTTAAAATGTTTGCATTCATTCTTCTTTGTGATTATAATAACAGACGAATGTTTAATAAAATTTATAATATAAATGATTACATGTTTATTTAAAATTAATTTATTATTACATATAATATATAAATTTAATTTTTTGATTAATAAAAATATAATTAAATCTTGGAGAATTTAATCACAGTTGTGAAAGGGAATTTATACATAATATTCAATTAAATAAACGAATTGTTAGGCATTGAATTCTTCCATATACTTGTGTCAATAAAATAATGCTCAGTTTTGTTGGTTAGTTTTTTTAAATTTATAATTGCAGCGAACTTTTTCAAACTTTATCGATAAGTACTTAAAGATATATGGAATCAATTAAGTTACTGGTATTTTATTCTACAAAAGATTCCACTAAAAATATTTAAATATTATTACATCCGTATTATTTCAGAATGATTACATTTCTCTTATATTACTTCCTAAACATGGCCTTTTGAAGCAAAATTCTCTCATGCACAAAATCTATAAATATTATTATATTTATAGATTTTGTGAGAATTGTGAAGTATATTGCTAAATGCTGCTTCACTGAAAAAATGTTTTTGTAAGTTCTTACAAAATATACATTACAACTAAGAAAAAAAATATGGCCAATATAGGAATTTCCTATGAAATTTCTTGAATCAGACCACCAATCTAAAAACAATCAGCTATCGTATCAAATTATTAAATCAAGACTTAATAGATATACCTGGTATCATGATTGCATGCCACAATATTAAAGAATTGTACTTACTTGTTTGTATAAATGTATTTCGTTAAAGTCCTTAAAAGACAAGAAAAAAAGGAAGAAAATTGTCTTGTCGTTGTTGGAATTATCTAAGACAATGGTATTAGTTATAAATTTTTTTCAAATATCCCATCAACCTTCATATGTAGTTAAACATAGATTTTTATTCGTGTGATAGTTACTCAGTTTGACTAGTATTTTGTGGAAGAAGATATTATCTCTTTTATGAGACATTTGGTGACGTGACAGTGTTAATAACCATGAATAAACATTTTTCTCTACGCAAACGACCAAAAATGTTTTTTCTGTCAATCAGACTGAAGCAAGGTTATCGTCGGGATTTCATAATGAATTATATTCTGTATTCGCATCTCGGCAAGCTTTTTCCTAATTATTATTCTAAAAATGCATTAGTAATAATAATGAATTTTATAAAACATATCATATTTCTCTGGTTTCTTCACTGCAGACCACACATTTTAGATTTCGAAAAATATTCCAAAAGCTTTTGGAATATTAAATTTAAAACCTGCATTTCTTCTATGTATGTTAACTTTTAATAAGCCTTTTCTGCTTATTATTTCATAAGAAGAGCCTTCAAGTGAAAAATTTGAAGAAATGAAAGATATTCTACATTTAGTTGATTCAGTAATTAGTAAGATTTACCATTGATAGTAAGAAAACATTAAGCAAATAAATCTCACTTATGTTATAATAAATTGTAATATAACACTGTTATATATATATATATATATATATATATATATATATATATTATATATATATATATATATATATTTATCTACAGTATAATAAAAGAATGATAATTTAATAATGTATATTAAGAAAATATTTGCATGTTTTATATGATTAGAAAAAAATATGTATTTTAAAGGTACCAAAGATCCGTTGTGTCTAGGGTATTGGTAGATGCAGAAGAGAACAATTGACTGACTTTCGTAACTGTAATCATTTTTGTGAGCATAAATACAGAGGGGGAACTCTCCCATATCCCTAACCAATCAATATTAATAAAGTCTTTAACACAGCAATAAGTGTTCACACGAGCCAGTCTATGTTGGATGCGGCTGAGTGGAAAGTCTGCGATGTGTTCACTGTTTCGATTATCATTAATTCAAAATCTCACATGTGTGCACAAAATCTCACAACTGCAATGGCGCAGTGAATAATGGAGCTGAAAACACAAATGACAGAGCATTCAGATTCTAATCTGATCAGATTAGAGTGTGAAAATAATACGAAGAGAAAGTGCTATCACATCTTATTCATTGTCATATTTGTCTTACAGCCATATGATGTTTTGGGATGATATTGCTTTCATTCCCATTCACGGCACTGACCACTAAGTAAGTCTTTAAGATTTTGCTATCTTCCTTCCATTTGCACTTTCCTCCGTTTTTTTTATCTTGCCTACAGCTGCATTTTCTCAGAAAAATGAACACATACACATTGCGTATAATGCCCGAATTTGCTTAGGTCACAAAATTACATTTCTTTGATCTGCATGGTCTCTAGACGTAGTCTGTTGAACGTCTTTAATCAGTGATTAAAAAATATTACAGTATACGCTTATCCAGAAAAACGATACCCTTAAGGCAATAGCGTGCTTTAATGCAATAAATCCAATTCAGTCTTACGCCAGAATGGGGCTCCATTCCTTTTAAGAATATCAAAAGCCATTTTCATGAACTGCCAGTTATTGCCAGTGGATGGGACACCTAATGATAATTATATTTTGTATTTACCTCTTAGAAAGTTGAACTTTAAATCTCAAGAAGTGTAATCTTTGAATAATTTGTCTTTGATGAGTTTTGTCCTTTGTATTACCCCTTCACATGGCTAGAAATCAACATCGATATTTGAATTGTACAAATATTTATGTATTATGTGATACAATGATATTTATATATATTTTGTGAAACAATTATACTTTATACCAGTTTTAATAAAGTATTTTAGCCGTTCTTATGAGAGTTTAGGAAAATATTCACTCTAATGATAATTGTGAAATTGCTCTTTATTTTAAATCCTCTTATTGCTATTAAAAATCTGTGAAAAGCAGTAAAAAACAATCTGAAAATGACATGTTTGTAAGTTGCATTATCACCAGTTGATACTCAGCGTGTATTTAACCATCTTGCGTGTAACTTAAGCGTTATATTCAGTAAGTGATAGCCTCGGAAATTAAGTAATTGCATATAACACACTCATTTAAATTACTGAAGTCATTATCATTTTGAAAAAAATTAAAGTATTTCATCCACTAAAAAAATATATTATCCAAAACTAAACTGCGAAAATTTTTAAATTTTATAAAATGATAAAGCGTATCTTAGAAAACAAAGCTTGAAAATAATCTAGCATATCTTTTATATTTTATAGAATGCTTTTAATGAAATCTTACAATTAATAAGGAGAAATACGATTTTTTGGATTTGTGCAACTTTATAAATCTATTTTCTATAAAGATATTTAATTTGAGTAAAAATTTAAAGCCATCATATCAGACATAAATGTGCCAATTAAAATTTAAATGAAATCATAAGATTATATAAAGTTAAAACTGTTCAAAATATACAATAATCAGCAAATAATTTTCATTCTATATACAGTGTAAAACATATTTAATGAATAGAATTCAAATATATTTGTTAATAGAAGAGATAAAAGGTCCAAATTATATAATAACAACCTTGCCATATCTCAAATTATTTTTGAATTAAAAGTGATAGAAGGAAAATACTTAATTTTTTGCCTGCTCTTTATATAGCAGTCTTAAAGTCATGGATTTTTAAAAATCCATGACTTTAAGAAATTTCTGAATACCTATAGCAAAATAAATACATATCTGGAAAGAGTAAAAAACTTTTTAAAATGTTATTTTCTATGAAAATATTATCTCCTTATAAAATTCTTGAATTGTATTGTCACTTAAGGATAGAGTACCTGCGTTTAATGAATAGTTGCAAGCTTTAAAACCTTTGAGAATTACAAAATCAAACTGCTGATAAACTATGCTATCTGTAATAGCACAAATACTCTTCTGACTATAAAAGTAAAATTTGTCGAAAACAATCCCGTTTTTTCGGAGATATTTTAGCTTTATGTATAATGGGAAACATTTTCTGCAAAACATCACAGAAAATGGTTCTCATTGAACATAAAGACACTCCAGGTCTCATGGTCGAATCAGATTTCAATGTTTTTTTTTTTCTATCTTCGGCTTGCGGATTTGTCAAGTACAAGTTTTAGTAACAAACTTTAAAAGAAGACTATGGAAGCTAAAATAACAGGTCGCTTTCGGAGATTTTTGCAAAAGAATTTGAAAATTTTCCCCAAATATCATACATAAATTATTAAAGCCCGTATGCATTCTTAAGGATATGTAAAAGCAGTTGTCCCTACACCTAAAAATCCTCATACAACACTTACAAAAGTAAATTCATCAGTTTTGAATTGCTGTATGAAGTTAGCTGTTTAATTCTTGCAAATTCTAAACTTGTACAGGATAAACTTCTATCATCAAGAAATTTCAGATATTGAGTCAGTGGATTGTAAAAATTCTTCCACTTATTGTTTACCATTGAGATAATATTAAGTAATCTTGCAGATGATTTCCGAAAATTCGAAATAATTTTTGTTTGGCAAATGAACTTGGAATCATACATTGACCACTTTAAGTCTAACATTTAAATAGAATAGTGTTTTAAAATAATTAGATTTTCATATTACAAAGTAATTTTATTAAATGTAATGATATCAGAGTTATGTAAATTTTAACATATTATTCCTAGAGAAAAATAACCATGTGTCTGAAGTATTTATTGTTCTTAGGAAATGTTATATTCTAACAGACTGTGTGTGCGGCAAAATATAATTTGCTTTTAAATAATCAAAAATAATTACTCTGAGCATAGTAAATGTTAAATTGGTATGAAATTTTCTGAGTGACGCTGGTTTTTGTGTAAAACATTGAACTCTTTATTTCGGGATACTTAGCATCTTTCAAATATGTGAGAATTTAAACGTGGACTTTCTTCTTGTTTCCGCATATATTCCTAAATGGTGTATGAAAGTAATACTGGTCATTTAAATATACCCTAAAATTCATCAGTTTCAGAGATATTCGACAAGGTATTACAACAAGGTTAATAAGTTTCAGAAGTATAATAGTTGGCTTCTGTATTTGATGATGTATGTAGCTCAGATAATATGCTTCAGATCTCCAAAGGTTTCTATCGAAAAATTCCTCTACAAAATGCATGTAGATGTATATGCATGGCGCTTGTTGGGCGAATATCTTATTTTAGTGAAATAAGGCGTATACTTAAAGATTAGAATATAACTTAAAGATAAGAAGGTAATTAAAAATATAAGATAATTCTCTCTTTTTCTGATGGTTTTAACCGAAAAAAGAACTGATATTGGTAAAAAAAATTTTGAAAGTTGTAATAAAATGTGGAGGTACAATAGAATAATTACCTATTTAGCCATTTCATTGCAATGTAGAAAAACACGCACAATTTGAACTTCGAAAAACACAAATCAATGAGAACAGCATAAAATGAATTTGCAAAAGTGGAGCAAAATATAGAAAATACTACTTTAACAATAGCAATAAATACACAAGTAATTGATAGACTAACCAATTGTTTGTTAACTTATTTTTTGCACTCATGAATAGAATGGCTGCTCAAGAAGGTTTTGACATTACATAAGGTATTGCATGAAAGAGAAAAATGTTTACATGGTTATTTTCAAATTCCATTATAATTTGTTTTCTGGTATATTTTTCATTAAAAGGGGACCACATTGGTGTGTTTCACATTGTGAAACTTGGAAAAACCTTCGAAGCATCCATTCTGACATTCTTGTATGCAGAAAGAAGAAATTCAACTTGTATCTCGTTTTATTCATTAGTGGCAGGGATACAAATCAGGTGTTCTTTTGTGTTTGAAAATCATGGTTCTTTCATTGTACTGGATTTGATTTGGTTTCTTTAATGTTCAATGGTCATATTTTTACACACGAGAGATTATTAGACTGAGACATATTACTTAAAGTGGATTCCGAATCACTACGAAAATCTAATCTTAGAGGCAATTAGATTTTAAAATTTGATAATATTGAAAGACATATTATTCGCCATCAATTTTAGATATACTAATGAAAATGTCTTATCTTATAGGATATTTTCTCTTCTTTTCAAATACGCTTATTTTATGTTTTAATCTTTCAAAATTTCAATAAATTTTGCTTTTTTTCTCAAATTCAGAAGGATAATACATTATTTTATATGTTCGATGTTATTCAAAAATCATAAATGGGAAATGGTTGCAATTTTTTATACATGGTTTTTTCTGTCACATCCTTTCGTTTGACAGGATAAATAGATTTCTCTCTACGAGTTATGTTGGGTCATATAATAAATTTGATAGCATGATAATGTACATAATTTGCTCATTCTTTGCTTCTATTCAAAGTTAGTTTCAGCAGGTAATAATTCTACACTCAAGCTATGTCACTACTTAAAAAAATATTTTGCATAAATTAACTTCAATTTTAACCAGTCAGTCAATTCATTTAAAATTACGTTTGTTAATATCTGTATTATTATTGTCATGTAACCCCCTCATGAAATAATTATTTTAGAAACAAAACGAACTTTTGCATATATTGCTCATTTTTTAAACCTTAAAGTGAGCTAAATTTGAATTTGCTTTAACGATATTATTTTCTTCAGAAAGATTTAATGATTCAGACATGTATAACGAGGAAAAAGTTATCTATAAAACTTTTAACCATTTTTTTATATAGTTGTGAATTTTTATTTAATGCATTGTATGTAATATGCATATTCTAGAAATATTTTTAAGATCTTATTAATTACGATAAGTAATTGACTTTTCATATCTAATTAAAATTGTATCCTCATCTCTTCTATCAATACATTTAGTTTTAATTGATATTTAAATTTTTTAATTGTAATTTTGATTGGAATCTATTAATTTGCAGAATAAGAGGTATCCAGCTATCACACATAAACATCATATATATATATATGTATGTATGTATATATATATATATATATATATATATATATATATATATATATATATATATATATATATATATATATATATATATATATATATATATATATATATATATATATATATATATATATATATATATATATCATATACATATAAACGATATTTATTATGATTTAAGAACTTCTGCTATTTTACTAGCTTTTTTTAAAACGCTATTTAGCATAATATATGTCAAGTATAAGTCAGTTATAAGCAAATCAAAAAAGTTGTGAAATGCATGAAAATTGTTTTTAGTTATGTAGTCATTAAATATCAAAATAAGTATTCTTTTCAACCGCATTCTAATGTATTTTCTATCCGCAGCTTAGTGAGAAAAACGAAAACACGTTTGCTGCAGTGGGTAAAAACGATACTATTTAAAAAATTGGAAAAAAAAAAAAAAACACAATGTATATTGTTATTGGTTAAAATTTTATTATATGAGTTTGTAGGAAGAAGGGGATCTAGTTTTGTAGATTTTTTTCTTTACTCCTAATATTTACGCCTAAATAACAATTTTAAAGATAAGAAAAAAGCACAGGCTTCCTTTTTGAAACGAACGGAATTCCGTAACGATGTGAAACATAGCATAATTCTCAGGTCAAATCTATATTAATTTTGATTTAAGTGCTGTAATCAAAATTGAAATGAAACATAAACTATTCTTCATACTGATGTTGATTATCTGAACATGAAAATTAGATAACCAACATCTTAGACTTAAATTTCTCTTCATTTCATGCAACTATTCCCAATTTACTTATCGATAAAATTTCAGGAGAAACTTCGAGACATAAATAATATTTATTCATTAATAATTTTAATTGCTCTTTAATGCAACCATAATAATTTCAGATAAACTACAAACATAATGAAAAGCAATAATATAGTCTTTATAAATTGAGAGTATATTCAAAAATTGCTGATATTTTATCTATTCTCTACATACATACTTATTAAAGTGCTCTTAATACCTTTCTGGAAAACGGTTTGTATCACTGGTTTTAAGCGGATACAATTTATATCTTCTAAAATCTTTATTCTCAAAGATTTATACCAAGAAATGACAATCTGACGAAGATACAGAAGAAGCAAAAGAAAAACGAAACGAGTATTTCTGAAAATAATGAGCTACTCAGCAATTCATAAACGTGACCATTTTCGACATTTTCACATTACAGCTCGAGTTCAAACAGCGTGCAAAAAATCCTTGAAGCGCTCTGTGCACCAGTTTCAAGTGTACAGTGGGCGACTTTTTTTTCTTTCTTTCTTTTTCTTTTTTGATGTATCAGAGGTGAGGCATTGACGTTGGCTGGTGGGGAAAACCAAGGCCAGGCATGTCACCCTCAGGCATTCTCTGCCATTTTGCCATTATTGGTATTTTTTTACGGCAGACCACCCCTCCCCAAGCAAAGATACATTAGTGGACTCGCTAGTCAGTTTTTTTTTGTTTGTGAGATACCAGCGTGATCCGGTTTTTTTATATATATTTTTTTTACTAAATATTTCGCGTACTTAGTGACGCGTTTCTTGGCAAACAGTAGAAAAAGTTTTTAAGTCCACTAATGAGTTTGTTATCACTTATCGGCTAGCCTTCTCTAATTCGTGGAGTTGAGAGAAAGAGTAAAAATAATTCAAGATATGTTGAAATCCTATTGAGGCGAAGAGAGCTATTGTCCATTTGCTAATTTCGTGCAAATAGTTGGTGAACTAATTGTTTCCCTAATTATATTTGAATAATAGCTTTTCATTTCAAGTTCTTAATGAAAGACTCTGCATTCTTTTCCAGTTTAAATCAGTAACGCTTAGTAGCTAAATAAAAATGCAATACTCCAACGTTTAAATCCATGCATTTATACTTTTCCTTTTAAACTCTTAGAGTAGAATGCTTAAATTACTTGGTTAAAAAGTATAAAATAATAAAAATTAGGATAATAGTATATTCACACACACAGTATATTAATATAATCTTCTATAAATAATACATAAAATTTTACGTCAACTAGCAGCTTAATGGAAATATAGATTTTATAAATAATTTTTTAACATAATATTTTTAACTGTGGTAGTTTGTTTGCAATACAACTTTTAAGAACTTTCATTTGAAATCCTTTATTTTGTTGATTGTAAACTGATATAAATATAGGATTAAATAATTGATATAGAAATAATTTTTTTCATATTCATTAAGTTTATTGTACAGATACTATGGTTATATCTGATTGTGAGAAATATTTTGATATTTTGTGCATTTTCTTCTTAATTACCTAATTGAATGTTATACAATATTACAATAAACTGTGAATATATAAAATTAATATAAAATATTGTTGAATATTCTGACACCTTAATTCATGTAAAATATTAAAAAATACCAGTATACTTAAAAAATGTCTAAAGCATGTGATGTAATAATAAAAATAGCTAAAATTTATTTGCTGTAACTAATATATATATTTTTTTCAAAGAGTCTCTACGAAAGGGCTGAAAAAGTTCATTGCATGAATGTTATTATTTCAATAAAACTAGGAAAAGGAAAACAAAATTATATAAATTTCTAAAATTTAGTAAGGTACGAGAAAAAAATCTGCATGGTAAATATCACTCTCTTTCGCATTTCGATTACCCAAAACTTATGCTGTAACATCATTACTGATCAGATCAGTATGTTTTTGTGCCATTTTGTAGTAACATCATTGCAGATCAGTATGTTTTTGCTCCAATATTAAACAAATTTGAAGGATAGTAAATTCTGAATTGATATTTTTTGATTACTTGTGGATGCCAGATTATGAACCCTTAAGTAGTTGATTTTATTTTAGGCTTTTTTAAACAGCTAAAGTATAATTGTTTTAATATACTATTGCACATATTAATTAAATAAATAATTGAATCTATTCTCTAATCTCTTAGTTTGATAATGGAAATTCTTTTACTATCTCGTTTGGATGATTGGAAATTTTCAATAATTTATTGTAGTAAATAAGGCCATGAACTGTTTGTCCTAAATTAATTGTTATTTGTGCATACAAATTCATCAACAATAAAATAAATTGATATGACATAAAATTTTCCCTTAAAAATAATTGATACTTAAATATGAATATGGAACACCTTTAGACAAACTTTTGAAATCAGATTTCTTTAAAAATTGATTTATTTCCATTGATTACAAGCGATTATTTTTTTATTGTTTGCTATTGGCACTGAAATATATACAGAACAAAACCAATCTTTTGAAAATTTGTTGGGATAAGTGAAAATATCTATGAAATTTTATTTCTAAGCAAATAACTATGAGTAAAAAATTAAAAGACATCACATTAAAAATTTATAAATAAATTAGAATAATAATTTTAAGCATATCTTCTGCAGGCAAATATGGAATATATTATACAAAATATAAATTATTTGATAACAAATCGGAATCAACGAATTAAAAACACTCAAATATGTTCTGTAATTATATACGCTGTTAAGCCTCTTATATGAAAATAACATTAAAAAATAAAAAAAAAAACCTAATTATATTTAAGCCAATAAATTTCAAAATTCACGAGGATTTCTTTAAATTCTCCTATATAAATTACATAAAAAATATATGTTTATCGATTTCCATTTTCCCTTATCATTTCTGAAAATTTTATTGGAGTGTTTTCATCACATTTCATTACCCATCGTGTATATATATATATATATATATATATATATATATATATATATATATATATATATATATATATATATATATATATATATATATATATATATATATATATATATATATATATATAAGCGTCAGTGCGTGTAAAGTTAATTTTATACCATTAAAATGTATATGATATAACAAACAATGGGAGAAATTTATTAGAAATGTAAATATAAATGTTTAATTTATGTTTTTGTGCATTTTCAAATATTTTATATAGTTTCAAACAATCTGAAATATATTCTTAAAAAACTTACATAGTTGATTTTTCTTGTCACGTCTTCTTATCTGGTATACTTGAGAAAGGACAACAAGTTGAAGTAGAGAGCATTTATTTTCGAGAATGATAACTCCAGAGAGGAGCAGATGGGTGCTCTGCTTTTTTCAAAACTGGGATCCTTTACAGTCAGAATGCCCGACTTTTTCCCCAGTCTTACATCTAAGCCTGATTCGAGATTCGAACCCGAGCTTACTTTGTGAGAGCCAAGGGTCATAATCACCATATAGAGTGGGTGGCTATATATTTGATGTTCTGTTGATATCAACTTGTATAAAAAAATTGCTACAAATGTGATGAAAAAAATGCTTTATTTCAAATTCAAGTTTACTAAAAGCATGAAGTCACTTAGAATTCAATTGAATTTAATATCAAAGTTAAACAAATGAAAAATAATGATTTGTTAGAAAATTTAAATACTAAGCAACATATTTTGAAAATATGTTTTTCTCCCTATTTCATTTAATCACAATTAATGAACAGAATCTTTTCTTGAGTCAGTTGGTTAACGGTATTTACTAGGGCATTATAACTAATTTATTAATAACTTACAACTTAATAAATCACTATCGAAATCATTAATGATAACAGAAGGATTATTAAGTTGATTAATTAAATTTTCATATGCCAAATCGATTAATTCCACTTTTGAATTTCATGAAATTTTAATTTAAAAGATTACATTTATACATATCTGCATATATTAAAACAAACTTCACTTATAATAAAAATTAATACCACAAAAACCATAAATAAGAATATAAAAATATTGATCTTAATAAAATATTATATACTTTTTTTGTAGTTTTTTTTTCAGATTCTTGTTTTATATGGTTAATCGATTTGGCAAATGAAGCATTCAACTACAAGAAAAATTTAAAAGATAAACAAGTGTTGATATGTACCGATTACGTTGAAATTTTGATAATATTAATTAAATGTACAAAAAATTTAATCGAATTTTCAGAAGTTTTACAATATTTGTTGAATTTTTTTGGAATGCGATATAAGATCTCATTTCTCCTCTTTTTGATTTTAAATTATGAAAATTGAGATTGAATTTGACATATTTCTTCATTTTCTTTTTGAAAATTTCAATTATTTCTATGCCGTGGAGATCTTGAACACATTGTTGTAAATTAATTATCTCACGTGTGAAGGAAATTACTCAAGGATTTTAATTTCTGATTTCTACTTATTATAGCTTTGAATGATAACAAGTTTCTTTTATTTTTCTATATTATCAAAAATTCTATATTATCGAAAAGCTCTTTCATGGAATTTAATAAGAGAATTCAACGAATCTTTCATTTCTAACTGCTGAGAAGTAATGGATGTTTTTGGCTCAAGGTTTTCCCTATTTTAATAAATATCAAAGTATAATTGACACTACATATAAAACAATCCAATGAACTTGTAACTATTTCTTCACTTTCATTTTGATTGGAGTTTTTTTTAACTCAACATCGTTCAGGTTTCTAATAGCAAAACATTTTCACAATAGTGTTCTTTCCTTTGTGAGATTTCTGAATTTCTCTTTATGTATTTACTACACGATAAGAATAAAAGCGCTATTGACATATTTCCTAATACAAAAAGTGAAAGAGCTTGTAGTAGGACAAAGAATTTACAAACGTCCTTTTTGTCCATATTACAAATTCATTGCAAATAATGCAAGGTATGTTCATTGACATGAATCTCATTTGAAATTAATAAAAACATCAATATAAATGCATCAAAATCTACAATAAAGCTTATATATTGAGGGGAAATATCTGATGATGTATATTAAAGGCACAATTTGTGTGAAATTTGATACTTTATCACAACTGTATGAATATCTTAACATCTTTCAAAATTTGCTTTAATAGTGTTTTTCATATATTTTGAGTGGTACTAATAAGTATCAAGAAAGGAGATCTTCCGTTGTTCCATAGTGGCAAGGATCAAATTAAACTTAGAGTCCATGGAAGATAATATTACGTCAAAGTATAGAATTTTTAGTTTAAATAATATTTCATATTAACAATAACACAATCTTTGACACTTGCATACATAATTTCAACGTCGATAAAAACTTTTACGCTCCATATCTGTTGACGGAATTATTTTTAATTTCTATTTTAGCAATATTCTTAACTGAAAGATGTTGCTTAGAAGCTTTTGAACATAACATTATGTCAAAGTATAGAATTTTTGCTTCAAATAATATTCATGTTAGCAATAATACAATATTTGGCACATGCATGCATATTTTCAGAGTCATTGAAAAGTGTTAAGCTCCATATCACTTGACAGGATTATTTTAATTTCTATTTTTGATTTTTAGCAATATTAAATGAAAAATGTTGTTCAGAAGCATTATTTGATTGAATGGGATTTGTTTAATGCAATACATTATTTAATATTGATATAGTTAGTAATGTATTATAACATGATAATATGGTGACACATGAATAATTATAAATTACTTAATAAACAATTTCGGCATTTATGTATATATATATATATATATATATATATATATATATATATATATATATATATATATATATATATATATATATATATATATATATATATATATATATATATATGAAATGTCTTATGTGAACTGAATGAAATAACTCGCATACAATTATTTTAGAAACAATTCTTTCTAAAGTATCATTTCATAATGCTTTTACTACAGGTAGTTTGGCGAAATTTCATTTAACAGCTTGCTTAATTAAACAAGAGAGAAAAATACTAATTAAAAGATAATTTAATTTTATATCACTACTGGGAACATAAAAACATCAGCTTTTCTTTTGGGTTAACAAGCTTAGTAACCACATGAACCTTAAATAGCCTTTGGAATTTCCAACACATGTGGTTGTGTAAATTCAAAAGCGAAAGTTAATTCCATAAGTTCTTTCAAAAGTTTCTGAGAAAGAAATAAAGATTTGTGTTTCCTGAGATAAACAAGGCAATCAGTTCATCAATTGCGAAATTTCTTTTTGTTAAAAGTGTATTTCAAGTCAACATGTTTTCATTGAAACAACACAACAACATATTCGAATTTTGGCGAAAGTCACCTTTGCGCAGTAGGGTGCAAAAAAAATCCCTCTTGTATGACATATATAATGAGAATAATTGGCAATTCTTTCACATAAAGCGTAATAAACTGGAAGGAAAATCCCCGAAACACTCATACAATGAAAGCAATTTAGGATTGTGCTTGACATTATTATCAAATACTTGACACTTTCATTTCACGAAGCCTTTTTCTCTGAAAAATCATAGATCAATCCGTCATATTTTCTAGCAAATTATAAAGCAGATGTAATCAATTACGAAACTTGAATGAGCACTTTTAGTTTATATATAAAGCAAATATATAATCATCCAATAAAATAATAAACATCCGAATGACTTTCACTTCTAGCATAGTTTTATTAGATTTATATTTTCTAAGGAATTTTTCTTCTTTTCTCAAGCACAATTTCAAATAAACTAAAATTCTTTTCAAATTTACAGAGTTGTGAAAAAGTTTGTATGTAGCAGTGTTTCATGACGAAAAGGAAATAAGGAGATTGATAACATTCATTTATATTGATTTTCATAAAGTTGTTTTAGCGATCAATAGTTGATGTCTGTTAAGAATTGATTTAACATAATTTGACTTACATATGACATTACGAATTCATCAATTAATTATATGTTTGCTGGACTTGTAGAAATATAGTATTAGTATAACTTGTGGCCCTCAAGAAATTAATTTATTGACCAAAATTTTTTTAAAATTTTGACACAGTTTAATTATCACTTTAGAATAAGTAGAGGAAATAAAAAATATTTTTTGGCCATTTTAATTGTCTATTTGCAAGAAAACAAAGTTTTATTTTTGTTTCGAATTCCAAACCGAGATTAGTCAACGAGACAAATTTTGTTCTAAATTTGTTTGACGAATTTAAGTGTCACTTTTTTGACATCACAGTGGACACTAGACCGAGGGAAAAAAATTAATTACAATGGGTCTTCACAGGTGGATGATTTTGTTTATAATTAGTTTACAAATCGTGGTCTTAATTGCTAAAACTGGTCCCTCATTATTTAATGAAATTTTGTCGCGTAATGCATTCGATTTTTCTGAGAAATTGCGATGTGAAATTGTTAACAAATTTGAAATTAACGAAAAGAAAATTCAAAGAAGAACTGAAAATCTGTTTGATTATATTGTTGAACAACTAAAAAATTTATCAAAAAATTTAATAATTTTTTCTTGTAGTACATGAGAAAAAAATATATTATTTGAATATTTTAATTAATTATGCTTGGTTCAGAGATATCTATACGATTTCAATTGTTTATTAGAATAACGCCTCTGAAAAGAATTGCGATTGCAACTGATATTTTGATTTACATCTTAAATTTAGGTTCCATACCTATTTCTTCAATTCTGCATAGCAACCAATAGATTTCCAACTAAGAATTGAATTCAGAATAGCATAGTGAGTTTTCTAAAAATCCATTTGGATAACGAGGAAAATATTTAATGAATTATCATTAGGTCAAATATTCAAAATATATGCAAAAATGCACTGAGTTTTATCACTAATGAAAATCGTAAGAGGTAATATTAAGTTTGCTTGCTTATATCGTGAAATGCAGTCTATTTATGGAGGTGTTAGAACATAAACATATCATTATTTGTACATCATTCTGTGTACATAGAAAGATATTGTGGAAAGTTTTTGATTTATACTTTATTAAATAATTCTATTCTCTAAAGATTAAAAGAGAGATTAAAAAATTCCAAACGTTATTTTACATTTTTAGTAGATTAAACACATCTCACATCTAAATTATCGGAGAAAAAGGGAAACAAAAAAATGATAATTTTTTAATAAATTTCTCAGTGCATTCATTGTTACTAATGTATAATTCCGTAGTTCCAAAGTTACTAATTTTGCACTAGTTTTCGATGACTGACAGAAAAAAAAATTTATCAAAATTTTTGTTAAACTCTGTAAAATTTCTAATCTTTTTTTTATATTGTTTCATTGCTAAAGAAGTACAACTATTTCTGAAATATTCAGGATTTCAAATAATCACAAAGTACACTTAAATTTCTCAAACACTTTTTATCGTTTGATAGTCCAGCTTTTCAAATTAAGAACATACATTGTTCAAAAAATTAAGACAGCACACAAAAACTGAAGGTAATCATTTCATAAAAAACCATGTATAAGGATAATATAGAAAATACACGTGCAAAAATAATGCAATGTAGAAAAAAATTCTTTGGAATGATAGAAGAAATATGATCAAATGCTTAGGCTGCCAACAATTTGCTTACAAATAAAAGAAAAATTTATTGCTTCGATATGATGCATGTTGTTTAACGTAGCCTATGGTTCCTTAGTACAGCTAATATTACTTTTATACACCTTTTTCTCATTATTGCGACTTGGTTATCCGCGTAATAAAATTAAGCAGATACAAAGTAAAACATTTAATTAGAGTGTTTGTTTTTAGAACAAGCTTAGAAAAACCTGTTGCTTATTTATATTTTTATATTTCATGCATCAACAGAAAATAAATAATTCTCTCATATTTACTTGAACCAAAATT
This sequence comes from Latrodectus hesperus, assembly GCA_037975125.1. Classification (NCBI taxonomy): domain Eukaryota; kingdom Metazoa; phylum Arthropoda; class Arachnida; order Araneae; family Theridiidae; genus Latrodectus; species Latrodectus hesperus. Next base: position 74,664,820 of record CM075850.1, on the reverse strand, counting down.
TTTGGATTCATTTGTTTATGTAAAATGTTTTCAATAAACATGACTAATTTTTAAAGCTCAGTCAGTTAATTATGTCAATTTTTCTATTTTATTACCTCTGAATTTATGATATTTGTCTATAGATTAATTTTCAGCTAATAAACATGTTCCATTTTCATAGAAAATGCTTTCCATGTAGTTTTATTCCCTTCTACAATTACAATTAAAGATCATTTTTAATTCATTATTTACTGTAAATTATTTTATTACGTAATGCATTCTTCAAATATGTTATCATTATTGTCATATTTGCTATACATTTAGCATCAACTTAAGCGACTTAGAGCTGCTGTACGACATTTATAATAACTTTCTGGATGACAATATATTCTTCAGACTTGTTATCATTATATATAGTTATATATTCTATACCTTTGGCATCAATTACTGTACAATTTAAGTGTGCAGTAAAGCACTTATAATAACCATCGCCTAAATGGCCTTCCAGGGGAATTTTCATAGATAGTGAGACATATTCGCGTGTTGCAAATGTAGAAACCTGATAAACTCTCGGATACTTATATCAATAGACTTTTATGCAGATAGCAGAAACAAAACATTCATCTCTTGTTCAACTTTTGCTCAATAGAGTGTGGGATCAAGGCAGACTCTTTTTGCTTGAAGAACGCAATCCTTCCACTAGGTCACACTTAGCCCATATGCTATAGCAATTTTAAAATAACATTAAAGTTATATAATTTTAATGTTATTTTAAAATTACTATTATACTGCAAAAGAAATTAAAGTAAACTTTGCTTTTCAACCAAGTATGATTTATTGCCTCATCTTCATTTACAAGAGATAGTATATTGAGATTGTGACTCTTAATTTCAATCAAATGAATCAACAACAAATGAAATAACAACAGCAGTATTATTGCTTATTAGAGAATGAAAATACGAAGCAATTAATAATTTTCCTTAATGTTAATTAATGTAAAATATTAATTAAAATTAACACCAGTGAAAATCATTAATTAGTAATTAATGTTTTAGATTTATACACTTTTTTTCCCAATTTTTACTTCATTCAATTTTTACCCTGATCAGATTTTTTCGCATGAATTAAAAATATAATGTAATGTAATCTAGCAATTTGCACGATGTTGTTTGGATGTGTTAGAATTCAATTAATTTTAAGTAGGATACACGTTAATTTTCCTTCTATTAAGAATTGACGTAATTATAGATCTGTTGTCATTTAATTTTGAAGTCTTATTTATGTTTTACAACACTTTTTTCAAATTTTAAAAGTATAACATGTTTTTTTTATTCCTAGATGATTATACATTTTTGCATCAATGATATTAAAATCAAAAAAATTTTTCTAGTTAAAATCTAATTGCGTTCGCATCAAAAATCGAAATATGAATTTTTATCAGAATTAAATTTCTGCGAAAACATTTTCTTTCTGTGTTCTCGTTTTTTCTCTCACTATTTCAACAGAAACTTTCTAAACTCGAAAGCGAATATTGTCATGTAAAAATGATGCTGCAAATTGAATTTGATATACACGAATTAAGCGAAAGCTAAAGAACAAATTTAAGAACCGTGTTATGAGAATTTTATATAGTGTATGGATATTAGTTCCTAAAACAGCTCTAAATGATATATTTTATATAAAATTTTGTAAAAAACTACGAAATTAACCAATAATTTTTTAACTGAAATTTTATCAATCAATTTACCAAGAAAAATTTATCATATTATTAAAATGGTTTTAGTATACTAAGCACTATTATCAAAGATCATCCAGAATTTAGAAAATCAATTTATTTTTATGACGTGGAATATAATATGTATAGTATTTAATTTTGTCAAAACTATATAGGGATCACAACAAAGGTGTTATTGTTATTTTATCACAAAAATATGTATATGTATGCTAAATGAAAACTCACCATTCAATTTTTACCACCAACCCTCATAATATATCATTGTTTTCTCATAATTTATATTATAGGATTCCTGATGTTGTTAAATTCAGTTTAGTAAATCTCGTAAATGTGAAAACAATTTCTTAATTATACGTACATATATAAAGCCTTCAAATATATTTATTAAAATATTTTCATCGACACTGATTATACAATCCTCGGATAATGAGGGTTTACATATTTAAATCACAGTATCATCCGAAGATATAAGATATTCTCAGCATATGCTCCTAAATATTTATTTATATTATAATGATGACACTGACTACTGATGACGGATATTATACGGTTAATGATTTAACTTATTTTGATTATTGTAGATATGTATTTATTTGATTATTGTATAAATATGTATTCCCATAAGTTATTATAATATGGGAAAGATATAAAAGTATGGAACAGACCATTTTCAAATTCACCTAACCACTTGTTCTTTATATTTTTTAGTTCTTAAACAATATACATAATTATTGATAATATTATAAATAAAAACAATAAACGTAAATATCAGAAAATATTATAAATAAACATATGTACATAAAAATCAGAAAATTTTAATCCTTTCATGTTATGTTCTTAAATATATAAATATATTACTAGTTACTTTTGGCATCACAAATCCAATGTTATTTTTATGAAGATATAAATATATTATATATTTGCATATTATATATATATATATATATATATATATATATATATATATATATATATATATATATATATATATATATATATATATATATATATATATATATATATTATTAATATATTGGCAAAAAGTGATGAGTTCCATATTTTTAAATTAAAATCCAAGATAAATTTTTAAAAAAGACTTAAATGTTGGTAATTTCTAGATTTTTTAGAATAATAGCATCAAACTCAAATACTAACTTGGATCAAACAAACAATAAAATCGATTGGGACACAAATAAAATTATTGCGTATTAATGCACTCTAACTAAAATCATTTGATCATTGGATTTTACAGCTGCATATTGTTGATTATTTTTTACCAAGACTTCTTATTAATAATTTATACTGTCACCATTTTGTTCAACAAAAAATTAATGTTAAGCAGTTGAACATTTATTCAACTTTTCTTAAGGCTTTGTGTTTGTATTTTTGTTAAAATATTTCGACGTATTTTAGATTTATTTATGCTTAAATAACGAATTTATCGAATCATTTTAAGTTCACCCTAAATGTTCGCATTTTGTTTAATAAAAGTTTGAATTCTTTTCATTTTAGATTTATTCTGCATCGGTTATTTTATTAGATATTATTGTGCGCCGAAATATATTGTTTAATGCCCCTGTTTTAGAATAGTTTATGCAAAAATAATAAAATTAAAAAGAAGAGATCTTGTTTCATATTAAAATTTATATAAATTTTCATGGTTAATACAAAAAAAAGTATAACAATAAATGAGAAATGATGAAATCTAAATTTTTTTATTAGAATCTACGATCATTTTCTAAAAAATCTTGAATATAGAATTTGTCAAATTTTTTCGAACAATATATGGGATGATAAAAAGGTTAAAAATAAGCATTTTCCCTCCATATGGAATATTTATGTAAATAAATTTTAAAAATTAGTCATTGAAAAATATTATGATAAATAAAATAAATCAAATTACAGATTTCTTTGTAAATTAAAATCGAAAATCAATTTTTTTTAAAAAATCTAAATAATACAAATTTTTAGATTATTTTCGAATAATTTAAATGACAATAATATTATCAAAGCAAGAAAATCGACTCCACAAGATATTTTCACTAAATAAATTCTAAAAAGTTTATTAAATAACAATTATTATAAATAAAAAATAACGAAATCCAAATTCTTTTTAATTAGAATGCATGATTAGTTTTTAAAGGAATAATGTAATTTGAATTTCTAGAACTTTTTCAAGCAATTTATCTAAAAATAAATGCTTAAAAAATGTGAGATTTGCTACATATTAAATTTTTCAGTATGGTTTCAGTTCTAAGGAAATGCATTAAAATGAAGAACGACTAAAATTCCACACAAATTTTATTTTAAATTAAAATACAAGATTATTTTTTAAAAAAATCTCAAATATTGAAAATTTACTAAATTTTTTTATTGCACAAATTTTGTGGCATCAATTTACTTTTACAATTTTGCATCTCAAGAATAAGTTTACAGTTTGATATATCATTATTTTTTTCAAATTGAGAAATACTTTTCATAATTAGAATATAACACGAAATATTTACTACCAATTTAATCTTTAAAGAGTTCTTAAAAAATTAAACATTAAAGTGTTCTACATTAATTACATTAAAGACATTAAAGAGTTCTGTTATATTCGATTTAATATGAAAGCTTTAAACCTAAATCATTTCATATTGAATTATTTCTAGATTGCCCTATAAATAGGTTTTAAAAATTACACCCGACTTTCACTTTATAAAATTTACTTTTATAATGAGATTTAGTTTAATTTAGAAATATATCAAATGTACAATAGCTAGATCAATTGTTCCTATCTGTGACAATGCAAACCCAGAAAAAAAGTTCCCTTTTACTAATCCCATGGGAAACAAAAGACGAGGAAGACCACCAATTAGGTGGTTTGATTCAGTCAAAAAGGACTTTAATCTGATATGTAAAAGAAATTTGAGGAGCCCTGCAATGGATAGCACCAGGTGGCAACAACCATTAGGAATGGCTTTGGCCTGTAACAGGCTGTAGTGACTTAGAAGAAGAACGAAATATAGTAATTTGAGGACAAATTGTACAGTGGATCGTGTACCCAATTTACTTTTATAAGCATTTCATTTACTATGAAGGAAATCAGAAGGAAATAAAATTTCAGCAAATATTTATTTTGGTTGCAGTTAATTTTGAAATAGTGTATTTCTTTTAGCAATAGCTACGAAATCGCAATTTCAATTTGGAGGGAAACCAGACCACGTATGGATTATATAAATTCTAGTGAAAGAAAAACCCCAATCTACCTAAATAAGGAGAAACAAATTGACCAATATATGACTCAAAATTTTCGTGGCAATTCAAATTTAGAAAAAGAATTGTATAAGATGAATAATCAGACGTCTATTCTTTACAGCAATTAAATGTTTAACAATGGATATTAATGAAAGCAAAATCATGCATAAGTTAAAACCAAACACAAAATGTTACTATATATGTAAAAATTATACTTTGTTGAAAAGTGGAGAAATTTTATACGTAAATGAAATAAAATGTCAATAATTGTAAATCATAATAATAATTTCATTAATTAATGAATTACAATTATAAAAATACTGTAATATGAAAATATTATCGGTAATTGATGTTTAATAAACAACGAAGAATGTTTGCAAATTTTACACACATGAATCCTAACAATAATAATTATAAAGACTTAACAATGTTTTTAATAAAAAAGAAATCAAAAGAAGTTTTATATTAACGCTCTAAAGAATAATAATAACACTTTGAAGACATATTTCTTTTCAACAATACCACAGGTAAACATTTTATTACTTTATCAGTTGTTACTGACAATGTTTTAATTTGAACATAGTGTCTTATAAAAGCTTTCAAAATAAAATAAATTCATTTATTCATTTATTTATTATAACAAATATATAAAAAATTAATAACATTTAACTGCAATAACATTAACCATTTTCCGTTAAATGACCAAAGCTTGCTTTGATTTGTTTTCACATGCAACTTAATCAAATCATTTGTACAAGACTTTCTCAATTTCCTTGACTCATTCAGACAATAAAATTTTTTAATTGATTTAATTCATTAAACATTAAAATTTTTAAATGATGTTTCCTCCATTGATTCGTAAATAATGTTTCATTTTTAATTTGAAAAAAAAGGATCTGTATAGAGTTAACGAAGCACATACAAACTATTAATGCGAAATTAGAAGTATTGCAAACTTTCTGTTCATATTCAGAAAACAAATATTTATAATAATAAAATTTTAATCTGTATTGTAATTTCGATCCTCAAATTTTGCATGATTAAAATTTTAATTTTATTAAAGAAAAATGCATTTTTATTTTAAAATTTTCTTGGTGATTGTAATTTACTTTTCCAACATAATTCTATTATCTATATCTCTATATAACTTAAAAAATTTTCACGATTTTAAAGAAATTTAAAGTAATTCAAAGAACTGGTTGTGAGGGTGCGCCAGTCGGTGACACAAGGAAAACGTGGGCGAAGAAGAGAAGGAAAGGGAGAATTGATAGGAGGAGGGGTAGCGAAAGTCCCACTCCCGGATATATGTATCTATACTTTATGTTTGTATTAATAATTAATGTTTGTCTATGTTATTATCAAATAAAAGTGTTGTCAGGTATTTTGTGTCAATGAAATATCCTGAAGGCGACATTTTCGTGGTACAAAGCTGCAGTTCGGAAAGCATAACGAGAACCACGCCGCGTTATGTTACACTGGTATTAATTTTAAATTATATTAGTTAAGCTAGTGAAGAATTTCCTTTAAGTGGAAAAATTTTAAGTCAATCAAAGAGTCAATCAGCCAGTCAAAGATTTAGTCAAAGATCAATCAGTGTGAGCTATTTTAACCCAATAAAAATGTATACCAATAAAAATATATAACATTGCCAATGCAAATTTACTAGACCAAACTATTACTCTGTTTTATTTTTACCAAAATTGTTGTCAATAGGTTTATTATATAGTTCTAGTAATGATGTTAATACATTAACTGATGATACAAAGCAAATTTTTTTAATTAGTATTATTATCTGATCCATTATAATTAAAAAAGTCAATTAGATTTAAATTCTAAAAATAGTTTTCGATTGGTTCAGTTTCACATTAATAATTGAATTGTTCTTTAATTTTCAATGATTTTTTTATCGATTTATTGATTGAATTTAGAATCAAAACCTATGATTAATGTTAATTAAGTGAAATCACATAGATATCAATCCTTTTTTGCAGAAATTAGAAATTTTTAAGAAAAAAACTTATATATGACATTATACTGATAATTTTCAAATGTGTTTCACAAAGCTATTGGAAAGTGAAATTTGTTAAATGTAGCCAAAATCAACAGTTCAATCTAGAATTGATAATACTTATTTTATCTTTATTGCTTAATGCTTGTTTTTTTATTTCCTAATTATAAACTATCGAATCTTTTTATTTTATTTTTTTCTTTAGACGATAATTTAGCGAATTGAACTTATCGGCATTTGAGAAATATAATGAAATATTTTGCTTCATTAAAAACAGGTTTACATTTATAAGGCAGTTTATAAAAAACTTTCCTTAATAATTTAACATTGAATTCATAATTAATTTAAAAGTTATTTGTTTTTATTCATTGAAGTAAAATCAAAATGCCTATTTAAATTCTTACGAAATCAGATTACGGATATAATGAAATTACCAGAACACTTTTCGAAAGAGAGTCACTCAGTACCATATACTCAGATTTAGCAATCTAAACTGCTTTAACTAATTTTGTTGTTTTTAACGGATGTATAACAGATGCTTGAAAGCGAAAGGGACATATGAATCAAAGGTATTTAATTCATAAAAGTGATTCATTATACTTAAGTAGATGACTTACATACAACCAAAGCGTCATTTTTAATAATTTAATACCTTATTATTTAAAGACAAATTTTTCAGAAGTAAATTTGACCAAAGCAATATCATTTGATGAAAAGAAGAATGAATTCTTAAAAATTGCTAGATCCAAAATAACCTTAGCTATTTTAACATATTGACAATTCAACATTGAAAAAACTCGTACAATAAATATTGCTTTAAACACAAAAAGTTAGATCTGGGAGCTTTTTTATTTAAAGACAAGTTTATCTATATACGCTTTTTAAGGCAGCTTAAACTTCGATCAGCAGTTATAAAAATCTAACACTGACCTAGAAAATAAAGTCAGGAATATAATGATTTCACGCATCGTCTGTCCACTTTTTGGCTACTTTTTTGCCAATTATTCTTCACTTTTCTTTGAAAACGTAGGATAAGAGCTTGAATTATCATTCTATTTAGTTATGTAACACGGAAGAAACATAATCATTGAATCTGATAATCTCAACGAATGAATTTACTTGAGTATTGTTTTTAAAATATTTATTTTTTTGCCTTGATGGTTACCTTCAACATATTTCTCGAGTCACTAGGTATGAAATAAGAGAAATTGGTCAATTATTGTAATCATCTTCAAGTATAATATTGCTAAATAAAATATTCCAAAAAGGGTATTCATTGGTATAAGTATATCCATTAGAACAAGAAAAACTTTTTTTCCCAAATATCCCAAATATAGTACAAGGTTTTCTTGTTTACATTTATGTTATTAAAAGAGTTTATTTCGCTTATAATTGAGATTTGAAATTTTTAGTGATTACATTTATTTTCAAAAAAGTGATTCTTGAGTAAGTTAAAAATATAACAATACTTAAGGATTCTCATATTATTCAAAAAACTTATTTCGCTTATAATTGAGGTATGAAATTTTTGGTGTCAATTACTTTCACCCTTCAAAAAATATTTATTATGTTATATGTACTTATAATTTTATAGAATGTGATATTTAATTCCATATTTAAAATTTTGGGATGTTATCAAAATTTAATTGGTTTTGATTAGGTATTATTTGTTGTAAGCATCAACATTTGTAAAATATTTATTAATATATTTCTGGATTTTGAAATGTTAGCGAAATAAATATTTATCAGACGTACTATTTTTTTTCTCATTAAACTATTATTTCTTAAGTACATTTGTGCAGATTTGCAATGAGATATATCCATTTTATACACACTGGAAGCTTAGAGCATAATACTCCATCTTTAGAAATAATTTTTAAATTAGCAACATTTTATAATTTATTTTAACTTGTTTCAGTCGATTGATTTTTTTCATTCATTTTGAAAGTAGCATTCGAATTACATATTGCTTGATCAACATCATTTACGTTAATGTTTTTTCAATGAATTTTTAAATTATATTGCGAGTATTATAATTTATTCTATTAATTCTATCTTCGTGTGAAAAATATGCAATGTACTACGTTTAAATGAGATAAAAACAAGCATTCCTCCTTCAACAGATTGTTTTTAATAAAAAAAAAAGCTATTCATTCCTAAAATATCATTCCTTAAAAAATATATTTGGTAATGTTCTCTATAAATATATTTTTATTTTGTCTAAGACAAGTACGATTTATTTATGTAATGTTTAATCTAATGGATATTTAAAATTAATCGATATGAAAAGATTTCCTCAGTTCTTTTAATGAGAAGGAACTGAGGAAAATGCAGATTGTTTTTTATTATTTTCATTTTCATTCTAATTTTTTGTATATATTAATGGTAATCTTGTTATATAAAATATTTTCATTTGGGGAAAATTTTGCTTCTATTAAATTATGATGTAAAATTATGGTTCTTTTTATTATCACCTATATTTCATAATAATCATCATATTTGATTTTTTTTCTTTAATTTCTCTTTAAATATTCCAGAAATTCAAACAGTGTTGTTATTATTATGTAACACATGTAAAAATTTCTTCATATTTCAACCACATTCTTTTTTTTAAAAAAAATTCTATTTTAGTATTTATATCTACCAATCTACATATATAAAATGCGTTGAAATCTTATGGCCTCCATTATTTTCGTCTTTAATCCTAACTCAGTATTTGGATTAAGCGTTACGTTTTAAGAATGGAACACACACAGTTTGGAATTTTAATTCCCTTATCAATCATTAAAGGATAAATAACTATGAAACTATTCCAAAACAGCTTTTATTTCTTAATATAACGTAAAATGAAAATGTTTTATGACATACCAAGCTTAGCCAATTAGACGAATTGTTGAAACATTACTGAGCAACGAAACGATTTTTCACTCATATTGACAAAAATCTAGGCTAATAGACATTATCAAGTGGTCAGTGGTTAAACGCCATTTTGAAAACGATAGCGATCGTATAAATCGAATAATATTTTTTTACAAATCGCTTGGCGTATGTTCTAAATATCTGATTGTCGTCTGGTTACGCTGTTTGGACAAAAACTATTAAGCATTTTAATGGTTATCTGTCGTATTTTAGCTATAGTAGCTAAACTATTAAGTTATTAGTTAAAGCAGTAAATCTGTCTTTAGGAATATTAATTTTCCACTGAATAACCATGAATAAAATAATAGGCTTAGGAAAAAGAATTATAATTGTTTATTCATTGAAATTCTGTGTGGTACAATATAAGAATATGAGAAATTTTTTTGGCTATATTTGCGATACATAATTATGAAATATGTTTTTTCATAATGTTTAAATTCGGATAAAAACATAAATTTCATCTCAGATGTTACTTACCGCATGAAATATATGTGAGGTCATTAAAGATAAAATTTAATTATAACTATCTAATTTAGATTGTGCCTTTCAATAAAAATATTTTTTAAAAAAATAACTAATTAAAAGTAAAAGCTTTAAAAACTTTTAAAAATGATAAATGATGTTAAAAATTATCCAATTTTGATTTTTGTTTGAGATGTTTTAAAAATATGAATCTGTCAAAATATTAATTTAAGACTTTAATTGATGAATGTGTTTTCTTAAGTGAACAGAAAAATTCTTTGGTTTCTAAATTAAAAACTGCGTATGCATTATTCTCAACGTGATTGTAAAACCAATGTAAGACAAATCAGATGATGCTAAGTCTATTATATGAAATATAAATAGAAAAAACTGATAATATTTGCATTTTCACAGAATATTAAAATTAATTGTTTTTTAAAAAAAACAGAGATTTAAAATCTAATTGCAAATCTTTAATACAATTCAAATATTTTACTAACTAATAAGCGTTTTATTATACAAGAGGTTTATGTAAAATTTGAATTTATATTAATTTCCAAGATTATTAATTAAAACAATGGAAATATAAAATGTTTTTAAAGCAAGCAATAAATTTATCTTATATGGATTCATTTAATAATTTTAGTTAGAAGCTGGTTGACAATAAGATTTAATATTAAAATATATTAGGTCTACCGGAAAGTTCTGTCCGCTCCGGTTACAATCAGTTTCAACAAGTATTCAGCTCAACAAACCATTTCCGACCATATTTGGAAACTAGGGTTTGTGTGGAAGTATTTGAGATGGGTGCCACACAAGTTAAGTGAGAAGAATTTAAATGATCGAATCATCATATGCACATCTCTGCTTGCACGCAACAAAATCGAACCCTTCTTGGACCGGATCATAACTGGGGATGAAAAGTGGATTACCTATGAAAACATCATAAGAAAAAGGGCATATTGTGAACCCGGAAAATCTGCCCCCTCTACCTCTAAACCGAAGTTGAGCCTGAACAAGAGAATGTTGTGTATATGGTGGGACATTCGAGGACCAATATATTTTGAGCTGTTGAAACCAAACGAAAGGCTAAATTCGGAGAGGTACTGTCAGCAATTGGATAAATTAAAAACAGCACTCCAAGAAAAGAGGCCGGCGATGTTCAATAGGAAGGACATCATACTGCTTCATGACAATGCCAGGCCACATGCTGCTTTGGGGACTCGTCAGAAAGTCGCAGAGCTAGGCTGGGAAATTCTGTCGCATCCACCATACTCTCCGGACCTAGCACCATCTGATTATCACTTGTTTCTGTCCTTACAAAATTTCTTGCAGGGCAAACAATTCAAGAACGAAGAAGATATCAGACAAGCACTGGTTCAATTTTTGGCCTCTAGAGATAAGACATTTTTTAAAAATGGGATATACAAATTGCCATCACGCTGGCAAGAAGTCATAAATAATGATGGCAATTATATTATTCAATAAAGTTTATCCAAAGTATGAAAAAATGTATTCCTTTGTTTCATTCTAAAACGGACAGAACTTTCCGGTAGACCTAATATATATAGATAAAAGATTTATTATAATATAATCTTCCGTGATACATTTCATTAAAATTAATGCATTTTAATATCAACAATATATCTAATAGTTTAAAATAAAAATAAATGTTATTGTTAAGACATGGGAATTCATATATGATTGCACAGTCGAAAGACTTCCTTTAGAAGTAATTGATAGAGATTATCCATATGATATATTTATTGCAATATTATGCGGTATACTCGTTTTGTTTCGTTGATTTTTACCAACGGCTTCACTTGTCTTTAATTTCGAAAGGAAAATTAAGAAACAGGTCAATGTCTTGAGAATTCCTCAAATTGAGCAATGTTTTCTTGTCTTCCCAATTCTTCCGAATTATTAAGAAATCGTTAATCGCAAAAATTTTCTCAAGCATCTTTCAAACTAGAATTTCAACTTGCCTGAATGGAATAACAATAAATAAATCAATGTCTTTATTTTTGCAATTCAAAGATTCAGAAGCATTTATCTTGGTTGTAACATAGTTAGATGTTAATGATATGGTGTATTTTAGTTATATATTCCTAATTAAAATTATTGGATAGTAAAAATAATCAAACTAAAATGTATAAATGCTTATAGTAAAATATATAATACATATATTGAATAAAAATTATAAATTATTAATTATTTATGAAAATAAAGAATAATGTTTTTACATTTTATAGATGTAATGAAAAAGAGTACACTACTGGTTTCGCTGAAAATTTCACAATTTATTTTTAATAATACCAGATGTGATTTGCGAATAGTTTGAGTGAAATCCACTAGGTAGCATTGCTGTTCTTACAACGCCAATTAGTGAATGGATTTATCCAATTTTTAACTGGTGTGTTATGTGTATTGAATACCGCGAATTTACCATTTAGACTACTATTGATATTGTATCTTGGTGCTGATGACAGAAATATTGTGAAAAAATAAAACATTGCATCACATCAGGAAAAGGAATTTTTTTAAACTATTCAATATTCAAATAATTTAAGTAAATAAATTGTTATCGAATCGGATTGGCATTAATTTATATAGATAATCAAATTTAGCAATTGTCAAACATTTACGTTATATTGGCAGATATTTGATATAAAATAAAAAAATATGTGCAAACTGTGGTCCATGATTGATTTATTTATCGCCTAAATTTTTATGCATCAAAAAGCATCTTGCTGTTGTTGTTACTTATCTCAGGTTGTCTAGCTAGGCTAGACAACCCCTATAAAACCAAAAATATCTAAAATGTCTAACAAATGTGATGGGTCCCGAAGGACATCGTCTTTTTTAAAATTTAGACAGTTTAAGATATGTCCGGGGGAGGCCATATTGACGGAACACCAAGGACAGTCTAGAAAAGTATTTACATCTATACAATCATCTTGTAAAAAAAGAGAATCTCAGCTCATGAGTTTAAGGAATACAGTGTTTTTTATTTCTATTATTCTATCGATTACGTATAATATTGTTTCGCATAGTTATTAGATGACGCATTGGAATCAACCTGCTTGAAAAATATATCCTTGGATAAAAAAATATGTAAACAAGAATTTCCAATCTTTAAGTTTAGTATATAATGAAATCAGAATTACTTAAATAATGGGAAAATAGATTCTATTTTATGATAAAGTACCATTCAACCAAACTAAAAAATATGAAATCCATGAACTTTGAAAAGAATACAATTAAATTCTAAAAGAAATTATTGTCTATTTAACAATAAATTAATAATGATAGCATTTTTTTTTTATAAAATTTCGACATTTACATCAAAATGAGTCAACGAAAAGCTAATGATTTTATAAAATTAGTTTACAAATTTTAAAATAATAAAAAAATTAAAGTTTTGAAAAAATGCACTATCATTTTATATTTTAAGATTTTAATGCCTGAAAATATATGTATTTACTTTTTATTTTTTTTAAAAGTGTTTCAGTTTTTCATCAAATGTTAAAAGTTTATTGTGGTAGTCTTAAGCCATTCTTTTAAAGAAAAATTTTTGAATTAATATTTTGTACATATTAAAGCAGTAATTCGTTTAACGCGTTTGAAAAATATATTGATAATAAATGTTAAATCTAAATAATAATTTTAAAAAATGTATTTTTAAAACATTTTGTAAAGCATATAAAGATTCTTTAATTTATTTAAAAATAATTGTAAATATTGGATTTATTTTATTTGTTTTTTCGTATAAATTTTTTTCGTTGTAATAATATTTCTTGATTTTTTAAAATTAAATTTGAGAATACTAATTATTCCTAAATTTTTTATTACTATGACGTGCAATAAGTAACTTTAATAATAACTTCTTTGAGGTTTTAATTTAATGTAAAATTCGGAAAATTAGCTTTTCAATTCAATATGACACTAATTTAATATTAAAATGAAGTCAATGATGAAACACTCTTCTAAGAATAGAAAAACAAAAATCTATTTCATAAAAATTACGATTTATTTATCAAAATATTGCTTTTGATTTTGTTATTTAGCAATTATTACTGTTTCCGATTTTGATTTATACTTTTATCGTTATTTTCTACATTATGCCCTAAAACGTGAAAAGAATTTTACATATTTAATCTTGAATCTCAACATACTGAAAATTAAATCAATAGAAATGAGAATATTTTAAAGAAAGAGTAACTATTTTAAGTCCTTTGAAAATTGTAATGAAAAAATATCTACAGAATAGGTATTTTCAAAAATTATGCCTATTAGTTAATATAATTTAAGATTGAATGAGGAAAATGCAATAAAAGTAGGCTTATATAGCCTGTTTCTATTACAAATAGATTCTTATGCATTCATCATGTTTAAAATTGATTAAACATGATAAAATATAGTTTTTACTTTTTTAAAACATTCGTTATTATCAAAAGCAGTATAAAGTAAATTTATGAATATTTCAATATTAAAAACTAACATTTAAAGAGACTTTAATTAAAAATTTTCCTCGTTTTTTCTAGTGATGGTTGTTATAGTTCTTTATGATATTCTATCAATATCATTTGATGTAACAGAAGAAATTACATCTTGCGAGCATTTTACCAGGTTCTTCAGAAGAAATTGAATTTTCAAAATAACTGGGCTTAATGAAACTACTAGTTTATAGTTTGAAGTATTTTACGGAAACATAATATTCGATTTTATAATGTTTTTAAGTTTACCCATTTCTATTCTTTTCACAGTCTGGTGCGAAAATATCACAGAATTTCATGATTACTATTTTGGTATATGAATAAGACCATTTAAATTTTTTTTAAAATCTAATTTAACATCTTTAACAAAATATTGCTTTGAACAAGTGTAAAAAGTAATGAATGACACAATACTACAACGATTTTGAATTATATCTTACCATGGAGCCATTTATGTACCGAGAAATCTCAGATAAAAAAAATTTAAAAAAAAATAAAAAACTTAATTTGATTACATGCTGATTTCAAATAATGTTCATAAAATTTGAAAAGCAAAAATTTAATTTTGTAAATTATTTCTCTAAAATGGCCTCATGTTACACTACTAATTACCAGAAAAATTTGTCACTTTTTTAATAGATTTATTTTAATTCTATGACTTTCTCGAAAACTATCATTATGTAAATTTTTATCATTTTCAAACAATTTATATAGAGGCTTGATGGTTAAGTTAGAATCACTTAGATCAAATCGATAATCATGCCTATTAAGTTTACATTCTCTTTACACTATTTTATAATGATAGAATATTTCAATAGTAGTCAATAAATTATTTTAAAAGCAATACTTTACTACAAGATTCCATTCAGTCTCAAGACAAAACTATGTTAAAGTTGAATTGTTTTTATCAATATACAGATTGGAATTACTTATGGCTCATATTTCTCCATTTTAAATGTGGAAGAGACTTTAATTTTAAGAATCTATTTATATAGTAAATGAGATCCTATTTTAAGAAGTTTCTCGCGGGTAACACAACGCAATAATAGGGAGTCGAGTGCACATTTTGTGGTGCCAATGATATATGTTATAATAATATTTATCATCAAGGTATAACATTAATGTATAATATTAATTTTCTTCTTTATGTTTTTTTGGTGCTTTCCTAATTTATAATTGATAAAATGTATCTCTTGAGTTTTTCAAAATTGTGCATTTATTTTACCACATTCTATCTTTAGTGAAATAGTATTTGAAATACATTTCCTCAATATAATCATGGATTTTAAGACGTTTTTATGTAAGTAGAATTTCTGATAATTTATAAAACTAACATATTTTGTTAAGTAACCAAACCTTAATTCTTTTGTAAATTTTACAGAAGCATAAAACACAAACTTATTTTTAGGAAACTTATTATGAAACAGTGAAGGAATATTCAAATGTATAATTTTTTTTTAAAGTTTTTAACGACTGTATATTTTTCTCTGTATATTAAGTCAATAACTGCTTCATTTATATATATATATATATATATATATATATATATATATATATATATATATATATATACAAGTATATAGAAACTTCCAGTAGCAATATTATTTTAGCTATATTATGTCATATAATTTAGTATCTGTAGTAGATTTTATTTCATTAAATTTTTAACAAATCTTCCAAAATATTTTTCTGTTCCACAATTAAGAATTTGTTTTTAAAGCAATGAAAAATATGTGATGCTATTCTTAATGTAATTTTAAATTTTTTCATAACATTGATATATTTTTTTATTTGACACTTAACAGCAAAAGTTAACGTTTGCTCTTTAAGTAATAGAAATCATGTACTTTAATAATATAAATATTAATTTATTTAATTTTCTTATTATATTGTGGTGAAATTAGCTGTCAATGATTAAAATGTTATGTAAAAGCTTTTTGAGATGTATTATGATACTTTATATTACTTCTAATTAACGAATTATTCATAGTGGTTCAAATTTCATTTTGACTATACTGATCAATAGTGATATATCTATTTTCTTTGTTCGTTAAATTATCTTATTTCAAAGATATAAAAGTTAGTTTTAATTTTAACATTTTTTAGTCAATATTCACCTACTAAAAGATATAATAATATAATATATTTTAATGAAAAATTTAGTTCATTTGAATAATAATTTTTTAAAGAAATGTATTTTTCTTAAAAAAATTTATTGTATTGCTCGTTTCGAAAAATGTGCTCCTATTCAAAGATAAGTTTTATAACTTAAATTTAAAACCTTTTTTAGATAAAGAAGGAATTTTATATTGTTTATAAAGTGTACTTTTTCTACTTTTTGGTAATTTAGGTTTCTTAAGATATATTTTCCCAAACATGAATATTTTAAAAACTAGCTGCAATTTTAATGGCTAAGAATTAATTGACAAAATGTTAAATCTAATGTCGTTAAGAGATTTAGACAAAAATTGGTTGTATTTTTTTGATCATCCCATTAATTTTTGTTGCCAATATTATTTTACAAGTCTATGATAATAGTGAAATACACTCATATTATATAACTAAATATATTAATTTCAATCAAATGAAAAGAAAATGTTTCACTATGAATTAAAAAAAATTAAATTTGTGGTAAATTTTTTGATTTGTAGATTTGATTTCGTGACGAATATATTTCCTTCTTTAAAAATTCTTTTTAAATTAACAGTATTGAGTGTTTGTTACAGCTTGTGATTGAGAAAGGAATTTTAATAATTGTTAAAGCATGAACACATTTTCCCTTGTCTTGTAAAGAAAATATAGTGCTGCCATCTGCAAATTAAAATAAATCGCACAAAATTGCGGAATGTCAGTAAAAATTTTGAAAGAAAAATTATTCATTTTTATCTACACAAAAGACAATTTATGACTGCCTATTGACTGGAACTAAATATGTAATCGTAAATTTAATTATTCTTGGTTATAGTGTTATGATATTTTCTAATTATGGTTACAGATTTGCGAAATCAATAAAAAATTCAGCTATCATATTTGTAAAGATAGCTTTTTCTTTCAAAATATTGCACATAGTGAAATACTTTTTATAAATCAAATGAAAATAAAAATATTTGAGTAAACATTAAAAAATTAGTTTACAATGCAGATTTTTTTTAAACAAAGTTTGTTTTTTTTCTTTTAACAAAATACATAAAATTCTACGTTTTAAATATTTGCTTCTGAATATGAATCAAAAGTGATTATTAATCGCTTAAACTTAAAAGTATATTTCTGACTCCTATGGATTTTTAACTTAAAAGTACGTTAAAAAAAATGTATTCTAGAGATTTACTGAAATTCTTAGTATATAGTTTACTATATAAATATTAAGATCAAGAACATAGTGCTGCCATCTATGAGAAAAGACAAAAACTAAAAGAAAACAAAGAAATCAGTGAGTTGAAATTTTGTGAGAAAATGAATTTTAATTATATGGTAAACATAAGTTAAATATTTGATTGCTTATAAACCCCAATTAAAATATGTAATTATAAATTTTATGACCTTTACTTGATATAATTTTTTCAAAATCAATTGAAAATAAAAATATAACATCCTGTTCTAAATGATTTTGAATCATTGAATAACTGTAAAAGAAGTGCATACTTTTCAATACGCACTGTTAAAAATCTTATAATATATCTTCATGTTTATGGTATTTAAAAATATGATATAAAACGCTATATTATATTTCCAGATGCTATGGAAGTGACAAATTTTTATAGGTGAGGCAAAAATTTATTATTAAAATAAAATGACGCATTACAATAATACTATTATTGGCTTTATTAATTTGCAGCTTATATTCTAAATCAAAGATATTTGTTAAATTTAAACTACCTAAGGGGTTTATTAAACAAACTGATTCATTAATATACTGGAAAATCTATTATATAGCTTAATTGATTCAGAAAACTAAATATGAAGTTTTAATTAAAAATATAAATCAACACCTTTTAAAGATTGTTTTGAAAATAAAATATAAAAAATAAAAAAAGATTGATTCAAAAATATGTTTTTTTAATTAACTTCAATTTAGATACCATTTAACAGTTGGTAGAATTCTCGATGGCCACTTGTAAAAATAGGTCTCAAAATACGTATTTGAGAAATCAAATTATTAAAATTTTTGTGAGGAATATTTAATCTATAGTAATATTTTACATCATAATGTAAAATTTTGAAATAATATTTAGGAGAAAATGTTACTCCTGGATCCTATTAAATAACAGAATATTTTTAGCTTATAATTTAAAAAGTAGCCAGCTAAAAATATATTATAAACTCTATTTCTTTTTCTTTATTATCAAATCATTGTCCCTACAATGAACTTGAAGAAAATCTAACTCAGAAAAAAAATTAAAGGAAAAATCAATTGGTATTACAAGTTGAAATGTTGATAATGACTTCGAGAGAAAAATACTTTTAAAGTATGAATTTTGATTAGTTAGGTAATATACTGTAATCAGTTATAAAACATGAAATACTGACCTTCAACTGGGAAAGGTCTTGTTTTGCTTGACGAAATGTTGTAAATCAATGAAATTAATCTAAAAAGCTATTAGAAATATTAGATATTAGAAGAGATTATAATTTTTTTTTCAAATTACAATGTTCCCTCAATTGAATGGTTGTTTGAGGTAATGGATCAATTGTACGAAAGAAATATCAAATTTGCTCAATCAGTTTGCATTGATAGTCAATTTTCTGCAGTAGTCTCAAATACTCTCCAAATGAGTTGTGAATAAAAGTAACCCAATGATATTGTTTTCAAGGAAAATAACGCTGAATTGAATGAATAAAGCAAAATGTTTTCCAAAAAAATCAATATTTATACTTCAAAATCTGGAGAAAAGATTTGAAACAAAAATGAAAAACTCTTCTATATCTGCCGTTGATTATTATTTAACTTAAAATAAAAATCAAACCACTCTTTCATAATCATAAGAGTATAATTAAAGCTATAACGTCACTTCTAAATTTATTAAGAGAGACGTTTTACTTTCTAACGTTTAATATTTTTCTTTGAATATAATATAGCCAAAAGCTACTAAAAAGCTAAAGGAAAAAAAAACTATTTTAAATACAAAAAGCATATTTTTTATAGCTTAACTTAATAAATTAAATGATACCAAAATGAAAGTTCAATAATTTGGAAAATACTCAATTGATCAATTTTATAGTAAAGAAAGAGAAAGATAATTAAGTTATGCATATCTAACTGATGAAAGTAGAATATATCGAGTAATAGAGCTTACAATTTAGATTTAAACCAACAAGTTTCTCAACAGTTCTTGAAATAGATCACATCTTGGTTGAAAAATTTCACCGCTTGGGGGGAGGGGACTTGATCTCTCCAATAGGTAAATATTCATGTAATCCTGTGAAGATTAAATAATGAACACAAGGTGATAAGAAAACGAAATATGTTCAATAGTTTCCACTAATTGCTTTATAATATATTATGGTAAAGTTTGACAAATAAAAATAGCAACATTATTTAAATTACTTTTAACTTAAAACTATGGTTAGACTGATGAGATAGGTGACAGCGAAACAAATGATCCATCACTTTCAATGAAAATAATCGTCATAAATAAATGCAATAAAACTGAAGGAGTTCTAATATTAATTCTTACTTATGTTTAGTAACAACAACAATTGAATGACACTTTATGGTTTGAAAGATAGATAAAACTGATCTCCATGCAAATGACGAATGCAACGAAGTTTACTACCATATATAAATCTCTTATATGGAAGAAATTCTATTATGAATTCTGAAGTTTATTTGCTGGAGCAGTTGAATGGTTTTAAAGAAACACAAAATAGAAGTTAGCTTCTATGTTAATAGTTTCTTTTAAGCATAAAATGCGATAAACACTTACAGCCTCAAATATCTACAACTTGAAACAGCCTTCACTTTGTTTAATATATCATGAATTTAGGAGTTATTTTTCAAATGTCCTATTAATGCACGTATGGAACAAAAGGAAATATTTATAATAGTACACGCATGTTGTAGTCGTTGCTCCAGCATACTTCCCTGTACCTAGATCTGAGTTGGGCTCAACCAGTTAGTGGAAACAGCAGGGTGGGAGTCTTCGTATAATTTAGAAGCAGATATCAAGCAGAAGACCCCCTATTACTTGACCCGCCATCCCTAGAGTTATCATTTCACTTGGAGGACAGTGCGATTACAACCTATTTAACGTGGCCCAGTTGCGTATAATAAACGCGAAGGATCTTCCCTTAAACCGGAATTCGAACTCCCTATTTTCTGATAATAAGCGCAACGCCCTTTCCGATTAATTACTACGTCATACAATTAAGAAAATAAGTAAACATTAATTAAATCTAAAAGCTTTACAGTATTCTCTATGAAAATGTTCTTAAAATTATTTAGCATATAGTATGTAATCAAGAGCAAAAAAAATAAATAAATAAATAAATAAATAAAAAAATAAATAAAAAAATATAAAAAAAAGTAAAAAATAAATGCATTTTTAATAGCTATAAAGCCTAAATATCTTAATCTTTTTTTGCATGAACTATTTTTTATAGTTTAAGGTATAGCGTTTTGTTCCAATGAAAACTTTATTTTTGGTTATAATAAAGCCATCTAAAATAATTGCCGAAATTTGAAGACTTTGCAGTCTATTAGAAAAAATATTGGCAGCAAATTGGGATTGAAAGTGGGAATATGAGTCAAAAATATGTGAAAATATATTATTCTAATGTCCGATCTTTTTCATTCACCTTTTTCACACTACAAGGTTCGGAAGAGATGGCACTTTATACGGTGGGACATACAATGGGTATGCCATAGTAGACACGGAAGTGAATGATCTTCTTAATTTATATGCAGGAAGCAAGTAGGAGACCCTCAGACTTGGCCTGTCCTTCCCAGAGGTATCATTTTGGATGGAGGACATTGCAACCAAGGCATATTTCAAGTGATCCAGCTGCCATTAGCTAACACGGCGGATCTACGATTGTGGTTCGGAATTCAAACTCACTCCTTCCGATAATGATAACGATTGCCCTACCAAACTGGCCACCACAGCCTTAATATAAGTGAAAATGAAATACTTATATTTTACAATATTAAATAATATAAATTTTTCAGAATTTCTGCACTTAATTAAAAGTATTATTTAATAGGGAAATCCTTAATAGTACTCCTTAATATATAAAATCTTTTCAAACAGGAATAAAGAATATATTTAATGCCTTTCATGATGTTATTGCTAAGTTTTATTCATTGACATGTTTAGTGACCACTCAAAATAATTCTGTGCCTACATAAAGTTAGATGACGTCAGCAGCCGCAAGAAAACTTCCGCCAAATTTTGTGTGCCCAACGAGATTAGAATGGAGACATTGTGCTAAGCAAGTCCTTTGGATCATAGTTCCTCTTTCAAGATAATAGGCGAAGAGTAAGAGCATTTTAAGCTTGCAAGGATGAAATTATCGTGATGATTACAATAGCATGAAAAATCGTGAGACTTATTATGCCATATCTGCGAAACTTTGGATATTAAAATATGAACATGGCAGCAAACATAATTTGACTCATGAAATAATATTCTTCATTATGAAGAAAATACGTATTGACCATCTCGTATGTTTGGCAAAATATTTGAAGCTTTGACTTCTTACGTAAATACTTTAAGAACCATTCTGTACAAAACCAGAACTCCACTGATCATCATTAAATACCACAGATCTCCACTAATTTTCATCCGAATTTGCCTTTTTATGTGACCAATTCACACTCTCCCTGTTTTAGCAGTAGGTAAATAGGACACATAATACAGGTTATCTCATGTGCAGACTATTTTCATGCAATCTTCTCTGCACTTTCTATGGTTGAAACTTTTCTATTTGTAGTGGAAATGAATCCCGATCGAAGCATTGATGAAGTTGCAATCATCGGTTATCAGTAGAGAAGTGGTAATTCTTAGTCCCCTTCAACAGTTTTAGAGACCTTCTTTCAACAGAACAATCGATATTTTGCTTATTTTGTAATGTCACTCTAATGCTGACCATCTTCTTAACAGCCCGAGGCACTAAAAAGCAATTCTGAGAGCAAATCTCATCTCAAATTTGTACAACTCTAAAGCTCTTTATGTTCCGCAATTAAGTGAATAAGGATCCTTTTGTGAGCAGCTAATTTTAAGTTATATAATTCATCCATAAAAGAATCATAGCAGCACATTTTTCAGAATGCTAGTCTGTGTTACTTTATAAGTTTAAAAATTTCAAGTACTTGAATTTAATTTTAGCATATTCACATTTTTTAAAGTTGGCTATAAAACTTTGTGCTAAGTATGCTCCAAAAGGTCTTACATATCTTATAAATAGTTTTTGAAAAAAGCAATAAGAAGTTTTTTCAATAATAAAAGTGGTACAACAATAACTCCGATATATATATATATATATATATATATATATATATATATATATATATATATATATATATATATATATATATATATATATATATATATATATATATATATATATATATATATATGTGCGTGTGTGTATATATATATATATACGAGGTTTGTCCGGAAAATACGTATAAAAGTTGAATAATAACTTTATTTTACATTTATTCAGGTATTACAATATGGTCTTCTTCAAAGTATTTACCCTGAGACGAGATACATTTCTGCCAACACCGTTTCCACTGTTGATAACATTGCTGAAAGTCTTCACTTGTGAAGCTGTTCAATTGTCGTGTCGTTTCAGCCTTGATGACTTCTGCATCTACCAAGTGCCGCCCCTACAGCATCATTTTGCATTTCGGGAACAAGAAGAAGTCACAAGGGGCTAAATCGGGTGAGTAAAGCGGGTGGTCTGTTACGGTGATTGAGCTTCGGGCCAAAAACTCACGCACATCGAGCGAGGTGTGAGCAGGCGCATGTCATGATGAAGGATCGACCTGCCCCCTTTTGCCAAATGCAGTCGAACTTGGGCTACATGAGCTCTGAGACGCGTCAAAACTTCAATATAAAAATTACCGTTCACTCTCTGGCCGAGAAGGACAAATTCCTTGTGAGCAATGCCCCTAGAATCAAAGAAGACAATCAACATTGTCTTCACATTGGACCTCGATTATCGCGACTTTTTTGTTCTCGGTTCTCCCGCTAGCTTCAATTCCTTGCTTTGAGATCTGAGCTCCACATTGAATTCGTAAAACCAGGACTCGTCTCCAGTGACGACTCGGTTAAGAAAGTCCCCTCTTTCTTCTGCTTCCAACCAATCCTCACAGCACTCAACCCTCTTTGTTTTCTGTTCTGGCGTCAAAAGCTTCGGTACGATTTTCGCACACAATTTCTTCATTTCCAGTTTTTGTGTCAGAATTTCGTGAACGATTGCTTTGGGGATTGAATCAGCAATCATTCTGACTGTCAATCTACGGTCTTTAAGAACACAAGCCCGAATTCGTTCAACATTTTCATCATGTCGACGGGCGTCCTGGGCGAGGGTCATTTTTCACGTCTTCTCGGTCTTCCCGGAACCTTTTTAACCACCCTTTCCCGGTTGGTTCCTTCAGAGAATTGTCTCCGTAAACTTGTTTCAAACACTCAAAAATCTCACGGCCATTCTTGCCCAGCTTTGCAAGAAACTTGATGTTGATGCGCGTTCCTCAATCAGAAGAGCTCCATGCCGACGGCAGGTGAAAAAGGGTAACTTTCAACAAGACCCGCACACTCCTACTTACACGCAGAGCGGTGTGACTCGAACTGAGCGTTGATGGGATTGGTTACAACAGTAGTGCCACCTGGCGGTGGCTGCAAGCTGTAAAATAAAGTTATTATTCGACTTTTATACGTATTTTCCGGACAAACCTCGTACTTCTTACTCCACTTTTTTTAGACAAGTTTGGAATATAATTTTCATTTCTTTCGAGAAATATTAATGATGCATATCTTTCACCAAATAAAAAATATTTGTTGACAATATACTGTTTACTCGCTTTGCTTTTTTTAATCAAAAGTAGTAGTCAAAATTTTTTTACGATAGCAAATATAATAAGTTGTTCAAGTGTAAAAATTATTTTTAGGTTTAAGTTCTGCATAATTTTATTATCCGCAATTTTATTTCATTCGTGTGTTATTAAAATACGAAATTTATTTTGTTCATTTTAAATAATTTTGTTAGTTTTCATTTTAAATTGATCCTTTTCATTTGATCTCATTTTAAATAATTTTGTTTCATCTTTATTGTTGGTTTTAAATAATATTGTTTTGAAATGCTTAAAAGTGATTTGTTAATTATTAAATTAAAAATAATTTATTTTTATAGATTTTATTTAATTAAAGGTTCCAAATAAATTGATTTTATATATTAATTTGGAATCTTTAATTAAACTAGACCATTCAGGTGTCAAATAAATTCCTTCTAGTACCAAGTCGTATGTATATGCTTCTTGGTATTTTCTAGGAAAACTTTCTTAAATTTTTACTTTCCGAAGTAATTGTTCAAAAACACATAAACCTTTTTTCATTAAAATTCTACTTTATATTGCTCAAAAATTTCAATACAGTACGTTTTTATTTTTACTCGGCTTGATAATTAATCATATATTTTATTTCAGTTAAAAAAGAGATTTTATTAGAATTTTATTTTTTTTATTTTAAGGTATATTTGAATCGAAATTATTTTAAAATTTTCAATATCTTTCGATGTGGTTTTATTATTTTTTGAATAAAAAATTATTGTAGTCCTATAAATTTCTAAGTAAAATAAATTGGAATATGTAATGAGAGCAATACTTTGTAAAATAGAAAAAAAAGAATAAATTCGTCCATATAAGAAAAGCAAAGAGCGAAGTCCACAGTTAGCGAACAAATTTAATTTTTACAAAAGCGCATTTTCAAGTGATAGATTGAATTTATTTTTAGATTAAATTAGTCGGATCCATTGGGTTCATAAGGTTGAAATCTCTTTCTAAACCATGTTATATCTCTTTTATTTTATATTCGTCTTTTCACGTATTTGAGAGATTGTTTTTTTTCCCTGAACATCAATATTTTGATGTCATGATTACGTCATCATCATCATAAATACGGGAATAATATTTCTAACGATATTTCTAAATAATTCAAAAAAAAAAACAGGTTAAATGTAATATAAATTTAATTTTATAGAGAAGTTTTGTATCAATTTCTTCAAAATCACCCTTTTCTTACTTCGTCTCAATAATTTTTAGGCACACATAATTTTTCTTCTCTCACTTTTTCTATTGCATTAGAGGATTATTCTCTTCAAATTCAATATCACTTCCAATTTGAAGCTGATCAGATATCAGTAAAGACGAAAATAGTTTATATTCCTTTAAAAATTCAATCATACAGATTATTAAGATTCAAAATTCATTTCTAATATTTAGAATTAAAACGAAAATTAAGAAAACTAAAGAATATTTTATTAGAATAGCGGGATAAAGATAGTTCGTATTCTTCAATTACTACGTCATACAATAAACATTTAGAATTTTAAATTGAAAATTCGGACACTATTTTGAGATTGAATTTTGGTTGGGATTCATTCCATTTATAGAATAGAATGCTACAACTTGTTTCGATTATTGTATACTCAGTGGTTCTTACTTCTGATATATTAAAAATCTGAATATATAAGTTAGTACATTAGCCAAGTTGTGATTTGTATTAAATAATAAACCCTAGTAATAAATATTAAATATTTTTTGCATTGTATAATGCAAGTAAATAATACAGCTTTAACATTCAGATTTCTCCGCAGTTATGGATTATATTTTTGATAGATATAATCCTATGACAATTGGATTTCAAATATGATAAAAGCAGAAAACATATCCTTAAATAATTATTACGTAGTAAAACATTATGAAAAGACCCAGTCTATAGCTCACCGTAAATTCAACCAAGTTTTGTGAACATTTTTTGATAAAGAAATTTAGAATTTCTGATTCAAAATTCGCAAAATTTAATTTGTTTATTAATTGATGAAAACTATAGGTTCATACATGTGATTATCAAGATAATACATATCACTTATATGAAAAGAGAAAAGGCTTGGTAGGAAAAGAAGGTTACAAAAAATACATTTGAAACAAAGAAAATTTTGAAGTAAGTTGATATGCATTTACATAAATGTGATTAAATATTTATTCATTAAAATACTTTTTGAACCATTAGTACTTTATTTAATAGAATCAGAAAAAAACGAACACTATTCAATTTAGGAAGGTCATAAAAATTTTTAAACTATAATTGATATTCATAAGACTTAAATCATTTTGGTAAATCGAATATACACACAATCTGAATAGTTTCAAAATTGTTGCTTTGATATAGTCATATAGCGCTTATTGTTGTATTATATTCCTAATTTTATTTCGACACTTTAAAAATTTGATCTACGTAAGTTTTAACTATCATGTTAAATAAATTTTAATTGGAATCTAAAAGTACATGTAAGTTGAAGGGAAAATTTGAAAATATGGATGAATTTTTCTTGAATTCCAAAGGGGGGAGCATTAAAAATTAAATTAATAAACAAATTTGATGAATTATGTTGAAAGATACAAAAATAAATCAAAGGCTAAATTATACTCGCTGCCAATTGGCGAAATATATTGAATAGATAGTACTTTTGAGTTGTTAAAAAACTGATACAAGAATTATTCATAAAGAAAGCTGCTTAGTTGTGTTTCACCAACGAATGT
Organism: Latrodectus hesperus; assembly: GCA_037975125.1. NCBI lineage: Eukaryota > Metazoa > Arthropoda > Arachnida > Araneae > Theridiidae > Latrodectus > Latrodectus hesperus. The sequence continues at coordinate 74,637,218 of CM075850.1, read as the reverse complement.
CTTGAAGACTGGATCTTAATAATTTTAAATTGGATAAATGGGTCAAAATTTTTGAACTGAAATATTTTTATATATTACAGAATTAGTAAAAGGGAATAAAAAATCACATCGATGTGACAAATTAAACGATAATGGCATACTACAGTGTGGTAATGTCAAGACATAAAACACAAACTTTGCTAAAGAAATTAAAATGGGAGATTTCGTGACAACCTTCATAAATGCCTGTTATAGTGCTGTGTTAAACGAGAAATATTTTAATACATTAGAAAACCTCATTTAAAAATATGGTAACTGTTGAATTCGCTTAGAAACTTAAATAAATATTTACTATGTTATTTAATAAAATATCTTTATCTCATGTAGTTTTTATTATTTTTTTCTTATTTAAGTGTAGTTCATATTTAATTGGTCTAAGTACAGAGTCTGATGACTTTTATGTTCTCGATATTTTCCTGGAAAATCAAATATTAACTTTATGTGAAAACTTTACTTTTGCAATACTGTTTCGTAACAAATATAGCTATTTATGTTTGTTAATATGTCATTAGAGTTTTTTTCCTCCACGCAAGAAAATAAAATTTTCTATATTCTATAGCAATGAAATTAGTTCTTGATTTTGACCAATGAAGCTTCCATTATTAGAGTCAAATTTTATAGGTTTCTATTTTTAACATTATTATTTTGCTTTTCAATTCCTTAAAAATTTCATTATTATTTTGCTTTTCAATTCCTTAAAAATTTCCTTATTATTTTGCTTTTCAATCCATTAAAAATTTCCTTATTATTTTGCTTTTCAATCCATTAAAAATTTCATTATTTTGCTTTTCAATTTCTTAAAAATTTCAATTTTTTTAGGTACTTTTTCTATATATTTATGGAATTTATTATAAAATAATCAAACTCTTTGACCACATATTTTTTCCTTTGAATTTCTGTTTTTTTAAAATTCTCTTTACTCATAGTAATATTTTCTGAAACTAATTGTCTTCTAGCTTCATAAATGGATGATTATTGATGTAAATTATCGATCTTAAGCGCTAGAAATTATTTTTCGTTGATACTTGCAGAGCAAGAATGACCTATTTTTCGGTGTTCTGCGATATTGGCCGACATCTTTATTTTTGTTATAAATTTGCATTATTTTCCCCTTTATAATATAGAAACATATTATCCGATTTACATATTTTGTCTTGAGCGTTTAATGAATATTTGAAATCTTAGTTTTCAGGAATATTTTCACATATCTTTTTATGAAACATTCCTTATACACGATTTCTAGAATTGTGATAAAAATAATGATTGTTTGACTGAGACTTCTTTAGAAAACCTTTGAATCTCATAAATATAAAAGAGTTGACATCTATTAATTATTTGCCCAAATTTTCAACTAGTACTGATAAAAAATTAGTAAATTAAAAATTAAGTGATACTTTATTAATTACTTTGCGAAATGTTTAATTTTTTAATTGCAAAATTTCCAAGACCTTTGTGATTATCTCATTTTAAAATGTTGAAAAATAGTTTCTAGTAAAATCATATAATCAATTTTATTATGATTTCATATTTTATAAGAAGTATTTTTGCTACTAAAGAACTTTTCTTAGCATATTATTTTTTATTTTTGTTTAAAAATATTTTGAATTTAGATATAACATTTTGTTGAACTCCATTTAAATTCTCCAAAAAATTGTAACTGTGGAGGATGTAATGCCTCTGTATTTCCATAATTAACCCATTTGCTTTTAAAGTGTCTGTTTGAAAATATTTTTCTCCATAAAAATAGGCAAGGCCAGATAGAAAGTTCTCTGAAAATCCAGCAATGCGTTATTTTTTTTCAAGTTAAATCAGATTGATGGAGTAAACACCTACCGAAAAGGCTTAACTTCCTGTTATAAATTTAAATAAATGAAATAATTTTTTAGGCAAAAATTAGAATAAAATTAAAATATCTATATATTATAAAAATATTTTTCGAATTACTTTTTTAACAAAGTTTTTTTTAAACATAATTTAATTACATACAGAATTTGAAGACTGACATTTTAATTTCATTAATATTTTATTCTGGTTTCTCTAAGGTGTGCCTTAAGAATAACCCAAATTGACTGAATAGCTTTAGGAAACTTTTAAATTTGCATATGTTAGTTAAATTATGAAGCTGTATCAAGTACTATTATGAAAAAGAATGGGAATGTCTTTGTTTTAAATAAGTTCTATCTATCTAGCTTAAAACCTACTGTTTTGTGGAAAGCACTGTTCAATGATCGAGACTAAAATAGTTTCGATATGGCTAAATTGTAATAAAAAGTTTGCAGCAGTATATTTATTTTCCATTTGTATTGTATTATACAGCTATATGCTGATTACAGCTATATGCTGATACAGCTATATGCTGAAGAATATACTGTTGGAAATGGCTACGTATTGATTATTTCAAGTTACCTCGATTATGAAACCGGTATCTGATAAATCTCGGTTTCATGTTCGAGTTTAGCCTTTCTAGATGTTTCAGCTTTTCGAAGATGTAGACAAAGAGATTTTCAGCAAATGACAGGAAATTGTGATACAGCGGAAGTCGCAACTGGACTGAATTTCCATTTCAAATTAGATTAAAACTAATTTCGGCTATAGTATAGCATTTTAAACCAGAACATTGCATAAAAACATTATATATTCAAGAATATAAGACATCCTATTTATTTCTTACTAACAGGTTAATTCTTGAATTGAATATATAATCATGTAAACTGTAGATAAAGATAATGGAAACCTGATTCGTTTATTAATAAGACTCAGATTTTTGCAAAATGTCATATAGAAAAAAATTATTCCAAATTTTTTCTAAAATTCAGAGAAGAATTGTGAATGCAGGATTTGAGGCTTTGTTAAAGAAGGCGCATTCTTAAGAGGAATTTAGACTTTAGGTGTAGGGTTAGTTGAGCCGAGCAATAAAGAATTTATTGAATGTTATATTTTGGAGTTTGCGCCTCTTCAGCAGTTGTAAGGTTTTTATTGGAGATCAACAATGATTTTTTTTCTAGTGGACTCTTTTCAAATATTAGAGTTCGTATATCCGTATCAAAAATGGGCAAAGCAAGGTCTTATAAACTGATATCCAGACAGATATATACATATTGAAAAAGCAGAAATGTTTTCCAAAGCCCTATTGTGAATAGAATCATATTTGAGATTTTTTCAATCCAAAAGATGCAGAAATGTCACTAAATACAAAATAAGTACTCTTTTTTTTTAACAAGTATGGCTTCAGCAACGAATCGAAGGATAACGTTTTTTTTGTTTCTGTTCAGGGATAAATAATAATAAATTAGTTTAATCAAAAAAATTTTGAAATAAATTTAATTTTTTTATAATAAAAATATTTTAATAAAAAAATTTTATGCTTACGAACTATTAAAAAAATAAAAAATAAAGCGAGGAAAAAATAAATTTTTGCTTTTAACTTATTAATAAGTATGCGCATAAAAAAATTGTTTTTATGAATTACTGAGAAAAAGTTATACAATAAGAAAATGCGATATTAATTACAGATATGAGACGATGTGGCGCCATCTTGTATGCTGTCTCAAAGCTATAACGAGTATAAAATGCAAACAAATCTGTAAAACAATCAAAAAGATAAAAATCTTTAAAAAATGCCATTTTAGATTTCACAAAAGGATAATATTTAACATACATCAGAATCAGTTTGTCAGAGCATGTTGATAATAGAAAACATTTTTCTATTATTTTATACAAATGAGAATATTTTATTAAATGAAGAAATTCTCTTGCACTGAAATCAAAGAAATTATTAGAAGAACTGAAGAATTTTGGTTTTGAACTTGTGATCCCTAAGATAAATGTTTATATTCGCTTCAGTTGCTCTCCATGTATTTTTCAAATTAACTAAAAATTACTTAATAAATTAGTTAAGTAAAACTTTTATCACTTTCGAGTAAACACGTATTAAGCACTCGCAATTTTGCAGTTAGTGGCTTGTCCCTAATTTAGTACCATGAGAGATAATTTTAACTCCCGCAAAGAATTAAAATTAAGAAAAATACTAATTTTGTGAACTCCTTTTCGTGATCATTTGCTTGAGCTTATTTTTTATATAATCTAATTTTTTAATTAATTATTTTTATTTTTATTTCATTTTATAGTAAAAAAACAGCTTAGATTAAAGTGTTTATTGGAGAATAGTGAATCATTTGAATTACAAATAACTAACTGCATTGCGGATGTTGAAAGCCCAAATTTTTTTAAGCTACTTGTGAGGACTCTTTCTCGTCTTACAGAACATTCATTAAGGTACAATCAATGGATTCAAATGCAAGTAATGCATGCACTTTTGTAGGAGTGATCATCACTTGGAATGGCCTTATGAAATTAAGATAGACGCAATGCATTTGTTAATCTATGCTTAGGATGATGTTACAGAAAAAACGATATTTAAGTCATTTTGGCAACAACCTTTAAAGCAGCCATCGTAACAGAAGATAGCCAATAATATTTATATTTATTAGTAAAAATGAACTTTAATCTATGAATTTCAGACCAATTGATAGCGTACTGCAGCCTGAATTTTCATTTCAGGATTTTTTGAATGTTGACTTGGATAGAATATTTGCCTTAGAAATATAGGATATTTATGCGATTGAGGAAATTATGAATGAGAATGAGAAACAATTTTCACACACAGATATTAAAGAAGAAAAGATGTAGTGTCGCTTCTTTCTTCAAAACAAACAGCTGAATAGTTAGCTATATAAAGCTAATTTTTTCAGAGAAATAACAGTGAAATGCTTTCCTATATCGAAAAAAATAGAAAAACCTGTTTTAAAAAAATAATTTCGGTAGTTACTTCAATAAAATTTTTCATCAATAAAAAGAAAATAAAAATAGTTTTTCAGCGTGAATTTTATTTTAATGTGTTGCTTTTGTAGTTCAGACTAAATAATTTTTTTTAATAATTCATTACATATAAAGAGTGAGTAGGTTGGCGTTAAAAAATTAATATCTATTACTTATATTTCTATTTTGCGAACTTTCGATTTAAAAAAATATGTTACCGGTTTAAAACTAGGATTAAAAAATGTCAAATTTAGATTCCGAGGTAAAGCAATTGATTGTATAGCCAAAAAATAAATGTGACAGCATAGCGGACTTGAATAATTTCGATTTCAACATAGATCATTATTTCTAAACAATCCATTTTTAGCTAGATTAGAAAAAAAATCAGATATTGAAGACTTCACATGATATACAATTTCCTGTAATTACTTTTGTTACCAAAAGAAGAAAATTTAAAAATTTCTGTCTTACTTTAACTCTTTGTTATGGCGATATCTTTTATAATTTAGCATGAATATTAAGCACGTGAATTTATTTTCAACAAATAAATATGAGTCAATTCTTGAACATAAATATATCTTTGACATTTCTCCCGTATAACTTAGTTTTCAGTTATTTCCATTCTTATTAATGCTTATATGATATGACATGTATCATAAAATGAACTAAGATTTTTTGAGATTGTGATATTTATGGTATCGTCACTTGCAATTTAATTTAGCGCAGTCTTGACGCTAGTACTGCGTAAATTAAAAAAAATTTCCTTCAAGTGCAGCTGATGCATCATTTCCTTTACAAATTATGGTACTTACATTTTTCTTGCTTAAAAGGTTTGAATATTCAGGCAACGTTATTCTATTAAAGTGACTGAGTATTTATTCGATTAGACCGATGTAACAAATATTAAAATAAAAATATAATCTAACTTTTTATTTTATATATTTGCTTTTTTGTTATTTGAAAAAAATATGATTGATTTTATCAGATTATACTGAATATGACGAATTAATATGATGAATAAGTTATTTATATTGTGGTTAATTATTTTTCCTACTTTGTGAATTTTTCTTCTGTGTCAATTAATTAAAAAAATTCCTATTCATATATAATCAGCCAAATAGATTTTGAAATTTAAATCATTTTTGTGTTAATATAAGTGTAATTATTTACTTTTGGATTAGTTTAATTCAAATATATGAGTTAACGGTATTCACTCCATTTTTTAAAGACACACGTTCTTTTGTCTTTAAAAATCATTTTTTTAAAGACAAAAGGTTTTAAAGACAATGTTTAATGGATTAATTTTCGCTTATGTGTGCAAGGATAATTTATTTTTAATTTAAGTCTTATCTCACACATACATCTGGAAATTAAAGAGTTATATTAAAGGGAAATGATCTGAAAAATTGTTATTTTTATCCTTCTGAAAACAGGAAGAATGAAAAAATCTCTATTGTTAACTCTACAGATTAAATAAAAATTACTTTGGTGTGAAAAGAAATTTCTGGTGAGTAACAAATAAAAAATTGATTCTTGAATAAGACTACAGTTCTTTTACCATTACTCAAATTTGGGTGTCAATGAACGATTGTCAAAATTTGAAATCCTTAATACTTTTTGAATTTCTGCGGTTTCTTTCAATAGCTTATCAGGAGGGTAAAAATATAAGGTAGTTTTAATAGAAAGTTGAAGAAAAAAGTATCTTTTGTTACTAATGAAATGAATACCAGCCACCATGAAGTTTCCTGATATTTACTCCATATAATGGATTGATAAAATAAACAACTGTATATTTTTTATAAGCGAATTTAAAACTGAGCTTCAAGTAAATACGTAATTCATTGTGCAATTCTATATAACAGATAAAAATAAGCTTTGTAATTCCTTGACATTTTAAATTTTAGCTCAATCTGAACAAATATATCATAATTTTCTGCACAATTTTCGCATATTCGATTAATTATGAGTCTGTTGTATGTAATAAATAAAATTAGTAGGCAAAAAGTGCAACACTATGAAAAAGTTTGTGATTTCAACAAATGTTTGAGCATTTTAATGACATTATTTTATTATATTTACGGTGACGCGTACCCTTTAAATGTCTCTCATATGAACAAGTCGTTACACACTCATTATTCCTTCACAAGAACTATTTAATGTTAAAATACGTTTCACACGACATTAATTTCGGTTTCACTTCATTTCACCAAAAACTTTTACCTCATTTTTTCTTATTTTTTATGGCAAGGGAAAAATTTTTTTCTTAAAAGGTATATCTTAAGTTGAAAATCTTTTTCGAATTTTCGCAGAAAAAAAAAAATGTATAAATGGAACTTTTTTGCTGTATATAATTTGATATATTGTTTTAAAATGTTATAAGAATTTATCAGAAACGGAACCAGATTTATTTTTCTTCATTTTTTGATCTGATTAATGTGAAAATGGATATGATATTGATGAATGAGGGGATGAAATTTGTGTTGTGATAATATTGTGAAAATAGGCAAATTTCTTATCATGAATGAAATTCAAATCTTTTACCATGGTAAACTGGTAAAATATTTTAATTCGGAATCAGATATTTTACGATTTCAATAAAACTTCAAACAATTGGACTCTCGTATAACTGAAAATATTCTTCTATACTTTTTTTTATTTCATTAATCTTTCCTGTGGTTAGTTTTTAAAATTTTAAAAATTCAGCAGGTTTGCTTTTATGCTTTATCTGTTTTAAGATATTTACGGAAATTCTTGATTTTTCGTTTTAATGATGTGTTTTGATATTTTAAATTAAAGTAAAAATTAAAAGTATGTTAAAAGTAAAAAATTAAAAAAAATTGATATTGATGGAAATAAATTTTAAAACGCATTTTTTAGGAAAATCCAAAAAATATGAGTTTTGTGTTAGAATAAACTTGTAAATCTTAAAAATGTAATAGTGAAATCTGTATAAAATTAGAGGTTATGGTAACAAATTTAGGAATTATATTTTTAAAGATGGGTTGTTTCTGTTACTACCCTCAAAAACAGATTCCTTTAAGGATATCACGAAACAAAATTTGGCAAGAATTCTTATCTCGATATAGTTTTGTTTTCTACACATTTGTTTTTATTTAATTTTGACCATTTAAAGTTGTGGATACCATGTATACAATATTTATAATAGAGAGTTTTAGTATTTAAATATTGTTTTAATGTTGAACATAGTTTATATATACGTGAAGAAATTTTGGGTTTTGAAAGTTGTGAATTCACAAAAGTAAATGTAAAATTTATAAAAATGCTTTTGGTTGCCTCTTTCCTCAATAGATGGTAGCACAGAAGCAAATGCAATAAACCAGTAATAGATTTCTAATTAAAGATCCGTTTATATATAAGACTAAGAATACGTACATTTAAAATAAAATATTAAATGCAGGTAAATAAATAATTAAAAAAATAGGAAATAAATAATTTTTATAGCTTTTAGAACGCATGAGAAATCCAATAAATTTTTTGAAAGTAAATATCAAAAATATTTCATTAAATTAATCCTTTCATTCAAACTAACTTTAATAAATTGTATTAATGCCATTAAACTAAATATTTATAAATTATTGTCATTGTAAAATGTTTTTTAAACGTTAGTTTCATTAAAATACGCATCTCTATTAATTTATTAAAACAGCTCTGTGAGGATACGTAAAAATAAAATTTTTCCACGGAGAAACGTTTTGCTTTCTTAGAAAGAAAAGAAGGGAAGTCATAACAAGAATTAAATGGTGTTTCCTTTTTTCTCAAAGAGTTGAATATAGAATCAAAGAATTAAATTCTTAAAAAATTAAATATATTCTCAAATAATTAAGTATATTCTCAAAGAATTAAATATTTTCTGTAATGATATATTAATCATTTGATTTTTCAATTCTATCACATTTAGAAAATAAGTGAATGACATAAAATAAAGATTAATAAATTAAAATTTGACATTGTTCAATGTAGAAGGCAAATTTTGAAAAATTTAAAAATCATATCTTGAAATAATTAAATTGAAATTCTTCAGCTTTTAAAGAATTCTTTAACTATTTAAAACATTTCTAAGAACATTATTTCTCTTCTGGTAATATTAGAGTTAGAAAAATTTAAAGCTTGAAAATTCAATACTACGCCCAATAGGGGAAAATAGAATTTTATTGTTAAAATAAATGGACGAAAAATGAGCTCAAAATTACTCTACATAGTGTCTTGTTTATAATCATGAAACAAAATGTTCTGAAAAGTTTTATTTCTAAAAAAACTGGCAACATTATTGCTGAAAAAAAGAGTAGTTAAAATGGCTCAAGATGAAATATATTTACAATTAGGTAAAATACTAATTAAAATGAATATATAATTAAGAAACACATATATAATATAAGAAGCATATAAGAAGCAAATAATATATTTAAAGCTACATTATATTTCTTCGATTAACATATCATATTTTCGATCAGTATAAGTTCAAAAATGCTGGCTGCGTACACAACAGACAATATTTTTTACTCTGTAAATTTTATCATCTTGGAAAACCTATTTTTCTTTTAAAAGAAAAATGTTATTTATTAAATTAAAAAGAGGATTGAAATAATAATAAAAAAAGGTTTGCTTGAATAATATAAAAATGTAAAAAATTAAATTGTAAAAAAGGAATTTTAAATTGAATAATAATGCTAAAATTTACACTTAAAGGAAACATGTTATTGCCAAGTTTATGGGGCATAAAGAAAATTTAAATTAAAAGTGTCACTGTAATTTGCGTTGTTATTATTTTGAAATTCCCAATTTATTAATCAAAGTATATTCATCTATTTTGACTGTATGTCAAAATTTGAAATGAATTCAATAAGTAGAATGCAGAAAATATCTATGTTATCAAAAAATTGAGTTGAAATAAATGCAGGATAAAAGAAATATATTTGTTTGCATGAAACTTTGAATTTTTAAATTTTCGAAAATTGAGCACTTGTTTTAGCTTATTATAGTATTCGCTTATTTCTTCCTATTTATTAAGTTACGCATCATTAGACTATTCACCAAAATATCGTTTTGATGAATACAGAAAAATCGAAATTGCAATAAATGGAAAAAACTACAGGCTGCTAATTGTTTAAAAATTGCAAAATCTGAGAATGATTTAATGATGATCGTAAAGCCTTCCTTTCATTTTAGATGCAAGTGCTCATGATAAGGTTATATTTAGCGAACATTAAGAAATATTAAATTCAATTTATGATATGAAAAGATGAATATACAACCCGAACCAGGTGCCGTTAACCATCCGATAAAGGAAAAGTAATATATACCCCATCGTATATAATGATATTCTTGAATAAGAAAAAATCTTTCTTACAGTCAAAAACTTCATTAAAGTTATTTATAATTTTTACTGAAAATCATCTATATTACCCATATCGCTTGAAGTTTGTTAAGCATGGCTGTAATCCTAATTTCACATAATAACGAGTTAGAAAAGAAAATCCTCTAAACTACTATTTAGATGCATTAAGTGATTAAAAATAGGTACTATAATTAGGGAATTTTCGCAATAACGTTTGTGCACATTGAATTTAGCAATCAAACTGAACAGCATTCATTTACTAAATCAAGTTAAATATGGGAAAAATTATCTCTTTTTGGGGATTGATTCATAAGCAGATCTATTATATCCTGTTCCATGTAATTTTTATTTAAAACCAGACTAACTTATTCAGAACGCTTTTTCAATCATAGCATAAAGACAATTTACTTGCATCACTGAATTTCAGTTACATTTTATGTTGTTGATGCTATAAGCTTTCATCATTTTGAATAAATGGAAAAATCAAATAGTAGGCTACAGTTTTACATAGATATTTTGATTTGACATTTTTGTATTATTTCTGCCTCGAATTTATTGAAAGGTAAAATATGATTTTTACTCTTCGAATAATAAATCCAAGCAAGGATTCTGAAATCAATTGAATTGTGTCTTAAAAGCAGAGAAAATTTCATATATTCGTTCCGGTGATCACGAAAAGCAACATTATTTATTCAAATAGTTGAATTAGAAATGTGAAATAACAAACGGAAAAAACTAACAATGGTGTTTCAATCAAAGCTATCTTTTATTAACAATTTCTTTCAATTCACTAAATAAAGTTTAATTAAAGCTGTGATTAAAAAATAATAATTAAAAAATGTAAGATAAAAATGTATACATAAATATGTACAAATTTAATGTTTTTATCTTCAAATTGATCAGAAATATCAAAAAAATCAAAATATTAAGACAATAACCTTTACAGTCTTTCTTATGGTTGTAATTTTATGTTCTAAGAATGAAATTTGCTCTGCATTTCCTTCATAAAGTATGCTAATTCTTACTTACTTTTACTGGACTTAACAACACATTTCTTTTACATAACAATCACAAATATAATTACTTGTTATCATAAGAAAAGTAAATTATGTTTACAAAAATAAATCTCGAAATAAAAACATATATCCGTTTTGAATTATTCAGTTGAAATGCGCGTCTAAAATAATGCAGAATTATTTTATCGGATAGAGTGGCAACAAATATTTAGTTGTCATCGAATGGCAACGATATCAGAAGATAAATTGTGGATATAAAGCTGCCACGTTGTCAGCTGCTAAAATATTATATTCCACAATTTAATGTTAATTGTTGTGTCCTGTATTTTTTTACATATTTTGTAACGGTTCGTGGGTTGTACTCTGTTCTTGTGATTTCTTTAATAAATAATTTTCAGAGCATGCCGGTGTTATTTTTATTTCAAGAACGGTTACAGTGTAAGCTTATGCTATTTTAAAATAATGTTTATTGAATGAATCACACAGTTTAAATAATCCTTCATTTCCTAAATTTTTTCCCCTTTAGAATCATATGTTTATAAAATTCTGTTTATTTTTAATATTTTTTATCATATGTAATACTTTTGAAAGGTTTTCACTTAAGAATAATTCTTAACGAATGGAATTTTATCGAGTTATTGTTTAATATATTAAAAGTATACACTAAATATAGATTTACTTTTCTAAATATAGAACATTCATTTACTCATCAGAGAAATAATTTCTAATCAATCTCATTATCTATTCTGGAGCTGTGTGGTTGTCTTATCAACAACAGTTATTCCTTTTATGATAGAACTCCTCTTAATGGTTCATAAGCAAACACAATAAGAGAATGGTTTCGCCATGCTCCGATAAGTTCGACTTATCACACGAAGCCTCAAATCTGGAAACAATGCAACAGAAAATAAAAGTATTTCGATTTTTTGCCGAATAAATTATTCCATTGTTTCCACCCACTACGAAGCGAGAAACTCTCGTGTTCATAATCCGACATTCCAGCACGATTAACGGGTTCATTATCAAACCATTCAAAGCCCATAAAACAGTGATAGAATGGAGACTTAAATATTCTATGTCGCTGAGACCTGCTACTTAAGGCCATTGTCTTAAGGAATTGCGAAATGCTGTTTCTTGTTGACTGATCACAATGTCCAACTTTCACTTCTACTTGGTCAGAAATTCTAAAAACACCGTGGCCTCGTAACAGAAAAAAACACTTCGGTTTCTATACGGAGTAATCCCCGTGCTACTGTGAGTGTAAAATAAAAGAGAATCGACCTTATAAATCGTCTGTTTTTGAAATAAGTTGCCATATTTTACGTTGAAATAATATGAAAAATTCAGGCAATGAAATATCAAGCAGCGAAGCGTACCAAACAAGCAAATTAATTGTATTATTTATAATTTAACAAGTTTTCATTGTTGGTATTTATAATAGATGAACTCAACTTGCTTTATGTTTAAAAGAATAGAAAATTAATGATGTACACATAATGGCAGAAGGTGTTAGAAGGACATCGCTTAACAACGTTTTGTGAATTTGTTTATATTTAAATTTGCTTTAAAACTAAACAACATCATTTGATTAATAAGAATTAATTTAAGTTGAATAAATGAAGTTGTTTTACTAATAAAAATAAAGTTAAAAAAGCTAAAGCTATATTTTGTTTCTAAATTGCATTATATAAATTTTAAATGTAATTCATAATTATTGTTAATTTTAATATTATCTTACAAATTTAAATATTAAGTTATAAGTTTGGATAAGATTTTTCCAAATATTTGAATATTTTATTTTCCTATTATCTAATTTTTTTGCTTGTTTAAATTAAACACACCAGAAAGGTTTGTTACTTCTTGTGTCTTTTCAGCCACAAGATAACAATTAAAAAGCTCAGGTAATATAAGTCCACCCAGCATTGCCTGAGTTACTGGGCAAGGCAAATTACTCTAGAAGTTCGCCAAGCAACTAGAGGCTCCGTTAAGACACCAATACCGCGGTGCCAATTAGCCCTAGGCACGGATCGCATAACACCAGGGTTTACGGGAGCTGGTTCGCGGCCTCTGATTCTATATTCAAGGCTATCCTGTCATTCCTACAGGACATTCGGCTATCCACCACCTGCCGACGCGCCTGGTGGCTGTGCTCAAGTCCCAGGAAGGTACACGTACCCCCTGGTTCCAGGACACACACACATGCATATATATGTAAGGAGCTTTGAAAGTAGTAAGCATTTTCCGTATTTTTATTAACATTTATAAGAAAACACAAAGACTTTGAAGAATAAGATGACCTATCTAAAATGTATTCTCAAGTTAGTGATTCTGAAAGAAAATAAAAATAAATTTAAGAAACTTTCATGTGAAAATGTTTCAAAAGTGTGATCAAACTATCAAATTACAATTCATTATAAAATTTCTAAAGGTTTTTGTGACATGCTTACTGCATATCACAGAAATCCTTAAAGGTTTCTCAATTTATTATAAAACCTTACGTTTATAATTTACCAAACTGCAGAGAGTGAACGTGCTTAAAAATTTTCACATCTTCATTACACAGTAAACTAAGAAATAAATATATATATATATATATATATATATATATATATATATATATATATATATATATATATATATATATATATGCTACATATGTAGAAAGCCTTTCAAATATCTGCGGCCCAATAATACATGAGAATGATATCATAGAAGAACTTATTTTTTACGAGATCGATGCTGTTGTAAAGACATCGAGGAGTTCAGCTTCACTTTTTTAGAAGTTTATTTTTTTAGTCGCAAAATATAGAAATGTTAGACTAAACATTGCATTTTCTAAATCTGATCTAACTTTTCTAACAAATTTAAATGATAAGAACATTTTGACTTAATATGATTACTGACTTAATTACACTTTAAGCATGCTTTTAATTGGTTAATCATGCATTAAAATATAGGAATTGTTAGTCAGTTCATTGTTAGGTAAGATGTAAGTCTTGTTATTTTATGTCTATAAAGATAAACCAAAAAAAGGCGATTTTTATATATTTGCTACGCCATCTCCTCTTTGGCGAAGGTTGCCAACAACATCAATTCTCCTCACTTGATAACGATCTTACAAGAGTGATCTGTTAAAATTATTTTATGAGTCTCTTTCTCAATATTCCAGAAAATGTATGATACCACAATCCCTAGGGAATCAATGTTCTCCTCAAACACTACTGGTTCTATTCATACTGCATCACTTGCCTTTTTCATTTAAAATATAATCACCCTGAGATTTTTTGGATAACTTTCCTACTTTCTTCTATGAATTTTTAAATTTTAACAACTGAGTTTCATAATTGAAATCAGAATACATAAACTATCTATAAAATCAAAATTTCCAGTCATTTTTTATGTGTACCGTCTAAAATGAAGACTTGCGAATGAAATTTTCAATCTCTGTTGTAGCTTACACGTTAATAAAGGTTTCATTTTGAGTTAGTTATCAATATAAATGCCAATGAAATTTCTTCAAAGCATTGTAATCCTAAGTACACATATTGGTGACACTAGTAATCAAATCTTTTTCTTTTAAATTTTTTAAATATCTTTTTTTGTGTTTCAGCAATTTATACGCGGCTGAAAGTTTTTTCTTATTCACCTAATTCTTAGAAAGTGAGAAAAGTACTAAGTTAGAGAGAGCAAGAATTATAGTGTAATGGGGATAGAAGTATATCTTTTATCTGGCGATTTGACATTAAAGTTGACAGTAAGGTAGACTATTGTCGATAATCATGATGGAGAAAGTAGCAGGATAAACCAGATTTCAGTCTGAGTTCATTTTAGTAAGCCAGACACAATTTGAGTGCATGCAGAACTTTCATTAAATTACTTAAAATATTTTTATATTTTACAAATAGATAAATTTAAAGTATCCCATATTTCGTTATGCGTTTCTTTTTAAGTATATGTATGTTTTGATTTATCAATTTATTTTCAGCAATAATGATTTCAAGAGAAACCATTGAAAATGCATTCTGAATTTTCCATACAAATATTTTATGTAAATTTGTGTTTCCCTTCTGTGTACACTGCTCTTAAAAAGTTCGTAAACTTTTCTAAATACTTTCTTTGTAACATTCTTGACGTAAAAGGTTTACGCTTACTAATGAAAAATTACCGCACAGTTTTGGGATAGCAAAATGTCATTATAATTTTATAAGACGACGTAAATGTAATGCTTTCAACTTTGAATGGTGGTACTCTTTAATATATGCAAATATTGAAAACATGATAAGATTTCTAAAACTTTTCTAACTTATCATATCATAAGCACATCATAAGGAAAAATGATAATACCATCATAAGCATATTACTAGGAAAAATTATCATCATAAAATAAATTTTTATTGTATTGCTCATTAAATGCAAATTATTTTTTCAAACTAGCAATTTTAATTTGAACTCAAATTTTCAGAGTGGCAGATTTGAATTTTCTGTCAAATGTGGTGAAAATAATTAAGATTTATTTCAAGGTAATTCTTTTAAAATAGACCATTCACATAAAAGATATTAATTAATAAAATATTTACTTAATTATAAACTAAAAGCAACATATTTTCTTAAAATGGCAATTAAAAATCGCTAATGTTATTTTTAAATAAAGAAATTATTAGAAAATTTCATTTTTATTTAAAATCTAAAACTCTAGACATTCTATATTATTTATTTCGATGACCAATGTATTTCAATGAACAAGTGAAGAAAAAAATCTATAAAACTTATGAGATTTTTTTATAAAAAATTCGCAAATTGTCCATAATTTACAGATTTATTGAATTATTTCACAATTTTTTTTGAATATTATACAGTATTTTCAAAATGCTTGAAAAATTATGTTGCCTTATATTGTTTCTTTTGCCTCCCTTTCTATTCTTTTTACATTTTATTTATATTTAATTTACAAATATATCATTTCAAATATTATTTTAAAGTAATTTTGGTAATCCTTTATTTTTACAGACGTCATTATATAAACACTATCGAGTTATTCTTGCTAGTAATCTATATTCTGTTTATCAAGCTGTGATTCATTAAAAAATATAGTATTACTTCTATTTCAACAGCACTCATTTTGTAATTTGATAACACAGATTTTTCTATTTTAGTAGGGCATCCAGAATTAATCGAATCTTCTTGTTTTTGTTATTTCTTTTTATTCTGAAAAATGCATTTCTTTTGGAGTATATCTTTTCCCTTTAGATTAAAGTTTTCACCAAAAATGATTTATTTTTTAAAATATGTATTGATAGTTTCCTCATTCTTGTTTAATTGCTGTTTTTAAAACGGAAAACCAATATTATATGAATGATTAAATTATATTTATATATTTAAAATAAAAACTTATAATGAAGTATTTGGCCATGCACCGACTAGACTGTATTTTATTTTCCTAGTCTGTTTCCTAGTGATCAATTTTCATTAAATATGTTATTGTGCATCCAAGAACATATCCCAATATTAAACAATACAAATTAAATATCTTTATTTTACCATTAAAAAGTTAATTATATAAAGCATTTTTAATTTTGTATAAAGTTAATAATATAAAGTTAATTTAAGTCTTAAGACTCGATTCAATTTTCCCATTCTGTTTCCTAGTAATTAATATTCATTAAATATGTTACAGTGCATCACAAAACATATCTCAATATAAAACAATACAAATTAAATATTCTTTTTTACAGTTAAAAAGTTAATTATATAAAGTAAAGTACAGCATTTCAGTCTAGTTTATTCAATCCTTTCTAAGAAGAATGTTCAGAGAAATATTTTTATAAAAGAAACTATATGCAGCAAATATAATTTGATTTGAAGGAATTCTACATCAAAGGTTTTTTAGAACTGTTTAGTTTAGATTAAAATGTAGCTCGTTGAAAATTATAATAAATATATTTTGTTTTGACATCTGCTAGAAAATTTCATCTTATTTGTCATATTTGGGTTCAAGGAAAGACTTAGCTAAAAATCGAGAAAATAGTGAAATGATAATTAATGAACATTGTCTCAATATACAAATAAATACCATTATTTTATCGTTAAAAAGTTAATTTTATAAATCAAAATTACCTTAAGAAGATTTCAATTTAATCAGGTGACCTTTTCTAAGAAGATATTTAAAAGAAACCTTTTATAAAGATTCTTATAGAAACTATGCCCAAGTATAATTCGATTTGAAATAATTTTACATTATTAAGCTTTTAAAAATGATTAACTGGACTAAAATGTAATTTGGTGCGGTTCATAATAAATGTATTTTGTTTCGATACAATCTGCTGGGAAATTTGATCCTACTGGTTAATATTTGGATCCACTTAAGGGAAGACCTGGATCAAGTTGGAGAATAGAGTAAAATGATAATGAACATTGTCTAAATGTGCAAATTAAATATCCTTATTTTACCGTTTATTCTATAAAGTAACATAATTTTAATCTCAATTAGCTCATGCAATATTCTCTAAGAAGAAAGTTAAAAGAAACCTTCTATAAAATTTTTGTGAAACTATGCACCGAGTATAATTTGATTTGAAACAATTCTACATCATTAAATTTT
Source organism: Latrodectus hesperus (assembly GCA_037975125.1). Taxonomy (NCBI): domain Eukaryota; kingdom Metazoa; phylum Arthropoda; class Arachnida; order Araneae; family Theridiidae; genus Latrodectus; species Latrodectus hesperus. The sequence continues at coordinate 74,619,391 of CM075850.1, read as the reverse complement.
TAGAAATGACTAGTTTCGACTAAAATGCAATGCGTTGAGATTCATAATAAATGCATTTTGTTTTGATATCTGCTGGGAAATTTGATCCTATTGGTTAATATTTGGGTCCAAGGAAAGACATAGGTAAAATTCGAGAATAGAGTGAAATGATAATTAATGAACATTGTCTGAATATGCTCTACTAATTTTACTCATTCATATTCTGACGCTATTCACTTTTATTTCCGAAGGTTATGAGATTTAAAATTATGATAGACGTGTGACCGTAAAATATATTTTTACCTCCAAAACGTGATCATTCCACGAACTTTTCTCGCCATGAAACAATGCTTGCTGAGGCGAAACATGAGTTTTGAAATATTGTTAACATTTAAAGTAGCACTTTTCTTAGAATTTGATTTTACAAAAAACTCGAGTTTTATCATGTAAATATATATGTATTTTGATAAGTCCTTAAATAAATTTATAGTTAAATATTTCCGACTTTGAAATTTAGTTCAGTTGAAATTTCTCATGAGAAGTATTAAATAGGATTTTGTCAAATTCTATTTAATTCTTCTCATGAGAAATTTCAACTGAGCTAAATTTCAAAATAAAAAATAATACAAGTAAAGTTAAGTTTCACAGCAAACAAAGTAAAGTTTTACAAATTCATTCCACAAAAAATATAAACCATTTTATTAATAAAAAATAAAAAAACTCTAATAAATAACGAAAATTTATGTTAGATTTTCAGATTTTGGTTGAAGTATATATAAAAAACAGGGCCATTAATTGAAAATAAATCTATACTAATTTAGCATTGAAAAATTCTACTTGGACTTATTAAAATGCTGCTGATATAGAATTTAAAATCAAGTATTAATGCTAGAGTGTCAAGTATTAAATTACAGATGAAAGTAATTCATTATATTTAAGCAATACAATATTTTGCCTAAATTAATATATAATTATTGGAGTTACGAATAATTCTTAGTATGTATCAATGCTATATTAAAATGACCTTTTCTTTGAAAAGTTAATTTTTATAAAAATTAATGAAAGGATAAGTCCCTATTGTGTGCTATTAAAATACAGTATATTCTCATATTAGAAAAAATTGTGAAATTTAAAGCTGTAATGAAGCATAGTCAGATAATTTTAGCTAAATTATAGTTATGAATCATAATTCATTCTTAATGAACATCACGTCAAAAAAGGATTTTCTGTTGAATTTTAAAATTTTGTTTATTTGACTTGAGTCATAGGTGAAAGCATTTTCAAATATCACTAATACATTTATTTTCATAATTTTTTAGAGTTCCAAATATTACTTAGTTTGCTGTATTTGAAAAATAATTTGGAAAAATGCAAGATATCTTAGTAACAAGTACCACTCGATAGCAACAGACGTTACTACATGCATTGAAGATTTTGTGACTAGGTAAGGTTTTGGAATAACATAATTATATCAAGACTTTTTTCTATTATGTTTGCTTAGAATTTATGTCTTGACCACTAACCACTACACTATTACTACTTGACCTCTACTCATGTGTAACTTGTGTTTTTTTTATTTGTGCTGTAATAAAATATTTTCATTTTCGAAAAAAAATTATTGCTTATTGCTAAGTGGTTCTAGTGATAAAATATTTGCCTTTGCCTTCTACCAAGTAATCAATGTGTTTTATAAATTTATACACACAAATGCGCACATTCTCCACGATTAGCAAATATTCTATTAAGAAATTAATTATTGTTGCTGCTTCACTATGATCTAGAAGTTGTATCCTTACACAAATTTTAAGTTATTCTATGAAAAGAAAAATACTTCATATAACTATTTTTTAAGATTTGTTATTAATTAAAGAATTAAATGAAATTTATTTAAGAAGGATTTTTTAAATACTTTTCTGTAATCATTTCGTTGCCCAAATTTAAAGTTGATAGAAAAACCATGAAAGAAATCGTTTGACGTTCTTGACCTATTCAAATTATTTCACCAAGAACAATTTTTAGAAAAATAATCAGAGAGCTAAGACAAAACAAGTCAAAACTAGCAAGAGCAAAACAAAACATTTTTTAAAAATAAAAACTCTAAGTATCTAGAAGGAGTTGACAGTAAAAATATAAAATAAATACGAAATGAAGTTTGAAATTTGAAATGATAGATTAATTTAAGTCGTTTAAATTAAAAAAATGACTCAGTGATTTATTGTTTAATTGTGCTTTTTTATTATTTAAACACATTTGTGTGTCTGTGTAATTTTATGTGTTTTTTGATACTTACTTTTACTTAATGATGAAATTATTTACAAAAAAATATTCTTTAATAATTTCAGGTGTGCGAAAATCATTCTTATATACCACTACAAGCTTTAAATAATTTTTCATAATTAATTCACGTTTAATTGAAATCAATATTGGTAATTGACAAAATAATTGGCATGTCTCGTCTGCAAAATGAGTATACTAACTGTAAATCAATTCACTGTCTCTATCAATGTGGCTACGAAAACAAAATGGTGACCAGAATTTAAATACTTGCATCGTTAAGAGTGTAGGATGTCCTGGTTGATACCTATATTGGAGGAAAGGGATAATGAACTCTTAAAAGTGTGGGGGACGTAGATTATATATTTGAGGAGGCTGTACTTATTTTTAGTAAATTCTTCATGATGTGTCTGGGATTTTCGACATAAAATTTTATAAATTCGAATATTAATTGGGACTTTGATGTTAAGATACTTAAAGTTTCTCTTATCTAGAAGAATATATCATTTAAAAACTCAAATATTTAATTAAACCAATCTTCAACAACTCAAATCAAATCAACTAAGATCCTTTACTGATTAAATCTTTCAAGTTTCAGTCACAGAAATTCCAGCAAAATCATTCATTATAAATATATTTAACAAAATTTATAATTAAACAAATATTGAAGTGTTTAACTTTTGTTTTTATTTTTCAGTGATAAATTGAATGGTAATTCTGAGCATATTTTATGGTATTACATCATGGAGGCTCCATGTAACATAGTTTTCATACATATATGAGTCTGCAATAAGATTCTAGTAATTATTCTTAGTGCTTTTACATAATTATTGAAGTTAACCTTGAAGATTTCTAATTGCTTGTAGAGAGAAATTAAAATCGAAAATAATAATTGTATGCTTATAATTATTTTGAAACAAACGTTCATAGCAATCAATCAATGAAATCAATAACTTAATGACTGATATACACACACGCTTGATTCTGTTTCAATCGTTCTTTTCTTTTTAACGGATTTGTGTAGTATTAGTTTAGCACGAGGTGTTTTCATATTTGTTTTACATTTCGAACAGTCATCAATTTTTATCCATGCTAAAGTTCCAGAATACAGTTTTTATAATTTGCGATATTTTGTATATAATCTGTTTTTATAATTTGTGAGATTTTATTATTCGATAAAGAATTTGAAAAAGTTAAGACATTCTCGAAATTTGAATGTCCTTTAGAATTGATGATCAAGGAAAAAATATTGCCTTATTGTAAATCAAACAAAGACTTATTATATTTTGTAAATTTGATAGTTTTCCTTAACATAGTGTGCAGTAAAATTTATTTATACAGATTTTATGTACTAGTTTTTAAATTAAAAAACGTATAAATAAAGAGTTATTTACTAATTTAAAGTTATAAGAATATTTAAGGAAGTATAAGTTTTTATTTTGAATTACGTTATGTAGCCATGATCTTTAAAACATAACATTTTGTAAATTATTTATTCATAAATTAAAAAAGTCATCCAACTTTTTGAAATTTCTTAAACGTTAAATTTTTATTTTGATAATATGTTGTGATAAGTGATTCATTTATGTAACAATAGGTATTTAAATTTTAAATTATGATATAGAATTATATAAAATGAGAATGTTCATTATAAGTATTTACATGTTTTAAAATTTTTTACATTTGAATGAAATATTAATTCTTTATGTCAACTTTATGTAGATTAAATATAAAAACAATTCATAAAGAATTAAAATATATGTTAACGAAATAGTTTCAAATAGCAACACAAAATAAAAGGAAATTATTTTCGTCATTATTATACAATTTATATAAGGATTATATAAATAGTATAATCATAATTTATACCCTTAAAGTGAATGCAATTACCCTAAAATATCTTAGTAAATTTAAAATTATAAATGAAATTATAAAATAATAAATAAAGATTATATAACATGAGATAAATTTCATTATAAGTTTTTACAAATTTTTATTAATTTTTAATATTTAAATGAAATTATTTGAATTATTTAAGTCAACTTTATGTACATTAAATAGAAGAATTCAAGTAGACTTAATATATATGCTAGCGAAATAGTAGGTCAAGAAAACCGTATAGTGCAATTGTTTATACGGGCATAAGACACAAATTTTATTTTTCAATATCTATTGTATCCCTCACAATTGGAAATTCAATAACATCGGAAAATCTTCCAATTATGAATCAGTTAAGAAACTTAAACTGTGTCTGCTTCTGAATTTGCTTTACGTTTTTTTGACTGATTGATTTCTAAGAATTTTATGAATCAGATATAACTATGTCTAATTCATTTCATTCTACGAACTTTATTGGAGTTATTTTCCATATTTTTCAAATTATTTAATTTATAGGGGCTATTTTCCACTTTATATGTCGCAATACAAAATTGTTTTTCAAATATTCAACTTAGGAAATCTAAGAAGTATCATTTTCCCAATGAATTTAGTGAATTATTTTGCCATAAAACTCCCTCATACTGACTGTGGGGTAAATTTACTTTGAAGATTTCAAATGCTTATAATTTTATTTATCTTTATGTAACTCACATATTTAATTCAGAAATTTATGCTTTAATAAAATATAAATGTTCTCTACTTTTATACTTTATTGAAATTAAACTAATTGTTTTATTCATTTGAAGAAAGAATATTTTTATCTAAAAGAATGAAAAATAAAGTTTTTTATTTGGAGAAATAAAAAGAGTCTGCTTAAGGCAATTAGAGAAAAGATAAAAAAACAGTTTTAACAAACTTTAATTTTGCATATCATTATCAAGTAAATTTTTTATTTTATTGTACTATTAATTTATTATTAAATCATTGTTCTTTAATTAAATTTGTGATTTTTTCAATAAATAAATAAGTAAATAAAATAAAAATAATGAAAAGGATTTCTCAAAAAGTAGGATTTTAAAAGTTTCATTTAAATTTTTATTCCAAATTCCTTTCACAGTTATGCATTTTTAATATTTTTCATTTTATCCATTTTAAATTTTAATTTAATTAATGATTCCTAAAACACTTTGTATCTATGTTTTTATTAATATCAGTTAAATTAAATAGTTAAATATTCACTAAAATGAGAATTCTAATGATCATTCATTAAATCATTTACATCTGTTTCGTGATTTTAATCATAGGTATATCAATTATCTAAAGTATCTGTATCTAAAGCATATTTTTACACTATTATTCATTATGGATCTTAACATGCTAACGAAATATCAATTAATTCGTAATTATCTCATTGGCTCTGAGGAAATATTTGGGAATCAATTGATGTAAAATATGTGTTAGAGGAGATTTTTATTGCAAAAAGTAAATCACAGTCAATGATCAAAGTACTGAAATGGTAAAAATAAATAAGTAACTGATCCATTATACTTTTTCAATGTAGTGAAAATAAGGATGTGACTTATTCAATACATTTTATTAGTATAATAGAGAAATAAGTGAGTAAGCGATCCAATTTTATTATGATAATGGAAATAAATTAAGGAATAATCCATTATATTTCATTAATACAGTAGTACAGGAAAATGGATGATTCAATATGTTATTTTTAATGTAGTGGTAATAAGTATATGATGAATCCAATACATTTCATTAATGTACAAGGTGAAAATAACAGATGTATGTAAATATAATTTATCAATTGCTAATAGTATGTACTCTTATGTGGTTACAGCTTAAGATAAAATCGTCTGAATATTTTGCTGTATCATTCAAACTGGTACATTTGTAGAATCACGTAGATCAAGAAAGTTGGTAGAATTTCCGCCAAATTGACACCCAATCGTTTTATATCTTTTTCTCTCTCTGAGTGTGTGTGGTTGCATATTTATTAAGAATTAAAATAAAAAGCTAATTTATAATAATTAAAAAAAGTTATGTTAAAATTAATGTTTTATAACCTACTATCATCTGTGGCACATTTTATGTGCAATAAATAAGTAAACACACACACACACATAAAAGTGTATTTAATTTGACTATTTTAACAATAAAATAAAATGTATAAAAAACTTAAAAATTTGACAATTGTATTGGGTAAATAGTATTTTTGCGGCCATTTGTATTGAATAAATAAGTTTCTATTATTGCCAAAAATTGGTGTTTTGTGTTATTATTTTTTAATCGACGGGATCATACACATGTACCTACAAACCATTTCCAATTCTAATTACAAGATCATCTGAGAAATGATTATAAAAAATTTTTCGCAACTAAATGAAAAGACCTTTCATACTAACGCTTATTGATGCGTCACGTCACTGCACCCACGATCTCGAAACATAATTTCAACAAGCGTCCCATTCTCTTTTAATTATCATAAAACATAGCATAAGAAAAGGAAGAAAAAAATCTAGCTTAAACATAAAAACCAATTAAACAAATACAATAAAATCTCTCGCATCCAAGCAGCCTGACTTTCACTTCTGTTGCCATCTACAAATTGCCTTGACCCGTGCGCCTCACCTTTTCCAACTCATCAGCAATGTAAAAAGGCGCTTGAGTGTTGTGAAAACAAACTGAATTCCACCCGCGCTCATCGTCCTATTGCCTGGAACAATTGCAATAGGAAGAGAAAAGCTTGAAGGGTAGAATGAGTTCCAAAGCGTATACTTGAAAACATTGTTGATGTTTGCCCTTCTCCAAAGCCTGAGCGTTATACCGGTGATTATTTATGCCCAACGACCTTCATACGCTTTTGATTTACCCGCTAGAAGAGGAAGAAACGATACATATTAATGATCTGAAACTAAAGGTTCAAGATTATTTACCTACTCGATGATGAGTACTAGTTCTTGATGGTTGAATTCGGTTATAAATGAATCCGCTTGCAATAAGAACATATGATGCATTACCATATAATAGCAGTTGATTAACATACATTATTTAAATACATGCTTATTTAATCTCTCATGCAATTGAGAACATATACTTCCTTTTAGGAATAAAAACTTCTTCGAACAGTACTGTCATGTTAAATACAGAGCGAATGTATTTGATGTGGCAATATTGATGCACCCTATATGTTAATATCGATGTGTTCAAATATGTTAAATATCATTATTCATATGAATCTATTTCATTTTAATGCAGTGATAAATAATCTATTAATGTAATATTTAGAAGAGACATTTTATCAATATTGTACAAATTTATAATATTGCAATATGTAAATATATTTAATTAAATATTCAAACTATTTTAATTGGATTTTTAAATGACAATTATTTTGATATACAGCATCATATCACATAATTTTGTAAAAAATTTTAGAAATACAAAATTTTTAAATATTTTAAAACATCAAATATTGCCTTACAATTTGTACTCTATGTAACCTTAAGACAGTTGTATTCCGAATTTAGAATAAAATATACACACAAAGTATGCACCTTCAGGATGATTAAATTTTAAAGTAAACTATTATGGATAATATTAATGAATTAAATAATTAATATTAGTGAATTTTTTTTTACAATTTATACATAATTTGTATTTAATTTAATTCTTATACAACGATTACTTATTGAGGCAATTAAGGATCGATATAGCTGAAGATATTTAAAAGTTTACTAATTTGAAATTCAGATTCATCAATGTTATTCACGCTCTTAATAAATTAATGTCAATAAAATTAAATACCTATTGAATAAAATTAGATGTTTTCCAACCTTTGATTATGTATAAGAATCTATTTTAATACGTCTTTTGGAGCTACTGTTTAACTACGGCAATCAGATTTTTCCTAGAAACAATATCACTATTTCAACTATTGAAAATAATTATTTAGTTTTAAAACAAGCTGAAAGGAAAGAAATGAATAACTATCAGAACATGATTTCCGCCTTAAAATGACACCTTCTGCCTTGAAACTAATGGCCAAATAAAGTAAATCACTCCGGTTTCTAAGGTTTACCGTCATTCGGTATTTCTAAGACACAGTCTTTATTTATCCGCTTTAACGAAATGCCAAACAAGGTCGGAATCGGATATTTTGAGAAAATCGTTCCAGAAATTAGATTTTCTGTGCTAGAAAAAAATATTCGAAATCTCTGCAATGGAACATTTGGAGGTTAGCGCTTGACTGCCATTTTCTTACTCACGTGTCTTAAGAGAAAAATAGAATATATTTGAATTCGTAATTCGAATAAATATGAAAATAGCTCTTTTGTGCGGAGAAACAAATTCAAAAGGAATAAATAGGAATATTTATGTATCGCTTAAGACAATTCAAGCTTTTGAAATTATTCATCAATTTAGTATACTTTACGCACAATTCATGTCTTTCTCGGATGAAATTTTGAGGTCAACTACTTGAAAATCAAGCTATCAGAAAAAGAGCATAATTTTAACAGATGCTCCTGTCAGTTTATGAAGATAATGACACAAAACCTTGTAAAACATAAGGCTTCCCTTTGTTATGGCATACATTCTTACGCTTTTCAAAGTAGTGAATTAAACATATCGTCCTCGATATATTTTCAGGAAAGAAGAACCTGCACATTTAATATTTTATAATAAATTATTATAAATTTATCGTAATATATTATCTACTAACAATAAGCATAATTAACTATATTGCCAAATGAATAATTGAGAATTAATCAATTTATTATCAGTTGAATAAAGCGTAATTTGGTTCGAAATTTAATTTTAGCTGAATCAAGATGAAAATTGCCATTTATAAATGTTATTTCTTTTCTGGATCATTAGTTTGATTTATTTATGATATTTAAGATCGATTTGCTTTTACCTATATATTTTACTTAATAAAATTACTAAAATTATTAATCCATGACTTTATTATGTTTGGCTGCTAAATGTAACATGACAGTGTTACGTCAATCAATTGGAAAATTTGACATCTTCGTCGAGGCTTTTTAAACATTTTCCACATTACACCAGCTTTCGGTTATAAAATAACCCTACAATCTTCAATAAAGACAAGTATCTGTGTCACAATATCTTAGAAACACAAAAATGGCATCGTACTCCATAGATCATCATGATCTAATCTGTATATTTCTTATTCATGAATTATTCTGGAAAGCTACAGCTAATGTATAAAACACCGTTAGGTTTTTTTCTTAGTCATTCTAAAATAACTTTTTTTTATCTCTAGAAAATCGAAGCATTAACACACACAAAGCATACAAACCACCAAAAAAACATTATTAAATAGACTTAAGCGTATTATATATATTTAAATATATTACATACATAAAATCACCAAATAAACATTAAAGAAGCATATTTAAAATGCCTATATAATAATGAATATATATACAAATACTCCAGTACACTCCTAATATTTTTAATGTATTTTAATAGTATTCTAACGTTTCCTTTATTTAATCATGCCCATCCGTTTGCTGAAAAATACTATTTTGTGCCAGACAACTGATAGAGTAATTAAAGAATAATAATTAAATAATGAGATAAGCTAGTAATATATGCTTAAATCTTATATTTTTTCTGAAACAAACTGCTTAAAATTTTTTTGTATGCGTTTATTTATGCAAAGATTTCTTGTTAAAGATTAAAATTTGTATCTGTGTTTTACGGCTTAAAGCTCATTTGCTTCATTTTAAATGACAAACCCGTTTTCTTTTTTTACCTTTTATTATTGTTTTAAAGTATGTAATGGCTCACTGATTAAAAGCCCATCTCTCTCTAAAAATAAAACATTTATTTTTTAAGGAAAGCAGTGGTTTCTGATTTTTGGAAATATTGAAAATTGTTTTGTCAGTTCTTTTTGCTTTGTCTATTTTTTTAGCTTCTTCAATAATAAACAAAATATGTTAATCATCATCAACCAAAACAACTGGTGGAGACGGAAAAATAACTTATGTCATTTAATTGTAGGATTCTGATTTCGTTAATGTGTTCCATTTTCATCATTCATTAGTTTATTTTTAAATCTCTTTTCAAAGAATGTTAATAATATTTACTTTACCTACTAGAGAAGAAGAGGCAAAATCATTCTTCCAAGAAAGGTCTTTTACCTCGGATTCAAGTACGCAATTTTGGAAACAAATGAAATTATAAAGCAAGAAAGAAACTATTTGAAGATGCAGCACCAAAAATTATTTTACAATTAAAAAAAATCCCCCTCTTTTGTAGCTAGTTTCAGAAAACCATTTCTCACAATAATTCGTTTTATTTACTGTTATAAGAAATGACGTCAATTGAATTTTGAGATGAAAAATTGAATATCTGTAAAAACATATGTCCATTAACTAGAATAGTTTAGGAAGAAATGTTCACAGAGGATTAAATCTACCTTCTAAAAACGAATAAATACAAAAAAAAATGCTGAAATTAATGAAATTCAATTTGTTAGATGATAAAACAATATTAGCGTAACTTTTTCATGACGGTGGATGTTTGCTTGTGTGAAGGAGTTAGCGAGTATCTTATAGTCTAATTTCCACACAGGAATGAATGAATTTATAACAGTGAAAGTAAAATAAGGATCAATGATAATTGTGCTGGTGAACCTACTAAATTAAAGTACTGGAACAAGCAGGGTATGGTAATAATATTTTTGATTTGATTATTCTTGCTAACATACAGAATATTGAAAGATGTTATGGATCTACAAATTAGAGAAACACATAAAAATCAATGCAGTACGATTCATCAAAACTTCGATTTTCACCTCCCAAAGTTAAAGAATTTTTATGAAAAATTATGGTTTAATTTTCCACTAAAGACAATCGTAAAATTCTATCAGTCTCTAACAATATGCGAATAAATTTTAAATGTAATTTAACTTAGCAATGATCATAATACAGTTTAAAAAATATGAGGGTTGTTAAAACTGAGTAAGAAAATTATTTCTCGCAATTAACCATTTAATAATCCAGTTCCTATCATTTAAAAACTAACTCCAAATGATTCTAAATACTCTTGAATTCCTATGCCATTCATTGACATGTGAGAAAAAGAACCAATGAAACTTTGGCATTCAAAGAGGCAACTTCTCTACTGTAGCTAATAAATTCGTAACTCATAAATTAGTCTACACACACTATTTTTTATCAAGCTGTTTTTAATTCTGTAAAAAGATCTTCAAAAACACACATGTAATTTTCGTAAAACCCAAATATGTGCTTTAATCTATGTCAAAATCTCATTCTTAAAAGCTCTGATGCAGTGTTAATTAAAAATACAACAATTAAGAAATCGAAATATAATATATCATCGTTCATATCTTACTCCCTTGAAATTTATATTTTCTTAAAAAATTTATCAGACTTTTTGTCACTTTTTAAATTTTTAGTTCCATCGGGACATGCAGTGAAGGTAAGTATCTCTTCTTCATTTGAAAATAAATATCTCTTTTTAATTTGAAAGTATCTCATCTTTTGAAAGTAGGTATCTCTTCTTCATTTGAAAGTAAGTATCGCTTCTTCATTCTTGTTCATATTTAACATATTGGATTATAATGACTGCAGCATAAAGTATCTTAATAATTTAAGGACTTAGCGCGTTTATTATGGAAAACTTGTTAGCAAAAGAAATCAACATAAATGTATTGAATTTTAAAAGAATTATTCTAAATGGGCTATGTGTTATGGAGATTACCGACGTATCAAGGAAAAACTTGATGATTTTTCAATAAATAATTAGTACTGAAGAAGCGATGGTTTATTTGAAACTATCCTTTTGATTCTATAGAAAGGTTTTATAGTTGAGAAAAATATTTATTGTGTTGTGTGTATATAAAATCCACCTAAGAATTCTTAAATCCATCAACTGCTGAGGAGTAACCTGTTAGTTTCATATGAATGTTATCTATCATATTTAATTTAAAATTTATTTTAATTGGAAACATAATGTAAGGTGGAAAATAAATGATTAATAACTTATAAACATTAGGATAAAATTAAAAATTAAAAAAAATACATAGTTGGAAAGGATTTTAGAAAAAAATTGAACAGAAACTTTTAAAATCTTACTTTTTGAGAAATCATATCGATTTTTTAAAAAACACGAATTGAAGAAAAAGGCATTGTTGATTGGGAAGTTTACTGTTCAATAAATTAACAAGTGATTTGATGATAGAACAGAAAATTAAAAGGTATATAGAAGACATTTTTTTATCTTTTCTTTAATTCCAATGCACAAAACGCTTTTCCTTATAATTCAGAAAATTTATTTTTAATTTAAAATATTACTTTTTAGCATTAATAATAAATTTATTTAATTTCAATAACATATAAAAGTAAAATATTTATATTTTATTAAAGTAGAAGCTCCTGAATTGAATATGTGATTTACATAAATATAAGCAATAAAATTAAAAGCAACTGATATTTTTAAAGTAAATTTATCCTATATTCATGATGATGGAACTAAAGTTATGCCTAAATAATTTGAATATTGGAGAAAGGCAATTTTTTAAATTTCCAATAATTTGTTACTGATTATTTGATAGAAAATTTTTTATTGTGATATATTTTATGACAAATGAAACACAATTATTAGCTTTAAACCACATAGAAAATAACTGTTATTAAGTTCTTAGAATGATATGAATTAGACATAATTATATCTGATGCATAAAATTCTTAGAAATTGATCAGTCAAAAAATGTCAAGCAAATTCAGAAACAGACGCAGTTAGAGTTTCTTAACTGATTCATAATTGGAATATTTTCCGATGTTATTGAATTTCCAATTGTGAGGAATACAACTAATATTGAAAAATAAAAGTTGTGTCTTATTCCCGTTGAAACAATTGCACTACACGGTTTTCTTGACCTACTATTTCGCTAGCATATATTTTAAGTCTACTTGAATTCTTCTATTTAATGTACATAAAATTGACTTAAATATAATTTAAATAATTTCATTTAAATATTAAAAACCAATAAAAATGCTTAAAAACTTGTAATGAAATTTATCCTGTTATGTAATGTTTACTTATTATTTTCAATTTTATAAGCTCATTTATAATTTTAAATTTAAATACATATTGCTGCAAATTAATTATATAAGTTAGATAATTGAATTCATTTTAAGGATATCAATAATGCTTATACTATTTATATAATAATTTTTTATAAATAGTATAATAATAATGAAAATAATTTTCTTTTATTTTGTGTTGCTATTTGAAATATTAAAGTAAACTAAATATAATAATGAATTATGATTCATATTTAAATATATTATGCTTATGGAAAACATACAATTATAATTTTACATAGGGTAAGCAAAATTTGAAAATAAACCAATATATACTCCCCTTTTATTTTGGAAAATTTATAATTTAATTTTATGTAACGCATGTTATTAATTAAAAAATTAAATTTGAACAAGAAAACAGTTTTTCTAAAGTTTTCGTTTGAATGCTTATAATAATTTAAATAAAAATAAGTGCAATTCACATTTTTAATAATTTTATCTAATTTTATAAATAAAGTTAAAAAATATAAGTAACAAATTAATTAATTTAAATTGTTTGTAATATAAAAGTAATTAGCATATTTCTTTTGATTAGTTTAAATTTCATATGCTATCTTATCTGTTTAGTTTTCATATTATTTTTATTAGTGTATCTTATTATAATAAGAAAATACTTTTAATTTCGGAAAAAATTATTCTATAAAATAACAAATATAACTTCCATAAAAAATAGCTAATAAAATAATTATAAAATAAAACATAATATCACTTAATATAATAATTATTGATAAAGCATAATATAATAATTTAATTTTTAATTTTTACACAATATTTTATTAGCGTAATTTTCATATCATTTTTTTGTGTATTTTAAGATCATAAGAAATTGTATTTCTCTTCTATGGAAATTATTTACAAAAATACAAGTTTTAAATCTGTAAATGTAATTGTAGTAAATTAAAATGTAATGAAATGGTTTGAAATAATAATTGTTGTGAATGAAAAAAAGTAAAATCTAAAATGATTATGTAAAAACCTTAAAATTTCTAAACATTTCGTTCAAATTAGTTTTTATACGGATCATTAAATGAGTTGCAAACTAATTTCCATTAAATCACAAAATAATCACAGTTTCTAGATACAACAGGTATTTGGAGAACTTGAAACAAGGATTATTATATTTATTAATGTTCTGCTAACTTATATTTTCCTGAAGTTATTAATTTGTACCCATTATTGATTTAGTTTAAACTCTTAAATGTTCACTTTATTTTTGTTCTTAATAATTCCACTGAAAAGATTCAAATCAACTCTAGAAATCAAGAGTTATTTATAATTCAGTTTCGAATCTTTATAAGTTAAATATTCTGTATATTTCAAGCTATTTACTTTTGTAGTCACAAGCAAGCGAATGAATTGATAAATAAAGTAAAATTTAAGCTATTACATAGTTTAAATTTAAAAAATTAATATGTTAGTTATAAAATTTAAATAATTAAATATTATAATATTTGATCAATGTTTGGGACAAATGATTTACTGATGAAGATAAATTCACTATAGGCTAAAGATAGTCCTGCTCTCTATATCGTCGAATGTTACCGGACTCAATTCTCGTCATTGTGGAGCAACAAGAAAATGATTCTGAATTTCTTTTGCCTAAACCTCTCTCTGGGTGGGTGATTGGAAGTTATTCAGGCTTTTTATCTTATATGATAGGTAAATTTAAGTTAATATTTAATGTAAAATTCTACTAATGTTGAGATTGCTAATTTTTGAACGTTATTATATGAATTTTTGTAAAATTTTCTAATATTTCAATTTAATTAAAATGTTTATAACGCTTCACTTGGCTTTCTTAAAATAAAAAACTTAAAAAGTTGCAAAATGATCATAGAATACTTGATAAGTTACTTGATAAGTTAAATGATATTACGATAAATTTAACAAATATCGTAATATCATTTTTTATAGAAATTATAAAAACTTACGCAAAATACTTTGCTAAAAGTATTTTGGAATCACTTAAGGAGTTCTTATAGTTGTCTAATGCCTATTATAAAGTACCTAATTACAAAAAAATATTATTTTTACTAATTTGTCTCTAATGGTTTTGTGTATTTAATAGTGCATTTCTCAAAATGTTATTTTTCAGCCTCTCTGTATGATGGCAATTTTAATTTTTAATTATAATTCGTCTAAAGCAACTTTCGTTTATAAATGTTTTATAAATTTGTCAAGGTTCTCATTTTGTTAATGTCATTTAAAAAAAGAAAATTGAAAGTTTAAATGAGTTTGAAGAAGTTATTTTGTATAGATATTTTTGATTTATAAAGATGGTCAATTTCTTGATCAGACAACAAAATGATTACATATTAAATCTGTGTATTTTATTTGCTTGGGAGGTATATGCTCAAGTTAATAGAAATTTTATTCGAAAAAGTAAAATGGCCTTACAAAGAAATACTAACCAGATGATGACACTATCCATAAGCCATTAGAATGCAATTTAATGTAAAATTTAGTTCCATGAAACAATGCGTAGTACTAAATAAAGGCAACTGAGCACCTTGGAAACATTTGGAAAATATTTAACTGCTGAAAGATGTACGGCTGCAAGTATGAATTTTTTCGACAATCCTTAAATTCGAAAGATCGTTAAAGGTTAAAAATTGTACACCATTGTGGCTGAAACTTTCTTCTTAGTTAATTTGTTTTCATGTATTATGAATTTTTAAGTAAACACCAACAAAAAAACTTACAAAATAGAAATAAAGAGGCTTAAAAATCAAGCATAAGATAAGCTGAAAAGTGCATTTCTTACTTTTAATAACTGGATAAATTTCCTGTTTGCCTGAGCCGTTTCTGTGACAAACAGGGACAGAAATATCATCAGGATATTAAAGTAGTGGAAATAAAAGCAGATGAGACATTCGCATAATAGGTAATTGTTGCTGAAGTTTCTAAACCTATACACGATTTCAAACATACACGACTTAGGATAACATGACTACCGTAATTGTCCATGAAATGTCCATGTTCATAAAATTGTTCATGTCCTTATTTAGTTCTCCTTTAGTGGAATCTGTACAAATTATGTTTACAATCTTATTTTTAATTATCTATTTTTGTTGAATTTTCATTTATGTATTTAATTAATTTAAGAGTTTAATTAATTTATCACTTTGCTTTAGTTTTATTATTAATTTACAATATAATTTCGATGTTCGGTATTACTTTTGTACGGTTTGATTCTTGCATAGTTATTAGAGTACAAATAAGAATCAAGTATAGAGTCAGTATTTTATGCAAAATCCCATATTTGTAATAAAAATTGCTTTAAAATATTCAGAAAATCATGTTATGAATTAAATGTTTAATAATTTTGTTATTAAAAAACTTTTCACTTATTTCGAAGAAAGTTAACTATGCATAAAATTTAAGAACAATCATCAAAAGTTTTGGAAAAAGTTTTTAATGGTTTTTATATAAAAGTATTATTTTAGATACTTTTTTCCTGCCCATTAAAGAGTAAAATGATTATTATGTATGCATGAAATCATTATTTTACTGTGTATATATCTGAAAAAGTATATAGGATTTTTTAATTTCGTAATGCTTATAGAATAGAAAAGAAATCTCTGAAGACAGGTTCACACAGAGAATAATATTACATATAAAAAGTAAGTGCCCCAAAATCAACCCACACAAATTTATTACCATCACCATAGCAACGCGCGAAGAATTGCAACAAAAGTAACACTTTTATGATGAGAGCGTGTACATTTTAATGCACAATTGGGGCTAATTAAGACATACATCAAAAGTCAAGGAGACATTAAACTTGCGAGCTGAATTACTTATTTGTAATAAAAGTCTTCAGCTATAAAGTTTCGCTTTCTCATACTTTGTTTACAAGTCGTCGTGTGTTTAAAAACCGTTTCATCGTTACGGGTTTTAAACATAATTAAACTATCATTTTCCTCAAATTACTGTTAAGAGAAATGATGTCAGAGACAATGTTTAAACTAGTATTTCTTTTTTTAAACGGATCGTTACGGGGTAACTGCTCTAATGACGAGAACTTTAAACGGATTAAATCGCACAAATTGCATGAAAAATCTCCTAACCGTCATTATTTGTATCAGCATCGGATGAGTTTCCTCAGTTACATCCTTTTTACGTTACCTATATCTATCATTTTTTTCTCTAACAGGAAAAGAAAAAATCCTAATCTTAAAATTATTTCCTGCTCGGAAAAGAAAAATATTTTTACAGAATCCGATTGCGTAAGCTTAGTAATGGGTAAAGAGTGATTTTTAAAGGAGAAAAGATGTTTTTCAATAATTGTAGTTTAATTATATTTTGCATTAAGTTGTGGCAAGATTTTCTATTGCATTAAACTTTATAATATTCTTGTAGTTTTACTGTTATATGTTTAATAGGAATAAATCAATTCTACTTTAGGAAATGTATGCAATTATTAAGCATCTTACAAATATTTTCGTTCATTTTCAAAAATTTCTAGAAAAGAGCAAATTATTTGTGTAGGTTTAAATTTATTTAGTTTTTTATATTAAAATTATTAAATTTTGAAAAAAAATGTAAGAATATTTTTTTAATTATTTTAAAATTTTCTTTCTGGGTTTAAGATCTTAGCATAACTATTTTCTGGTCATAACACATTTTCTTAGTTATTAAGTCATTAAATTTTGCCAACATTTTTTTGTAATTTATATGCCCTTCTCAATATTTTACTTAATATTAATTTACCCATTCTTTGTAAATATTATCTAAATATGTCACTTCAAGGTTATATTACGTCCTTAAAGCCGTTTAATATATTATCCTTTCCGTTTCAAAAATAAAAATATTACAAACAATCAGCTAAAGTAATTTAGTGATATTAATTACACATTTGATTTTACAAAATCATTCTTAAAGGTTTTAAAATATTTTAAAGCTAAGCATTTCAGTCTACAAGTTAGCAGTTACATACAGCATTTTCATTGATTCTACTCTATCTATCATACATAAATAACTTTTTCCTATAACCTAATATGGAGTTGTGTTCAGGTAACATGTAACTAATACTTATTTTATTTCAACATGAAATTTTTTTGTAAAAAGTACATTGACACTCTAATTTATTTAATTAATCTATGGTAATTTGATCTACTGATGTGGGCGAAAATGTAAAAGTAGACCTTATAATTTATATCAGTATAGAAATGAAAATCCCATGCTGTTTCAGACGCCTTCTTAGATTCCTTTTTATGCTAACCAACTCTTTGCACTGAACAATTATCATTGAATACCTACACATTTCTGAAGGTGCGCCTCAGTCTGACGGTTGGCGATGAAACGATGACGTTCACCTTTGTGAGTAATAGATGGTGACACCCACTTGGCGTTGGAAAGTCATTCGTGTTCATTCCTTTCTCGGAGAGTGGAATAAAAACACACTAACAAGAAAGTTGCATTCTCTAATTATAAATAAATGTAAATTATAATAAAGTTAGCAATAAAGCTTACGTTTAAAAATAGAAAAGCATGCTTCTGATTTTTCCTATTTTAAAACTTATTTTATTTAGGTTCTTGCGAGTTTATTTTAAGACTATTTTGAAATTCTAAATACATTCTTTAAATGTCAGAGCTGGTTGCTGAATTCAAATGGTATGGATTCAGTAGTAAATGCAAGTTATTAGTATAATTATGGCTTCCTGGTTTTGCTTAAAAATTCTATTTTAGTTTATATTTTTCAATTTTTATGAATTTTTCCCAGTAATTAAATTATTTATTAAAATTAATCTCTTAATCATAATTTAAGATCATTAGGATGATGGCTATAACAGAATACACGCTTAAATAGATACTTTTAGAATTTGTTTATTTAAAACCAACATTGAACTATTTAGAAGCATGTTTTCATAGTTTAGTTTATGTAAATTTATCTAAATATTTATTACTCTGTATATTGCTTATATAAATTCTTTTGCACCGCTTTAAAATTACTTAACAGTTTAATAAAGGCTAATGCGCGAATGTGTATTTGAAAATAGTTATTCATTAACTCATATTATGGTCGTGTTATGACACCAACTTCTTGGCTATTATTTTTTCTAAAAATTAAAAACCTTATAAAAAATATTTGGTTCTAAAAATTTATAATTTCTAGTTCTTTATCTTAGTTTCATTAATAATTAATCCCCTTTAAATTATTCAATAAAATGTGATTAAATCGTCTCCCTTTAAATACTGATTTTCTTTTTAACGGAAGTAGATGGCAAATTTTCATTTTTCTTCATACATTTTCCTATTTTTCGTTGCACATTGGATTTTTTAACTTCATCATTTATGAAATGTCCTTTGTCCCTTTATTTGGGAAAATGGAAAAAAGCTCTTAGCTATATTTATTAACTTGAGTGAAATATAATTTCTATTGAAAAGGAAACAGATCATTTTGGCTTTAAAAACTTCCATTCTAAATCAAAAGTTGTTTAAATTTCAATATTAAAATGTCAATGTTAAAACGAATACTATTTCGTGTTAATTATAAATTATTCAAATTTGTGTAAATCGAGTTTAATATTCATTTATAGTTACTAACAGGAAAGCTATAACAAAATGTTGTTTATAATTTCCTACTTATTGAGGAATAATTTGAATTCATGTTTAGAGCTGTAACTAATTTTGATATTATGATTTCGAGATCTTTATATTAAGCATTAAAGTACTATATACATAATCTCACATTAATGTGACCACTTGCCAAAAGCCAGAATAACCAGCTTTTGCAGAATGTTCTGCAACCAGACCTACAAGAAGAGAGTCAATTATATTCCTGAAGGTGTTCATGAGGTGTTGAGCCATGCCGATTTTAGTTCCATGACCAACTAAACTGCATGATGATGGTGAGGATACATGCCATGAATAACACGATCGAGATGTTCCCACAGATTCTCTATTGGTTTTAAGTCAGGTTTGATGACTAAGAGAGAACGGTAAACTCACTTTGGTATTTTTCAAACCACGCACGTTCACTGTCAGCTGTATGCCACCTCGCATTGTCCTGCTGGTAGATGTCATCATCCTGAGGAAAAATAGTGCGCATATAGGGGTGGACATGATCTACTGGGACATATGCGTGTTTGTATTGCTCTATCGTGCCTTCCACAAGAATGAGTAAATTCAGAGAATGCCAAGAAAACATTCACCAGATCATAATGCTCCCCACCTCCATCCTGGACCGTTCTGGCAATGGTTGCAAGGTGTTTACTTTTAGAAGTTTCACATTGTAGACGCCAACATCCAGGTGTCCGATGAAGAATAAGGCATAATTCATCGGATAACGCAACCTGTTGTTACTGTGTGAGCATCTTGTTGTGGTATTTACGGGCAAATCCCAACCTTCGTCGCAGATGAACAGCAGTCAGCATAGGTACATGAACAAGGCATCTGCTTCGGAGGCCAGACGCAACAACGTTCACCGAACATTAGTTTGGGAGACACTGTTGATAGTCCTTTGGTCCATCTGGGTGATCAGTTGATCAACCCTAGTACGTCTATTTGCTCGAATGCATTTTCGCAGCCATCGTTCACCCATGTCATCTATGACTCGTGATGTACCACATTTTTCACGTCGCTGATTTTGGACAGCCCCATTTTGCCTTGCATGGTATACTTTTTCACCCAAACTGGTAAAACTTAGGGTTAGGTACAAGAATTTCTTGCTGATGTGTACAGTATACTTTTATTACGGAGGGTACGCGAACAGTTCACAAACATAACCGTTTCGGAAATTTTTTCACCCTTGATCCAAAAGCCAATGATCATGCCCTTTTTGACGTCGGATAAATCGTTTCTTTGTGACACAAAAACGATTACAATGTTTTCCGAAATCCTCATACAAACTTTAAATACGCTCAACTTCACTGTGCTGCCATCTATCTTCTGTGATTGGTTATGTAACATCAAAGTAGAAAGTGCGTGGAGATCACATTAATGTGATTGAATAGTGTAGAAAAAATGAAATTTAATAGCAAAAATTTAATGGTTGATGGAGATTACTTTTGAGTAAATTGAGTAATTTATATTCTTTGTTTAGGCAGGATTAATATAATTGGAATGCAGTCCTCAAAAGGAATTATGAACTACATAAGAATTCACGTTTACAAAGGACCAAGAATCCAGTAATTCTTTAACAAATACAGAATAACAACACTTCTTTGCTGCTAATTGTAACATTGGTTCAATGTTTATTTGCGGAGGATTTGGTGATAGTAAATCATCTTTAAAATTTACTGATTTGAATTAGAAGAAAAAAAATTATATATTTCAGCCAGCTTGCTAAAATTATTAGGAATGTGATTATATGAATCATTTTATATAAATAACTAATATAATATTTCATAAAAATTTAATTGAGTAACACAAGTTTTTACATAAAACATATTTATTAACATATTGTTGAATCATATGCATTTGAGAGTTGTTTTTATAAGGCAATTATGAATACTATTTGTGACAAATAAAGCTCACTAACAAAGTTGATAGTATTGGGAAAAATTTGTTGAATGTAAAAAATTTCTTGTATTTTAATTTTCTAAATAATGTAAGAGAATATACATAATCTTTAATTCTGAATTCTTGTCAATTTAATATTATTTAATGCTTCAGACCGAAAATTGCTATAAATTATTGAAACTTTTCACATTTGTTTTTAAGCCATTTAGTTTCGTAGATGGACTTCCTAGATTGTACTTCTTATGAAAATATCGATGCATTTTTGCTGAATTTTTCAAGATTGATGAAGCAGAGACAGTTGCCCTAATAAAAGAAATTCGGAAATATAAGCTGATGGGTGTGAAAATTCTATTTTTTATTCTTAATAATTTGTTTCATGATAACAATAACTATTTATAAATTTTTGAAAACAAACATATTAACTTCTCAATTTCCTCACAGCATTGGCAAATTTATTATTTTCAACAGAAATGTCCTGCAAAATTTTATATTTATTAAATAATTATTGTTAAATCCATATATATTTTATAGGAACTCATAATGTGATTACAGATTTATTAAACAATCTTTAAGCGATTTAAAAATGGTGATGAAATTACTTTCAATAAATAAATAAGTTTCGTTTTCGATTTGTGTTCAGAATTTTCAATTATGCCATCATAAACTATTTTAAAAAGTGAAATTTTTACTGAACTAAAAAAAAAAATTCTCAGGAAATGGAAATCATACGTATATTTTATATAGTTGACTTTCTTTTGACCTTTTAGGTTAAGTGTTGGTTCAGATGTCTCGGAGGTGTTCCGTTTCCGACTTCCTAGATAACAGTATAGTTTTAAACACATATAAACTTTGACATGTTTATCTCAAAGAATCCATAATCTCAATAATATGGTTTATTTATATTTACGTCATCTAAATTAGGAACACAGATGAAATACACTATTTTCAGTGGCATACTTTTTTGATTTCTCAGGAGAATTTTAACATCCCAAGTCACTGCAATCTCTTCCAGCAAAACATATCACATACAAATGACAGAGTTCTATTTTAATTTTATTAACTGGAAACTAAGCGACCTGTAGGGTTTCGCACGTTTTTCGAATACACGCGAACCTAATTATTTTTTCCGGTCTTAAGTTAACTCCTATCAGCGAAATGGACGTCAAAGTAGTTGTTGTTGTACTTGGAAGCCAATAAATAAATCAGTCTTCAGAACTTCCTATTGTTCGATAACGATTAAAAAGCTACTTGGATTTGATATCAGGAAATGTTGCTTTCTGTTGAAAGGATCCATTGTTGTTCCAATGGAAGTTTGTACGTAGCGGCGCGGACAGAATTAATTAGTTCCTCATGAAATAGCTCACTAAATGATTACCGCAACAAATTAAAAGGGAAAATTAATTTCCTTGTTTGTTTATTTACTTGCTTGGGTAACGTCCTGGATATTCGCTTTAGGGAGAGATTTAATTTTAGAATGATTTAGGTAGGGAAATTGTAATACTCGGTATATGCAATCAGGAAGAAAATTTGAATAACTAATTATGGGAAAAAGTAATAAGGGTGTTAAGTAACACATATTAAGAACCACAACGAGAAAAGGAATGCATACTAATGAAGTAATGTTTTTATGTATTTTTAACGCTTCCTTACGCTTTAATAATTAATTTGTTATTCATTAGTCTTTAATGATTAGGAAAGCATTTATTCAATGGTGAACATATTTTTATTTATTATTTAAAGAAGCAAGTAGATGGTATTGCTATTTTCCAATTTTAGTAAAAATGATAACATTGTATACTTTAAAAGTTGCATTAGAACATAGAGAACATATTTAGACGATTTGGAATGAAATCTTAGGAACTAATTTTCTTAAAATAAGATTGGAATATCTATACTATTAATCTAGATATATATTTTTAATTGGACTCTGTAAGAGTTTAAAAAATTAAAATAATGAATCACATATAATTGATTTTACACTTAAGTGTGGCTCAGTTAATTTTTTTAAAGAAATTTTTACAAAGACAATTTTTGAAACAGACATTTTGAAGATCAGGTTAAAACAAAATAACACAACGATTTATGTCTTCCTTGAAAAAATAATTGAATTGGAAGTTAAAACAGAAAAACACATTAAATAAAATTAAGAATCTCAATACTTTTATAAAATTTATGTTCATAAAAATTTTAAAAAATATTTTAGTTTAAATAGGAAACCGTTTTGTCATTGTTTTGCTGTTTACGAACCAAAGATAAACCCGATCTTATCTGATCAAATTAGTTAAAAAATAGCTGTAAAAGAGAAAAACCAATATGATTACAAAAAATATATACATTCTAAAACGTAGCGGTAAGCTGTATACCTTTACAACTTAACCAGAAACCTATTAACGCTTCCATGGTGAGTTGTATAGGGGTTTTCTTGTAAAAATTGTTCTTCATTCATTTAATGATATGAATATATTATTAAAGGAACAACTTTTGTTTTTGCAGAAATATAGAACTTTCAATAGTTCTGTAATGCTACAGTACATATTATTATAACATATAAAGTAGTACTTTTTAAATTCAGTAAAGTATTAAGTTACAGTTAAAGCTATGGTGAACATTTTAAATAAACTTTACAAAGATATTTAAGTTGGTTGTAAGCAGAGAAATTTTGTTTTTGTGTATATATTAAATTCGACACTGAACAAAATTATTATATTTTTCTTTATTACATAAACATTAATAATTATTTTAAGCCTATTGGGGATTTAAAAAACAAAGCTTCTATATTATGTAGAGCATCAAATGTAATACGTTTTGTAATTACGACTACAAAATACGTAAATTCAATAGGATGAACAAACAGGAACATTTCTTGAAATGCTCACTTTCGTACATCTATTATTTCCATACTATGTCACAACTAGATCTGCTACATTCCATACTTATAAATATACATAGGTGGCACTATTTCATTTTTTAAGGCATTCGTCAATTCTGCTTTACTCGACAGAAGTCATGACCTTTCTATAAATCAGGAGAAAGCTTCCCGTGTCACTGCAGGGATGTCCGCTCCCAGACATTTTCCTGCTCTGTTCTGAGCCTCAAATTAGAAAAGACAAATCGACTTCCCGGTCTGACTCAAGAAGAAAAACACAAGAGTTTATCTTCCATTGCATCATAACTTCTTGCCGTTCGGGTGATTTTATAGACGTGATGAGCCACTTTCCAATTAAAGAGCAGTCTTGGGAGATATGGAACTGGGCAATAAATTCCTTTCACTCGTCTTTTATCCTCATCTCAGGTGCGCGTTATCTCAATGCAAATTGGAGCTTTTTCTGTCACGTTCTTATCTTGGATACCGTCTCATCATGCTAATCCTTAGCTACTGCTTCTGCACCAGACAATTATTTAATCCGAAAAACTGAGAAGCATTTATATTACATGTTTTGCATAATTTTGTTAATGATGCTAAGTTGCTAGATAAATGTCGATGCAATTTGGAAACTATTTTAATGGACATTATTTAATTAAAATACATATCATCTTATAAATATTTGTATAATAATGTATGTTGTAAGCAGAATATTTGTCATATCTCGAAAAAAACAATTATTATTGAAAAAAATTAAGGAATTCATTTAAGAGGTATTGTTTTTAAGTTTTGATTTTAAACATCACATTTTTTTTATTTTAGTGTAAAAGGAAAAATGTTAAAAAAATCCTGTTAAAAATTTTTAACATGGTTAAAAATAATGGAACTAAAATTTTTGTAGCCTCATAATGTATATATATATTTTGGATGAGTATAAAGTTTTAAAATTATATAAAAAAGAAAAAATATTGACAAATATTGTTTATCAGAAAAAAAAGTCAGATTTTATTTAAGAAACTCCCAAAAAGAAAAAAAAACAAATTCTTCTCATCTTTTATTATAAAATTATCAATCGTAGTGCTTAAAATCTTGCTGCAATATGCACAAGGTCTGGTAAGCATTATTCAATCTTTTGCTCAAGGAATTCATTCCCGCACTGAATCAAAGGGTCCCATTATCTTTAATCAACTTAATACAAAATGGAATTCTACCACAAAATACCAATAAAATGAAATTTTTTCCTTTTGCTGTCCTTTGGTGAAAACAGAGCGATCAGTTGAAATTGGAAAATTTTACTGCCTTCACGATAATGTGTCTTCAATCCAGCCGATTTTTGGGTGGAGGATTATTTGGAAGCTTTTCTGATGTACTGCTACTGAAATTCTACAGAGGGCAGAGGAAAAAACTAATCTACCAGTGTTAAGCATTTGGTGAGACAAAACTATGCTCATTCTACAAAAGAGAGATATATTTCAAGATAAAGTTTGATGGACAGGGAATAAAAAAACTTCGTGGAGGAACTTATTTTTATCGTCCAATAACAACTTGTGTTCGACTTGATAGTAGCGCAAAGATAGGGGTTTAGAATATATTATCCGGCGAGAAATGGAAAACTTGAAAATTTTATACTCACAGCAAAAATTGATGTCAATTCCTGCCTGACGCTGATAGATGACGACGTTGTGTAGAAATGAGGCAACGTGTTGGCTTCCAGCACTTGTATATTACTGACTGGTTCATCAATTCATTGACGGCTGGCACATCGTAGACCGTATCGAAGAAATCTTTTATGCAGGAGTTCCTTAATTAAATGGTATTGATGTCTGTACCTGCATTGAGCTCATGGCAATAGAGACAGGTGAGCGTGTTGGTAAGAAATGATTTTTTTTACAAATTTTATTTTTATTTGTAATATTATGATGGCCACTTTTCTGTCGTACTTTATGCTAATAATGATTACTTTCGGAATTCATCACTTAACCTCATTTAATGAATAGTGAGTACCGGAAATATGATATTGGGTGCAACTGTGTACCATGAACCATTTTATTTGTTCATAATTGTGAGTCATTTTACAACACAAGGCACACCATGAAGTGTCGGAGACTGAAATCACTTATTTTCTCCAAGATATTCTCTTTCAACAGGATAATTCTGTCACGCATCTTGTAAAAATTTTTTCAAGAGAACAAAAACCTGTTGGACTGTTTTTTCCCACCATTTGGATTATTAAACAAATGTAGGATTTCTATAATCAAAGTCTTGCTTTTGATCCGCATCTTACATATTCTTTGTTCTACAAATGTACTTTTGTTACGCATACAAATAATAAAGAAAACTAAATTCTTCAAGCAAACATTCAAAATCAGTTGACTCCATTCCGAGTGGAATTATAGCATCTTAGTAGTGCATGATGGCTACACTAAATATTAATTTTGAATACGTAGCACTGTTTGGTTTTTATAATGAAATATTATTTGTTTGTACCAATAAAGTCATTTTTATTAAATTTCAAGTAATTCTAATAATTTTTTCACATACGGAAGTATATATGCATTTAATATTCTATATATTTATAGCTTGGAAGATTCATATAAAATATAGTTTTTAATTATTTTTATTAGTTTGTATGTAGTTATTTGAGACGAGATAATATTGCTCTATTATACATTCGTACTACACTAGCATTTCACTCACTAACTTACCAGAATACTTGAGTCGTAATCAAGGCTGCATATAAATAGTGTCAAATATTACCTAAAAAATTATGTAATTATTTGAAGAATTGCGATGCATGCTCCAAAATAATCAATGACTATATTAGGAAAAGTAGTAAAGAAAATTATGAGAAAAACTTAGCTACGTAAAACCATAAATAAGATAGATTAAAGCGCTTTATCAAAAATTCTAATGAATTAAAGTATTCGATAAAGATTGTATACCTCGTATTCTTTAATTTGAATTCATGATATAAATAACATATTACTTAACTTAAAAGCTTATTTTCAGATGTGTTATTAACATGTTATTAATATTAAATTATAATGCTATATGCAAGAAACTCTTGCATTAAATTAGTTTTATTTAGTGTCAGTCAAAATAAAATTTTCGTATATTTGAGATAGTCAATTCGAAATTTCTCTAAAAAAATTAATTAAAAAATAACTTTATGATTCTTGCTTGAATGAATGAATAAGAAAATTTTAAATGCAAATGAAAAATCATCGACAAATATTTTCAAAAACATAAAATCCTTCTCATTTGATTATTTTAAAATTGGGGAATTTTAAAAATGTTTATAACGTAACATATGGAGTTTACATATAAGGATCCTTCAGATATTCCTTTAGCAAAAAACAAAGGGACTGATATATTTTAAGTAAGAAATCATGTTATCCAATTAACAAGCTTAGTCTTGTCAATTCATTGATTTTTTTTTCAGAGTAATGTTTGAATGACAACATGATTTTTGATATCATTTCTTATATCATCTTTTTGATATCATTTATGATATCATTACTGCCCCTTCCACTTCAAAAATTGTTTTTGATTTGTCTTCTTTTATCATTGTCGTATTATAATTTAATAATCTTTTTAAGTCTACTATAGATTTTAAATTATTATCAATACAAGATATTTTTATTTCCCGAAATAAATAAAAACTATTTATAAAAACTATCTAATAAATATATACAAAATCAAAATACAAAAATATATTCAAAAACATATTTATATCTAAAAATATATTCAAAAACGAAATGGCCATAAAATTTCACGTTTCATTAATATTATGGCAGAAAGTCATGGATGGTAAACTTTTATAGCCAAATATTGGTAGATATATGGTAGAATGCGCTGAATATTGACTGTTATCATTATAAAAGTCTTTAATATTAATAAGACATTCAGGATTTTGATACTTTTCTGGCATTAAAAGTAGACTAATTGCACTTTTAAAAAATAATTGCTATCTAATAAGAGGAACAAACAAATAAATAACTAAGACACACTTAAATTAATTTTTTTATTAACCAGAACTTTATAAAATGAAGTTAGAATGGTTTAAATAAAGAGAACAGATTTCCCCAATTATTGATTAAATATTTACGTGCACAAAGCAATAGGAATTTGTACAAAGGATGATGGATTAATGAAATTATGTGAAGAAATTTTTTTATTTTAATTTTCAAATGTATGTTTACATTGTTTAAATACATGTACTGCCAATTATAATTCTTATGCACGTGAGAGAAAATATTTTGAGCATTCATCGAATTTATTTTATTTTAGCGAAGTTCTTGAATTTTGTTTCAAATACAAGCTGTATGCTACTTTCTATGAAAAGTATTTAAAAAACTGAGTGGATAAATTCGGCAATTCTTTATTATAATTTAATCATCCTCTTCTAACAGATAGTTAATTCTTAGTTTTAATTTTACATTAGCTAAAAATGTAACTGGTTGTACATGTAAATTTTTCTCATAATTTGCAAGATCTTTATTCATAACATTCCAGATTCCAAAAATTATGCATTAAGTCCTAAAATGCAAGCAAATCGACACTGAGAGATACAAATTGCGGAAGAGATTAACAAAAGTATTTATTCATGAAACAAAATGAGAATTACATAAGATGAAAATAATATTAAATTTTCATTACTTATAATATGACGTCATATTAGAATCATTTTCAAAAAATTTTAATCAGAAAGAAAAAAAAATATATATATGATAAGTGAGCACTCACTATATTCATCAAA
Organism: Latrodectus hesperus; assembly: GCA_037975125.1. Taxonomy (NCBI): domain Eukaryota; kingdom Metazoa; phylum Arthropoda; class Arachnida; order Araneae; family Theridiidae; genus Latrodectus; species Latrodectus hesperus. The sequence goes on along the minus strand of CM075850.1, from coordinate 74,590,020 downwards.
ATTTGCAGTGCGTAATCTTTATTTGTATGAAGTGAATCACCAACACAGAATATATTCACAATATTGAAGTTTCTTTCAAAATAAATAAGAAAAACTAATTTTGTCATTGTTCAATATATAACAAAACTACATTGAAAAATAATAAAAAATAATTTTAAATAAAATAAAAAATAGACTATTTCATCCCTTTACTTACTTACTGAAATTGAGTCAGAATAAGCTAGAAATATTAAAAATAGACTACCTCATACTTTAACTAAGTTGTGAGTAATGAGCAAGCAAGATTAAGGTAATTTATATTTATAAAGAAGAAAGGAATATATAGACACCGTTAATAAAAATAGAAAGAAATGTAGAGATCCAAAGTTTAAAATAAGTAAATGTTATTTGAATATGTTGTTTTTGAATGCTGTTTTTATAAATAATTTCTAAATTTAGCTCTTTCATTGGAATATATTTGATCAAATTGTATGAAAATAAAATTAAAAGAATAATTGAAAAAATACTATATTAAAGGAATCACTTAAGTAATGTTAAAAAAATAGATCAAGGAAATTTTAAAAACATCTAGGCGGATAAACTTTTATTTATCTTAAGATATCAATGTCTTACAATTTAAATAAGGAAGTCTACACAATTTATACAAATTAATTATAAAGAGGCCGATGATAAAAAGGGAAATTGTTTACAGATATAAGCAATTTCATGTCATATAATATGTATATATATATTTTATATTTATAATAAATATACTTACTTTCTTTCTCTATGGTTAAATTGTGCTTTTTAAAATTATTTCTATTTTTATATGAAATTATTTCCTTAAAATCTAACTTTCTATGCATTTTTTACGACTTTTTCCCTCCCACCTTTCCCTACGGTATTATAAAAAATTCCCCATTTCCTTAATCTCGTCAACGACCATCAGCCCTGCTGCGATACTTGCAAAAAACTCATAAGTCTACAAAACTAGACCAGCATTTCTCATTCATTTCTATCTAGTTGAGATCGTAATGAGTTGCGTTATGTACTGTTTGCATAAGATGAGAGGTTAATGTTTGTAAATAAACGGCAGGGTGAAAGGAGTGGGTTGAAGAGCGAAAGTCAGTAGGGGGAAAAGTGTTAAAGAGATGACAACCATAAAACAACTCTCCTGCAACTCGACATGATACTGATGCCATCCAGTTCTGGATTTAATATCTCGTCTTACGTCACTTGAAGATGAAAGAAAGTTTGTCCCAATTTGGGTTAATTGATTCATCCGAGATACTTTTCGTTGAAATGGAAAAATAACGAATTTGTAATGGAAAATACTTACGGGTCGATTACACGCAACAAAATTGAACCGTTTTGGATGCAAATCATTTGCAATTATTTCGAAACATTAGACTCATATTGATTCCCTTACTCAATAAGGATCATTTTCATGAAAAAAATCGTTGTAATTTGTCTGTTAATGGAAGTAGTAAGTTACAATTAAGCCTAAATATATGGCTCATGAAAGCAAACAAATTAACTAATTAGCTTGTTTTTCCCCTGAATGTTTTAGCTTTTGTTTATTAATATGACTTTATAAAAGTCTTGGGGAACATACAATGTAATATGGGATTTCAAAGAATATATTCTTGAAAGTATAGATTCATGTGCATTTATTCCTTATTTCAACAATCTAATTAAGGAATGTTTTAATTAGACTAAAAGCTTTATACCTAATGATAAAATAAAACAGATAAGTAATTTATTCAAGAGATTTGATAAATACTCAATAAATTACATTACATTCAACACACAAGGACCTTATTAATATAAATGCTTAATTTAATTTCTTCTTTCAGGGCTGAGAATAATACAGCTTAGAAATATATTTTATATTCACTGCTATATTAAATTTAAATATTGTTGATATGTAATCTAAGAATAAAATGATTTTTTCTCTCAATTTAGTAATTCATTATTACAAATTAATTTTACCGTTATTGTATTGAAACTTTTAAAAGTTTGTCCAATACTTTTGAATAAGTTAATCATATCGATAAGCTCATGCTATTAATGAGATTTATCGAAACTATTGAAATTAAACTAAGCTAATGAACTTTAAATTGAATATCAGAACGGCTAGAGAATATTAATATCAAATTCATTTCAACATTTAGCTATCTGAATGTTGAAATCAGCCTACTTTATTTAAAATAAGAATAATACAAACAAAAGATGTTAAAACATATAATATTTTGTTTTGTTTTTAAATTTATATATTCATACAACTTTATTTAAGGGAAAAAATTCATATTACAATGCAATATTAAAGAAGACTTATGATTTTGTTATATTTTCTGTTAAAAAGTTAATTTGAAGAAATATACAAATTAACTTTTTAAAGCATATATATTAAAATGTGAATATTTTTTAAAAGTTTTGTTTGCTTGAATGAGTAAAATAAAGTGTTAGGTTTAATTTAAGGAAACATTTTTACGAAATGAAATAGAATTTAAACAATTTTAATATAATTAATAATGGAAGTTAACTTTAATATCATTATTATGGATAGTTTTAATATAATTATTTCAACATTTGTAATGAGTAATCAATGCCAGATATTGCATATTTTAAAACAAAAATTTATTATTGCTTTTAGTACTATCTTAGTTTTTCAGCTACATCTAGTTGATTACATGATCAATCTAATGGCCAACTTTTATAACATTCTGTTTGGCAATTAAGATTCAACTAAATGTATATTACAATTTCCTTTCTGATCAATTTTTATTTTTTATATTGATAAAAAGTAAATTTGTTACTTCAATATTTTTTATATATTGCATATTTTAATATTGCTATTAATTCTAATATTTTAACTATAGGATAATTCTTGTAAATAATGTTAAGAAAGCTTATTTTATACTCATTATTTTTTTTACAAACTGTGCTATAATGATTCTAGATTTTAACAATACAAATTCATGTTCTAGGAAGTGTAGAAGACCTACCTGTTTTCAGCAACTATTTTTTAATATCAATACTGCTAGATGAGAAAATTTTACAACTTGCTTGAAAGTTGGATTTTTTTGGCAGTACAGCTTGATGTATATATTTGTTCAAAAATTATTTTCAAATTATATGTCAGTTATAGTAATATATGTTTATGCATCGACAGAGTTGATATATAATTCGAAAGTTTTTTTTGAACAAATTATTAAAAAAATTAATAATAATTTGCAAAAAATTAGCAACTTGCAAACAATAGCTTATAAGAAATAAGTACTGTTTCCTCTCTAATCCATAGAAATGAGATGTATATGTGACGCAGGTATTTTCAGAAACATTTCTCTATATTTTTGTTACCAATCACGTGTTTGTTTTTTAAATGCTTTAATGATTATTACAACAGAAAACTATATTCAACTCCATGAATAAAATATGAGCTTGAATAAATAGGCTTTATAAGAAAGTTCTTCTAAAAAATGTTATTCATGTTTATTGTAAAAGAAATCATGTTATGAATAACCACATTCAATACTTTCTTCTCAAAAATTTATTTCTTTTTGAAGCAATTGATTTAATTTTATTACTGATATATTTGTTGGGGTTAACTGAAGTATTGTCTCAAGCTTTGATATCCATTTTATCGGAAGGAATATTTTACTATACATTTTATTACTTTTTTCTCAATCATAAATTGCTCTTTCTTTCACATTGCCGACAGCAATTTAATTTCGTGCCAAAAGTTCCAGTTCTCAAAACACAGCTACTTATTGAAGTTTGCTTGTAGTTCTCATCCTTCGATTACAATAATCGGGGCAGGAAAACGGTCAGAAAGTTGAAAATCACGATTTTCTCCCTTTAAACTTGTAATCTGTGGTTGTAAAAAAGAGAGAAATCTTTCATGATCTAGAGCAGCAAATGCTCTGACACTGTTACATTTCATAACAGCTGAATTTCATGAATGATCATCCGATGATTATAGATTTTGACGTACTTTTGGTTTGAAGATGTCGATGGTGGTGATCATTATGTCTCATGAATAGCTAGTTATAGTCTTGTTAGTAATGACATATATCTTTTCCGTTACCTTTCGTACCCATGGGCTAATTTGAAAAATGTAGAAAAATGAATGCAATAAGTATTCATTTCATTTTTATAGTATTTTATTTTATAATATGATTAATATTTGGTTCTGAATTGGGTAACATAGCATAGAATGTAAAAGATAATACCTAATAATCATACATTTTATCACATTAATTTTTTTCTTGACATTCAAGCGTATGATAACATCCATATTTCATGACCATCTGCACATGAATAAAAATTTTGTTTGATAAATATCAGTTAGTTTCCTTATATTCCCACAGTAGAGAAAAAAAGATCTTATTAAAGTTGTAATCATATCAATCAATATTTTAACAACATGTCTCAAAAATATTGCTTATAATGTATGAGATTAGAATTAAAGATTTAGTAACAAAGATAATGATAAATATAACATACTAATACATTTGGCTCAATATTGGAAATTATCGTTATATTTGACAGTGATTATTTAATGTATGAAAGAAAATTTAACCAGAGAGAGAGAGAGAGAGAGAGAGAGAGATGAAATAGCATTGAATTATGATGTTATAAATCTCTGTTTTAAGATTGGAACGTAAAAACATACATTTTATATTAAATGTGTTAAATAAACAGGTCAAAATATAACAAAATAAAAAATTGCATAATAGAATACTACCATTCTTTTTATGTAAATTATCTGAAACATTAAATAAAATTTTAAATAAAAGTGTAAACGGAAATACAAAACTGTATATTTTATTGAAAGAAATAAGGCAGTTAAATATCTATAATTACTTGCAAAAATAAAACAGGTAAAAAATTCCTATTTTTCAAAATTGAAACATTATTTATCGACATTTTAAAAGAAGTTTTATGAAATAAAAATTTTGGTATTGTAACACATGTATTAATTTGTATTGCCCAAGCTTGTAAAAGTTTAAAAACATTTTAACATGAGTAATTTTAAAGGTTAAGAGCATTTAATACAAATGATAACAACAACTGTTTTAACTAAGCAAAATATAATCTGAATTATATAAATAATATGCAAAAATTATTTACTTCAAAATGAGAAATTTTTTCATGTTTTGTACTGCTTTAATATAAATAATCAAGTAATATATAATATTAAGTTGATCACACAATACATAAATTGATACAAAACAAACAGTAGAAAATATTGCATGTTTGATATAGCATGATTATATTGATCAACTAATATAAGAAACTTAGTTTTATTATTGCAGTAGATTTAGTATCGAATTCTAGCATAAATACCTATTTTTTAAAATAACATTAGATTTATGTTTTTATTAGGAAATTTATTTTGTGAGTAATAAATATTCTAATGTATAGTTTTCAAATACTAAGCCGTAAACATCTCAGCATAAGCTTTGAATATTAGAATATTAGGTAAATAAGGCAAATTGATCTCACGAAAAATATGTTTAGTATCGAGTGAACTTGATATATTATGTGTGTCTATATATATATATATATATATATATATATATATATATATATATATATATATATATAAAGATTATATTAAAATAAAGATTTATTTTTTCAGAAATGGTCGTTAAGAAAAAATACTATCTCACACGCACAATGATTCAAGGTATATAACGCCTATTAAATAGCTTCAATCGTTTATTTTTCTACACCCTTCCTCGCCATGAAATACTTATTGTTTAAGAATAAATATTTTCTTTTGTACCGTAAATTCATTTTCCTTTTTATCTGAATGGAATACAAACGTGTCCTTTCAGAGTTCAGTTGGGGTTCTATAAATATATACTCTTTTTAAACATCTACCTTTTTTGAATTGTAAGAGAATACTGAAGATACAATCCTTGCAAAGTCAAAAACAAACACGGACCACCTTCTTAACCGCTTTCAAAATAATCTAAAAGGAAGCACTGTACGATTTTCAGAGAAGGAAAGTGCATGACCTTTTTCACGGGGTTTTTCTTTATCCGTCAAAATCATTAAAGGAGAAGTTTGCGTTTCTTTTAATAACGATATTGAACTGCTTTCTTTATTTACAGTAAATTAATGGGTGCTGAAATTAACTTTAATTTTCAGAATAGATTTGAGTGTGTGCGTGAAATTTTCTTTTAAATTGAAGATTAATGAAATGAAGAAAACTATTAATCTAAATGTTTTTTTAGATTACATCTTTAAGAGCGAAATGTTTGCAAACAGTAGGTTGTGTTCCATATTTTCATTTTCTGAATATATGCTTAGGCATATTAGCACAAATATACAATGAGGAAATATTATTTTTAGGAGAGAGATTTAACGAATTGTTATAAAAATAGAAATTGCATTGGTACAAATTAATATTTTAAAACTCTATATTTAGCTGAAGCTATAAAGTTCGTAGGCAATAAAATGAATTCACTTTCTACCAATAATATTCCTTATTAACTTATATGTATTCATCAATAAAAAAAGTCTTGAGAAGGTGTTCTTTTGTATTTGGAAAACAATATTTCAAGGAAAAATTTACCACTGAAAAAATACATTGTTATCATGTAATATGGAAGGAGACATTTTTTTCAAATGGAAATGAAGAAATTTTGATTCTGCCTTTAACATTTTAACAATGGGAACAGTATGTAGAAAAAATATATACATTTAGATTAAAAGAAATCGAGACAATTTTAGACTGCATAGATGAATTTAATATTTAATTAATTGAATTACCCATCTATTTGTATACATATTTAAATGCACGTGTTTGTTTATGATAATGATAGACAGATATTGTATTTTACAGTTAATATTTAAGATATATAAATTTTATCACTAAATAAAGAAAAATATTCGTAAACATATTGTACCGAGCTCCACGGGTTCGTGTCGATTGAGAGTTGAATAAAGCAACCACTTAATGAACACAAGACTTTTATTCGTAAAAAAACTTCACTAGATAAACGAAATTCCCGCTGTAACAATCACAATTATACAGCTACAATTCGTCAGATATAATAAGAAACAGCTTCCAATCACAGGTCTCAAATACCTCAGACAGAGAACAACTAGCAGTCACTACTAATCGTCTTCACTCAATGACTGTCTTCACAAAACTGACTGTCTTCACCAAAACTCTACTACTCTACTCCATGTCGGGCTGCGGTATTTATACCTGACTTGGCGGAGAAATCTACCAATTTCGCCAAGGCTCTGGAAGCTTCTAGGCTATCTCGAAAAATATTGGTCCTAGAGCTTAGGTGATGGATGTCTCCAGAAATATCGATTTCTCGCCAAGTCGCCAAAAATCTCGCCAACCGTCGCCAAGTCGCTAAGAATCTCGCCAACTGTCGCCAAGTCGCCAAATCATTAGGAAATCCGCTTTTAAACTACAACACGTCTAAATACCGCAATTTTTGGCCCAAAATGTGAGAATTTCTGATCTGTCTGAGATATTTTAAGACAAATGTAATCATTATTTACAAATTTGTAACATTGCCCCCCTCTCAAGGACTGCACGTCCCGGGCAGTACAATCCCCTGATAGGAGGCCAAATTTAATATAAAAGAATTTACATTTCAAGAGGATACAGAGCACATTACATACACAAGCAACTAAAAATACAAGAAAATAGAAAAGATTAAAATTATCTAAACTATTTACAAACATACCATGGTCTACTGATTTTTACTCTACATTACGATAAGGAGCTAATCTATCATAATGTACTACCTTTGGTTTTGAAGAAGATGATTTTCTTATACGAACCACGACGTCGTTCAGTCTTTTTAGGACTGTGTAGGGACCTTCCCAGTTGGCTTGCAACTTTGGAGAAAGTCCTTTACGTCGAATCGGGTTCCACAACCAAACTTTGTCACCTTCTTGAAATTCATGTCCTGTCGCTCTTGTGTCATACCTTGTCTTCATTCTTTCGGTCGTCAGGTTGATTCGGTCTCGAGCGAAGTTATGGACATCTTCAAGACGTGCCTGAAGGTCTCGAAGGTATTCCTCTGGCGATGAAGATGTATCCGGTGGACGACCAAACTGAAGATCACAAGGGAGACGAAGTTCGCGACCAAAGAGCATCTGTGAAGGAGTATATCCGGTAGTCTCATGGACAGCACTGCGATATGCAAGCAGAAATAGCGGTAACTTCAAATCCCAATCTTGCTGATTTCTGGAAACCATAAGTGAGAGATTATTTAAGATGGTTCTGTTAAACCTCTCTACCATGCCATCCGATTGTGGGTGTAGTGGCGTGGTCTGCGTCTTGTCTATTCCGAGAATTTGACACATTCCTTTAAACACAACAGAGGTGAAATTTGTCCCTTGATCAGAATGAATTTGTAAGGGTGTGCCGAATCTGGAAACCCATTGTTGCACTAGAACCTCGGCTACTGTAGTCGCCTCTTGATCGGGGATTGCAAACGCTTCAGGCCACTTAGTAAAGTAGTCCATGACAACTAGTATGTATTTGTTGCCATTTGAGGATCGTGGTAAAGGACCCAAAATGTCCAATGCTATCCTCTCAAAAGGTGCTCCTACGTTGTACCGCTGCAACCTTCCTCGGCTACGTTTCTTCGGTCCTTTACGTGCCGCACAGTCATCACAAGATTGGCACCATTTCTCTACATCTTGTCTCGTTTTGCTCCAATAGAAGCGTTCTCGAACTTTCTGTAGAGTTTTCATTACTCCGAAGTGGCCTCCAGTTGAGCTACTGTGCAATTCTTTCAAAACATCTGAAATTCTTGATTTTGGAAGAATAAGCTGCCATTTGAAATTACGTCCATCATCGGACTCCCATTTCCTGTATAAGACACCATTTCTTATATGGAGTGAGTCCCAAAGAGCCCAATATTGTTTAGTAGCAGGACTGTAGGTGGAGATATCCTGCCAACTTGGTTTCATACTGGAAGATTCTTTTAATTCTAAAATTGGATTTATATCTGAATCTCCTTTTTGGGCTTTTCTAAGTTCTTTATCACTCCATGGGTCTGGTTTCAATGGAGGTGAAACAGTAACTTGGCGTACCGAAGGATTTACTAACTGATAGTTCTTCTCTACTCTAGAACAATATCGGCAGCTTTCATTACACGGTTTCCTTGATAATGCATCAGTATTTCTTTGAAGAGTTTCTTTGCGTTGACGTATTTCCATTTTAGAAATTCCACCATCTTTTGTTTTCGGACAGTATCTACGGACGTGTCCGACTCCACCGCAAGTCCAACACTGAATTTTTGTGTTTCTGCCACCTTTACTCAATTCTAAGCTACGCAATTTTCGCTGCAGATCTTCAATTTGCTTTCTTAGATCATAGTTCGTATCAGTAGCAGAGACGGCTCGGATGTAGTGCTGGTCTTTACGCGTGGCTTGCTGGGCAGCCTCTATCTTATGTGCGTAGACTAGGGCAGATCCGATATCTTTGACATCGGCGAGTCTAAGTGTTTTCTGTATCTCCGGATCCCGCACACTATCGATGAAGTGATGGAGGGCCAAATCTTGACGTATCTCAGCTGGGCAGTCCGAAAATGCTAGATGGGAAAGTCGCTGAATATCGGCAGCCAACTCTTGAAGACTTTCACCCGCTTTTTGATAGCGTGACTTTAACTGTAGTCTGCTATATTCTTTAGTGCACTTATCTCCAAACCGCAGCTCAAGCGCACTCGATAGGGCTTGGAAATCGTGCCTCTGCTCCTCCGGAAGCGTCTCGAGGATGTCAGCCGCGTCTCCTCTTAAAGAAGCCGCCAGGTGAAAAGCTTGGGCTCGGGGATTCCATCCATTAGCTTCCGCTACCATCATAAACTGGGTCTTGTATACTTGCCAGGATGATTTCCCATCAAATGTTGAGAGTTTAATATTGGCTAGGGAAGGCACAAATGTCACGTTGGGTTCCTCATGTTTGTTTGATATTTGCTTCTCCAAGCTTTCAATCTTCTTATTCATTTTGTCTAATGCTTCTTCAACGTTTTCTTCTATCTCCAGAACTTTAGTTTCAACTGAAGTTACCTTATCTTCCATTGCATTCATCTTCTCCTGAATGATATTGGAGAATTCTTCTTTAACATTTACAATGTCCTTCTTAAGTTCCTCCTGTCCAGATTTTATCTCTTTCATCATCTCGGTTTTAATCTCTTCTTGTCCAGCTTTCATCTCTTCTTGTCTAGCTTTCATCTCTTCTTGTCCAGCTTTCATCTCGGTTTTCATATCTTCTTGTCCAGCTTTCATCTCTTCTTGTCCAGCTTTCATCTCGGCCATCTGCTCCGCTAATTTTTCGAGAAGACTTTTCATTAAATCCATATCCATTTTTCTTGTGACACGCTGCATCAACTCTTCAACCCCGATTCTGACACCAGTTGTACCGAGCTCCACGGGTTCGTGTCGATTGAGAGTTGAATAAAGCAACCACTTAATGAACACAAGACTTTTATTCGTAAAAAAACTTCACTAGATAAACGAAATTCCCGCTGTAACAATCACAATTATACAGCTACAATTCGTCAGATATAATAAGAAACAGCTTCCAATCACAGGTCTCAAATACCTCAGACAGAGAACAACTAGCAGTCACTACTAATCGTCTTCACTCAATGACTGTCTTCACAAAACTGACTGTCTTCACCAAAACTCTACTACTCTACTCCATGTCGGGCTGCGGTATTTATACCTGACTTGGCGGAGAAATCTACCAATTTCGCCAAGGCTCTGGAAGCTTCTAGGCTATCTCGAAAAATATTGGTCCTAGAGCTTAGGTGATGGATGTTTCCAGAAGTATCGATTTCTCGCCAAGTCGCCAAAAATCTCGCCAACCGTCGCCAAGTCGCCAAGAATCTCGCCAACTGTCGCCAAGTCGCCAAATCTTTAGGAAATCCGCTTTTAAACTACAACACGTCTAAATACCGCAATTTTTGGCCCAAAATGTGAGAATTTCTGATCTGTCTGAGATATTTTAAGACAAATATAATCATTATTTACAAATTTGTAACAATATATTAATTTATAAAAGTTATTTCTCTTTTATCATAATTTCCTACTTTTTGATTTTAATTTTGTAACATCATAAGAAAATTTTCTTAAGCAACATAATTTTCATGCTCAAAAAATTAACTTCTTGATTAATCGTTAAGTAAAGTGCAAGAAATAAATAGTGGCTTTTTATGTAGACACGAAAATAAAAATATATTCCATTCATAACTAAGGATCTATGAATATTTTATACATTAATGAATGACTTTACACGATATTTACTATAGTGATAAAACAAACAAGAAACTTTACAATGCACAGGAACAAGATAAAAGGTTATATATGACAACTTTTAAGAAAAGTTCTATTTTTTATAAGCGTGGCCTCTTATGAATTCTTCAATGAATTGCTTTGTTCAATTGACATGTTTTCTGCCACACCTGTTCACATGTGCTTGAACATTTAAACCTTTTGATTGTTGTGACTGTTCATCAAGGATTTGTTGAAGGAAATATTCCAACATACTTGAAAGGTGGGCGAAAGTTTGTTTTCATTAGATATGTTTTACTGCAATTTTGCTTCCGGACTTGGCATTGGTAAGGTTTTTCCTTTTCAGAAGAAGATAAGATCAGGATTATTTTTGTAATCAATCTTCAATAAATAACTCGTACATTGGAAATATCAATAAAAATCGCAAAATGAATTACTTGAATATTCTTATTACAGTTCACGACAATATCTCTTTTTTAAATTCTATGAGTTTTTTTCATATTCTATTTTAACTGATAGGTAAAGAGAATTTTTTAATTATAAGCAGATATCAGAAGTGATACATGTATTTTACTGAGATAAAAACTTGGTATTTTTAATCTAATTATTAAAAAATATAACTTATTTTTAACATAAATTTTACAAACAACTGTATTTTGAATCATGCATTTGAAAAGTAGTTTTCTTGGAGAAAGTTTTTCTCCTAATCAGGAGTTTTTATAACTCTCTCTTTATTCTTATTTTTTCACAAAGTATTATCAAGCAAAATAAGATTTTTTGACAAAAATTATTTTATCTATAATATTTTTTCATGAAATATAATCAAAATGGGAAAAATTAAGAATTTTGGTAATACGTTAATTGTGGTAACATCTCAATTAATTGCAGATAAAAAATGTAATAGATTTACGGAAGATTTAATGAATAATATTTTTACTAATCCACGATTTATACAATAAAGAATCTGCATTTTTATGGAAATGGTTCTATACATTTTTATACATCATAAAATTTCTTTGACTGTTATATTTATAAGAATGACATAAGTTCTTTGAACTTTGAAAATCCCCAGTGATATGTTTACAGTTTGATATTATCCATTTCATTTTATATTGAAAATTTCAATGATTAAATTCTCCGCATGATACATTGCATTTGTTTTCAGACAATAGTACTTTCTTTGACAACAATAATTCGATAACAAAACAAATCTTGCTTAAAATTTTTGTTAAAGATAACAATTATCCTATATATATATATATATATATATATATATATATATATATATATATATATATATATATATATATATATATATATATATATATATATATATATATATATATATATATATATATATATATATATATATATATATATATATATATATATATATATATATATATATATATATATATATATATATATATGTATGTATATATATATATATATTGTATTACATGCTTATTACAATATATTTTGTTACGTTTTTATACATTCAGAAAAATTCAGTAAAAACAGAAATTTTTTCAAAATTAATTTATTATAAGAAACGAAAATGTTGACATGCTACACAAAATTAAATTAATTATCAGAAAGAATATTACTTAATAAAGACTATCAAATCAACTCAATTACAACAAAACATAGGTAAGAACATGACTCAATTTGCTTATGATCCCCAAGGAACTGCATCTATTAGTAATACTCTCTTAATTAGAAGAACAAAAGGGCCCGCAGGGGCTATGTCCGGAGGAGGATGAGCCCTTGGGGCCCGGCACAACCTTTCTCCTGTCCTATTTTTAGACACTTTCTGCACAACCTCGATCTTTCCGATCAGGAGAGCATTGAACCGAGAAAAGAAGGCCACATATCGTAGATATACACAAACACACACAAGTAGAGTGATAACAGTGAAACCTTATGTCTACCTCGATAGATAAAAGTGATTATAGCCATTCGTAAGATTGTATAATAAAAATTCCGAATGAGTGTATGAATGATAGCAGTGACAGAGGCGTTGCTGCTCGTTACTAAGTTTTTCCTCAAGTTTAAAAGAACAGGACAAGAATACATTTTCGAAGCACGTGAATTAAGTAGTTGTCCTTTAGGCGGCTATATTAAAGTCACTTCATAGATAAAAAAAATGACTTTTTTAGTTTTGTTTCATGCTTCATTTAGATATGCATTACATAAATGTGTAAAAGGGATGATTGGATTTTAAAATCACTGTAGAGTATTAGAATTCACGAGTTCTTGTGTCATTGAGTTCTGAAAGAATTTGAGATAATAATAAATCTTAACTTTAGCTGTATTACATACGTTTAAATGTTTCAAATTCATAATAAGAAATAATAAAATATTTCATATCAATATTTTAACTGTAATTTTATGGTCTTCTAACAAAACTGCAAATAAGATTGATAATGAAATATCAGTAACTATAAGTTATTCTTTTTAATTCATGCGAAGATTATAATTACTAATAAAAATTTTATATAAGTCGTTTAGTTTACTTATGTATCTTAAAGAATATTTAATTTATCTCATCTTATAGCATAATCACACCTATTTAGTGGTGAGTGAGGTTTCATGGTTTAATTAGACGATATAAAATTGATTTCATTTGATTTGGTTTCGTTATTGCTACACAATCTCTTGTACATGAAAGCGAAAATATATAGTTTGTACATGCATCTTTTAATCGTGTGAATTATTATTCTTATATTTCCACCATTTTTTTCTTGATTCTGATCATTCTCAATCATTAAACACAGAATTATTGTAAAACTTGTTGTAACTTCTAAATTCTCTTCAAAAGGCCGCAATTGTTAAAAAAAGGCTCAAAATTTCGTAAAAGAAAATAATTTAGGTCTGAGATTTTTATTTACAAATTATTTTTCATCTAAGACTAAATGTATTTTTGGTTTGCTTAATTTTATAAAAATGGATAAAACTAGTAATATTTATTATGTATATTTATTAATTTCACTTCAATATTTGTTACAAATATAAACTGAAAATGTAAACATAAATTCTTGTATTCGGTTTGCATTTAACATAACTTTTTATAATTAAAAGAATTAAAATATCACTTTAATTCAAAATTTTTAATTTCAAGGAAATTTTGTGCTTTTATCTGCCCAGAAATTTGTATTAAAATATAGAAATATTTTCAGGATTTGAAAATATTTATCAGCTTTGATTTCGAATTTGGAAGATTATTATTCGTCAAATTTTCATATAAAAGTCATTTGCGCATCACATGCGCATCATCGTTAACAATCAAATATTGCGAATAAAAGATACAAATTTCTCTCTTTCCACATTAGTATCTATTCTAATATATAGCTTAATATACTATATTCCAATATAAAAATGAACTAAAATTATTGTCCTAATCATATACCTATAAAGTCATGTACTAAGATAAATACATGTTAAGTAATGAAAGTAATAACCAAATTAGATTTTAATTGGATTGTTGAGAATAAGGGAATGTTTCCGTGAAAACATTTCTAACATTAAATATTCTGACTTTAGCTTCCTGTTCTATAGTATTTGAGGATTAAAGTCATCAATTTCTACATTGAAGACCTTAAATATATATTGTTGTTAGTAGTCTTAAATTGTTGTACATTATTTGGGCAGTTGACATTGGTGACCGTAGGGCTTTAACACTCCTTATGATAAATCCGTGGTGATCTGCTTAGTTAAGGCCTCATTTTCATTACCGGAAGGTAGTGAGATCGAATCCTGCTTTAATCGAAGATCCATTGTGTTCATTAAAGACGGCTAGAGCTCGTTAAATAGGTCGAAGTCACAATGTACTCCAAGGGAAATGATACCTAGGAAGTGGCAAGTCAAATATTGGGAGGAAAGTCTCCTAAATAGTACATGCTTCTAAGTTACCAAGTTTCCCAACCGGCTGATTCTATCTCACTAATACAGCTCAACTATGAAGTAGCATGATGGTATAACAGAAACATCCCTAATGATGCACCTGTTCTTCAATTTTCTGAAGAAAATACTTTGCACTGATATAAATTATTGTGTACTGAGATATTAAGTCATTAGATTTCTTATGATAGAATCTTATGATTTACACTAAAATGTCTTATTAAACTGAAAAACTTTTAGGAATAAGTTAGAAAACTTGATATTTCCAATAAGATTTAGCAAATTGATTTGCTTCCTTGAATGAATATAATTATTCTATTATAACAGAGTAACTGTTTTTCGTATGTATTTTGTTGAACAAATAAAATTTCATGGCCTTTGGACAAAACTAAAATTTTCTTGCCCGTCTTTAAGTCACATTTTAAAATAATTAATAGCACATGTCGTCCGCATTACTGATTGAAAAATAATCAAAGTATGTAAGAATCTCTAGAATATGTGAATGTAGAAACTAATTACAAGCATAAACTCAATATATTTAGCCAATGGGAAAAAACTAAATGTTAGTTTAAGTGGTATTGTAAGTGATCAATGTTTTGATGTGCAAAATGATTTCAAAGGTCAGATTGCAAAATCAGTAAGTAGAATTTATGACCAATCATTAAAGTAATACTATAAAATAAATGTGAAAATATTAAACATTAACTGATTTTGTAAGCGTTTACGTTTGGGGCAAGTAAAATGATTTTTAAATTATTTTGTTATCTATATTCGTAGTACAGACTACAAATAGAAATTAAGCCCAAAAATGATCTATTTATTATGCATTGATTTTAATATTATACTTGGACTCATAAAAATTTCACCATTTATTATCAGTATATACTGTATCATAATCGTATTTTATGAGGTCTGTTAGTGAAGTAAAACTAAACAATAAATTTATTAGCAATAATAAGCTACTTCCAAATAATACATTTCTCTTTTGTAATTTTTTATAATTAATTATTTTAATAAGTATCCCTTTTACGCAACTGTTTAGTATATGAATAATTTTAAGCTGTGTGAAGAAAGTAGAGAAATTAAATAATCAGTCTCAAGGAAATTTGTCATTACTTTCTACAACAGAACTTTTACAAATTTTAAGTAAGAAACATAAAACATTTTAGTTTTTAATATTTAAATATATTATCAATACATTTTTAATGTCAATATATTGTGATTATATTTCAATAAATAAGTTTTATATAATTTGTAAATTTTTACCTGCACTTAATTTTTATGTAAGCTTATTCTATAGACATTTGTCTCAAGTAAACTAAATAAAATGTATAAGTATACTACTGGAACTTCAATTAAATAATCAGGAATTATGCTCAGGTTTGTAAAATTAAGGGTTAAAACAGAAGTTCATATCTTTGTTTATTTATTATCTTATTGAAATGTAATAAATAAAATGGAAGCAAAATAAGGATACTACATGTACATTCGAAATAAATACGCAATAATTTAATAGAATAGAATAATAGAATAGAAGAAAGAATATTTTAATCTCTCTAATGTACTTGTCGTAAAATTGATAAATGGTGATTTGTATAATATAATGAATTTTGTTGTTTTTGAAACAGATTGTTAATAACATGTTCATTTAAAATATTTTACACTGTTGTTTGTGGTACAAAAACATTAAAATTTTAAGGAATAATATAACTAAAACCGCAAAACAATAAGAAACCCAGTATATCATTTACACCATATATGATACATATAAATAAATTTATTTCAAATAATTCTAGTGGAAAATGTTTTCACATGAAACCAATGTAATGTTCACTTTTATCTTATTGTAATATAGCTGAAAAAAGTGCTCAGGTTTATTCTAAAATTGCTATTTTTTGTGAAAGCTGCTTTTCTTTTTAATTTTTTATTTCATTAAATCTGAATATATGCACAAAAATTTAATAAATATAAAAAGGAAAAATTCCACTTTTCATAAATAATACAACAATGAGAGATAAACAATATAGTTTCTTTTCCATTAGAAAACAATATGTAAGGAATAGCTTCATCTTTTAATGAAAAGTGAGCAATTAACTCTGTTATAATTACATTGCTTAACTGAAAAGATTCAATGTGAAATAACTACAATTGGTGTTCAAAGGAAAAGGTACGAAATGACACTGTGGGTATAAAGGTTTTATTGAAAGTATGCATCCCTAGATGTTTCACTACTTTCTCCCACAGACAAATATGTTAAAGGTTACGTTATTGTAACGCTTCGCACCTTTTCATTTGAACACAGCTTGTATTTAATAGAGCTGCAACTCCGATACCCAATCATATACAATTTTTATTTATCTTGTTTTGCCCATCTTAGTAGCATTTCATTCGTAAAAACTTTCCAACTGTTGCCGCATACTTATAGTAAATATTCTTGGAATAATATAATACATGATGTGAATGAAATTTAAAAATAACATGTATGGGCAAAAAAAGTACATTTTAAATATAAAATTATTCATATAAACCTAGAATTAAAATTTAAATAATATAAAATTAAGTTATAAAATATTGCATTTTATTTTTTAATATTTGTTTTCAATAATGGGTAATAAAAATAACGTTTTATTTTTATGGTTTTGTTGTTTATATGTTAAATTATATATATATATATATATATATATATATATATATATATATATATATATATATATATATATATATATATATATATATATATATATATATATATATATATATATATATATATATATATATTTATGTTTGAAAATAAAGATACATACTAAAGTATTTGTAAAAATTATCCTATCATTATCTTATCTTTCATTTTACATTTTTGAAATTGAAATACTATAATCAAATCCGTTATTATTTATAATCATTAAAAATAACATTAATAAATATTATAAGTGAAAAAATAAAATAATTTTAAAGTATTCTAAACTGTGTAAACTTATTTTAAGACTTTCCCTAAGATATACAATTTTTTTATTTAAGTTTCTTACATGATATTGTATAACAGCATAACAAACAGCCATTAAAGTGATATATTGCGTAAGAATAAACTTATAAGATTTTATAACTTCAGCAATGCGTGTAGAAATTTAAAATGCATGCAAGTTATTTAAATCTCTAAAATAATATTTCTATAAATATCTAAATTTGTTGAATACATTAGGAAAACACATTTAGATGCTATCAATCAAAGATCCAGATGCAGGAAGAAAAAATCAAGTAATGTTAAGAGGATAAAACACATCGTTTTTCGCGTGAATTTTTCCCGCTTTGTGAACGCGATTACTGGTATCTCTTTGCTGCAATTCATCAGGCGTTCGATTAGTAGTTGTTTTTCGCACGGTTCGTGACAGAAACAGAAGTTCAAATCACCAACAGCATAATTAATTCAAATTTGAGATATTCCGGAATTTGAATCGAAAGGCAATCACTTTCCTCTGCTAAGATTTTTTTCTTGTGTACATCCACGAAGGGTTAATAACCCTAAGGCATTACTATGTTTACATTCTAGAAAATGTATTTGATAACTTCGCGAATGTTCTATTATTAAACAATTTTTCTGTAGAATTATAATTACAGCGTTAAATAATCGGCTTATGATTATTTTTGTTTTTGAATGGTGTATTTCTAGATCAATTATAAAAATTGAAAAAAAATTTTGTAGGAAAATAAAATCACGAAGAAGGAAAAAAGGATGAGATAAGAAATTTTCTGACAACTTAAAACTTTGAAATTTTATTAATGAAAAAATATACTAGTTTTTTTTATTGTTTTTGATTATTTAATTTAATAACTTCAGAAAAGTTTATGAAAACAAAATGTATAACATTGTACTTTAATTTAAAATATATGTTTAAAATTTATATTCATATAGTTTATATTTAACACTTAAAAATAATTTTTAAGTGTATTTCAATTTAAATCCAATGCGTTTTCAATATTCAGACAACCATTTGACACATAAGGTATACAAGTTAATAAATACCCAGACACTGAAGAGTATTTTAGTTAATTGATTAGTTGTGTAATTAATTGTAATATCAATAATAGCAGAAAAATACGATTAAAATTTTGATGCAAGTTTATAAAAGAGTCCCAAAATATAAATTCTTGTTTATTTAAAATAATTTCGAATGCATAAAATCTCGAGATGAGCACGTAACTATTTAAATAAAAATGCACATTTTATTACTTGTTTATAGATTTAAAGTTTACTAATGTAGTAAAAGTTAAATGTCTCTCTAAAGATTAATTATTTTTTTGAACAGAGGGATATGTTTTTATAAAATTATAATGTGTGTCAAGATCTAAACTTTCTTTGCGTATTAAGCTTCAGAAGGAATTTCTGTTTACTTTACTTTAAATGATGTTATTTTAGTTGAAAATAAATCAGAATAATAAAAAAAAATTTGCTTCATGTGAAATTGTAATAATTGTTTTATAATTCATATTTTATTCGAAATATTTAGTTTCATTCTGATTCCCTATTCATTAAATATCGTAACATGTATAAATTCGCTTCAGTTTAAGCAGCACGTTCTAGGGGCTTCAGATAAAGTAATGAATAAATATATACTTGAAGGAGTTACACATACAAATGAATAACATAATAGGAATTTTCTAAAAGTAATAAAAAGAACCTACTATTATCATGAATTTCTGAAATATAGGCATTATATTTGATTTAATGAACACCTACATTTAAGTTTCTCGAGCAAAAATGCTCTTCAAATTTAATAATTTTAAAACATGAAAGGTATTTACTGAAATAAGTGATGATTCAATCTCTTTAGTTTCATGAGGAAGGAAAATGAATGATATGTTGGACAGTATTGTACATAATTTTGAATCAATCCTTTTTATTTTCTATGCGATAATAATTTTTATTTATAAATTTTACATAACTTTGTGTTAATTTCTATAATTTCATAAATTTATTTGCTAGTCATCACCAAAAACCAATGATGAATTTTAAGTAAGCATACTGAATAAGTTTACCGCAGATGATTTTAAAGGTATTAATTAAAAGTATTTATTTTTTGAAGTGTATGTAATGTGAGAATCATTTTCATAAATCATTAAATTCGTAAATGGGATGAGTATGTTCATCTCTCAAATTTCATCAAGGGATGAGTATGTTCATCTAGTTCACTGTTTACTCCATTATTTATCCTTCTGTATTGCAAATATAATGGCATATGAATCATATGAAACTGACTTTATGTAAAAGATTTTAAGTCGATATAGTGTTACTTTCCATTATTATTAGAAAGTTTATTATTAGATGTATTGAGTCATTAAAAAGTATAGAAAAAATTTATGAACTTGATCAGAATTTTTCTTTTACTGCTAATAAACTATGTTTGATTACGACTTTCTACTTTCATTTTATAACAATATTAAAGGTACAACTAATACTGCATTTTGTTACAATTATTTCGGAACAAGTTTTTGAAGAAGAAAATAATTTAATGGCATTTCTCTGAAGAGGAAATCATTTTGATTTTAATTCATATTTAGCATTTGTGTCTATTTTTGTTTTTTTAATTTAACGATAAATAACAAAAACAATTTTCATAAGCTATTTTTTTCTTAGTAAATAGGATGTATTCTAAGGAAGTATTTCAGCGTGGCTAGTCTTTCAATTAAAACGGTTGTTGTTTTATTTATGGGTACAAATCTTAAAAGATTTGAAGAATTCAAAAGGAAAAAATCTGATATCTCTTTGGAAACTTGTTACTTTATCACTCTCGAATCTCCTCACGAATCGCTAATTCACTTCCAAGGTGTGATTGCAAAGCTCAATGATAAAAAAAAAATGTGTTAATGATTCTCTTCCCTTCTTCAAAATTTATCACCAATTCGTGACTGTTCCCACAACAGAAGCAGCCGCCATTGCTGATTCTCCAGTATTGAACATTGAACCTTTTAGCATATAATTCTTTTTTTTATCTCCGAAATAGGCCATGCATGTCGAGTTCATTAATTTTACACAGAATTAGACGCACAAAAGGACCATTATGTATCTCTTATATAGTTTCGCAAATTTTTTCTTCATTTGTGTCCATGCATTGAATGAGATTCACTTCTATTTTGCGACTTTCCATTATTTATTGCTTGTGGTGAAATTACGAAAAAAAAGACAGGATGCTATACTAATTTACATTGGAGGAATTTTCGTAATAAAACAATTTAGTAGTTTTACATGCTTGCTTGTTAACTGCAATACTTTCTTAAGACACAAAAATAAGCAATGTAGCGTTGAAGATGCTACAACAGCTTCTATTTAACTGAAAATCTAATTATCTTGCTGTATAACACTATTGAATTTAGCACTAACTGAAACCAAATTGAAATTCATCAAATGGCAAAAGAAAGTATATTTGTCGCTACGTCAAATTACTACTATGTATTTTCAATTTATTTTCGACTCAAGAATACTTAAGCATTACGAATATTGGAATGCTTGTTATAAATTTCCTTCTTCTTATTTCTCCCAACTGAAAAGCAACCAAATCAGCCAATCACTTGGCAATTTTAAACTAAGTTCCAGCTTTGAGTTTGAACCTGAGTTGATTTTCTATTTTCTATGCCCTGCAATATTAATGGAATGGCGTTCGACTTTACGGAAACTCTAATGTGCATAGGTTTTCTCAGAGGGAAGGTGTTTTAGATTTGGGAATGTAATTCTGTATTATCCTTTTCTTAAGTAGAGATAAACATAGCAATATAACGTTTTATAATGTTTGTAATATAATGTGTACTAATTTCAAAGCTATATTATGTATGCTAAAGCATACATAATATAGCTTTGAAAACTCCTAAATAGTTTCTATTTAGTTGAAAATGTAACAGCTTGTTGTATTATAGTATTTTATTTAACAGACCCTTAATCAAGATTAAAATCATACCAATTGCAAAAGTAAAGATGCTTACATTGGATCACTTCTATCTATTTGCAAAAACTTATTTTTAATACTCGGGATTCTTAGACATTTAGAACGGAGAGTCTTCATTCTTGATTATCCTTTTAAGTTGAGATACTAAACAGCTGTCTATTTTGCCCAAACTGAAACTCACTCATTGGGCATTAAATGATTATTTATAGCTAAACATTTATTAATTAATGTATTTATGCTGTGTATTACCAAAGTGTCTGGACGTACATCAATGTAACAAAAAAATTCACTATCAATTTACAAGATGTCAATTTAAGGACTTTCTCCTTGAAAAGAGGACTGCTTATCAGGAATCAAAAGTACAAATTGAAGTTGGAATAAACCAAAGAAACTTTATTGTAGTATTAAAACAAAATATTCTTTTAAAATAAGTGTTGATACCTCAATAAATCTTATTTTTATTTATTTTCAAATGAGTTCAACAATTTGTCATGTAAATAAGATTTCACCTTTTAATAACAGAGCATATAAAAGAGATTGAACAACTAAAATATTTGTAAACAAAAAATTAAGAAAAAAGGCTCCGAAATTTTAATTAGAATGTAACAATTACATTTTAATTACTAAAATTTTATTTTATTCAGCATGAATTTAATAGAATTATGAAATAATAGTTACTTTACCCATTTATCAAAATATCGCTTCTTATTATTTAAATACAATATGAATGATGAAATTTGATAGATTGACTTTTGGGATATTTATAGCACTGTTACTTTTCGGAATATTATAGAAAATAGTTACTTTTACTTTTAAAACTAAAATTTCTGAAAACATGGTGAATGTGCATTTTAATTCAGTTCGGATTATATATATAGCTAATAACAATTGCCATTTTTAGCAAGTTTGCGATGTAATTTAGATAAAATTCGCACACATGCGTGTAAGCATTGCATTGTGTACTTTCTTTTTTCCTTTTCTATTTACAATTGTGATATTTAATATTAAATTTCTCTGTTCTACAATTTTGGGATTGACTTTTCCTGTATCTCGTTTAGCATTTGAAATAGAACCAATGACTTTAGAATTTTACCATTAAGAACCTGTAAATCATCTTGTCTTGTAGCTCATAACCATTTCTCTTTATATAGTGACATTCGTTTTGTCATATTAACTGTATATGTTCTAAAGTAAAGTTAGTGAAAAAGCTTTTTCCCGTGGTCATCTTATATGTTAAATATAGTCTTTTAAATATTTTCTTCAATAAAGAAAAAGTCTTATAATTATTTACAGTTTGTTCTTGCAAATGAAACAAATACGAAACCATTACAATATTTCTTTTTATTAAAAACTGGTTAGTAAACAAAAATTTATTATTCTATGTTCAGTTGTAACAAATAGAGCGTAGGCAATCCAGATATTTATATAAAGAATGCATTATCCAACATTTTCCGGCTTAGAAAATAAGTTTACGGAAAATTTAAAATTTTATTCAAGTATCGAATAAATTCGATCTGCCGAAATTAAATTGGTTGCCCTCTTGACTATGACTTTCATCAAAGCTTTACTAATATATAATAATAGATAATTTTGTTGATTCTATCCTCAAAGCTTCATTCGCTTATTACTGACATGTTATTAGTCCTATATATCAATTACCGGTATAGGCTCCATTTTAGATTTCGGATATTGCTCCCTGGCTCCTAATCAAATATCTGTTTAGTTCTTAGATGTTCGATTAGTTTAACAGGATATGAAAGAAAGACATTCAGCGGTGACTTGGAGACAATGAATTTTAAACTTACTGTTGAATTGATTTTGAAAGATGCCATACAGCAATGTATGCAGTGCCAATCTATATAGTTCCACATTTAAAGCTTTTTCATTCATTTCGTTATATTATTAGTAATATATATAGTGCTAAATGTGATTACATATTCTCTTTGAAATGATCTTAAGTGTTACCATACTCTTATCTGTTCTTAAGTGTGGTTTTGATTTTATATAAATAAATTAACTATCTCAATGATATTATAAAGTTATTCATTTTCATCAGAAATAATATCAAAACAAAGTTTTTTCATGGTAATTTCCTTTCATCACAATCTCTAATTCTTTTACTTTGAAAATTTTATCTGAAAATTTTAATGAACTGTTTAAATTATTTTGAATCATTGAAATGTAAATGATGAAAAAAATGTCCTATCCATAAGCATGTTGGTACATTTTATAATCTTAAGTAATGAGAATCTCCAAACATAAAGAAGACATTTTAAGATTTCTAAATTTTTTTATTTCATTTATCAGGAAAAAAGAAACCTTCAAATACTTATAAGTGATTACATAAAATATTAAGTTTCATATGGAAGTTTTATCCCAAAAAGTTAATCTTCAAATAATTCGTAAAAGATTATTTCTCACCCCTACATGCAAACACAAACATTGAAAATATGAATTGACTCCTGACGAGTCAATGACTAATTTACTTTTAATATTGATATTACCTAACCGCGATTATTTAAATTAAATGTAAATCATTTATAATGCACAACATTTGCAAGAAAAATATTTTTATTCATTTAAAATATTAAAACAAAGATTATGTTGACACGTTTAATGAATTTAATGAAAAGTTCACAAAAGAGAGGGATTAATCGATAGAAAATTACATTGCTGTTGCGAAATGTATTAAAATGCAGTTGAATGATTTTAAGGAATGTTTCGTTATAAAAATGGAAATAATAAATAAAGGCATAATATAGCTCAAAATTTGAACTATTAAAGTGTGAGTGTTTTCATTAATCTGAACACATTACCATTTTATACGAATCAAATTATTTACATTTTTTCTATCGGCAATATTTCGATTTTGATGGAATGTAAAGCTGTTGGGAAATAGTTCATGTCGAATTCATTGCCCTCAAATTTACAAAGCAAAGAGATTTACTTATCAACATTTGTCCTTCAATAAGTTAATCTGTAATGCTTGTTCCGAAAGAAATTCTAAACACATGACAAAGCAAGATTAATTCCGGTAAATGCAATGAGATTAGCATTTTAAATTAGGATATTGAAATGTTAATAGGAAGATTAACAATTAAGTATTCATTATGCTTGTTGTAAAAGATGCAGTAAAGTGTGCTGCACATTTCATATTTGAATATCTTATCAAAAATAAAACAACAAAATGAATAAAATAAAATGAAACTAATTAAAAAATTAACTTCTAAATAAAAATTAAAAGTTAAATTTTATCATAAGTCAAGTTAAACATAAATAAGAATATGAAATTTAATTTTTAATTATTTATTTTTTTCATGTTATTTTTGCACCGAAAATATTAAAAAAGATTCTGAGAACACATATAGAATTTATACACACTCACTGAAAAAAGAAACACTTCGCATAAAAGTTGTCTAAACATTTTATAGTGATTTCTCCATCACACAAATTCTTGAAAATCAATATTCAAGAAAATATTATATGTGTTCAAAATTCTGATTTTCAGTTCTAAAGTTAGACGTAATAATTTGAAAAATACTGGAAACAAATTATTCTGATTTCAGGATTTTTTAATATATTATGGACTACATTAAAGTTTATAGCAAAGGTAAAAATCTAAAAAAATTTTAAAAAAACCTCCAGATAGATGTAAATGCAAGAAAACGAAATACAAAATGCATTTCCTAAATGCTTAAACATGAGTAGAGTCAGATTAAAATAATGCCTTACCATAAGACAACGATGAGAAATATTTAGTATTTTTAATTCTTTCAATTTATTGCTCAAAAAATAATCTAAAATGTGATTGGGAGAGAATTTAGAATACAAGAAAATGCTTTCAAATGTTAAATAACGATATATTTTTGTGTAATTTTCTAAAATAAAATTAAAAATAAAAATGTATTATGTTAATTTGTGTCTTCCTTAAATTAATGCTAATATACAATGCTACGAAAATATTTTATTCAGGTGAAATATTTAGTAATATTTTTAGAGTAGGGAAATATATTGTTAGTTTTAGAATAAAATTCAAAGATAGTTCAAATAATGGTGTCTATTGGTTATGTAGATGAAACTATTGATATTTACTTATCAACAAATGTAACCAATGAAAATTGAGGGTATGCTCAGAATTAATTCAAATTTTTATTGCAAATTCCTCCATTATACGGATACAAAATAAGTGATTTAATACCAAAAGAATATATCATACTTTTTATTCGAAACTCCTACTAACACGCAACGAAAATTCTGATTTTACTATAGCAACTATAGGCCACAAAATTCTATGAAAATCAATGAATAATTTTTACAAATTAAATATTGCGTTTGCAATCTGCTCTTTTAAATGCATTTGTATATTTTTGGGGTTTTGAACCAGCTGCTAAATATTTATATGGTTGTGAGTGCTTTTTGTTTTTCTGCTAATCTCAGTTGACAGCTGATAATGAAAGCTTTAGAGATATTATTTTATTCTTATTTACTGAATTTATTTTCTTATTTTTCAGCAGTTTTAAAAAATAAGAAAATAAATTCAATAAGCAGAATATAATAACCTCCAGTTATTATATTCTACTCTTATTCAATTTACCTTTCAATATGTCAATTGCAGGTAATTCAATAAATAGTATTTACCAATATTAAGAATGTAATTTCTGTATACTAGATTTTCAGAAAATATTTCTTTATTTTATTTTTTCAATTTTCTTAAGGAACCAAATATTGCAAAAATAATATTTATTATAAATAATATATAACTTAATATTTTAAAACTTCTATGAAAATAACTTATCTAAAATAAAATATGTAAATTTACCCACTCTACTTTAAGCAGTGATTTTATTGAAGGAAATATTACTATTGAGGTATTCCATCTGTATGCGTCAATAAATGAATTCATTTGAACCTAGTTTAATAAAAGTAGAATTATGATTGATAATTTTGATTTTTCTGAAGGTATGGAAAATATATATAGCTAAGGTATACAATTTCTTTCAATAAAAGTCTGCCAAATTAATTAACTTAAAGACTTGTTTAACTTGTTAAACTATAGTTTGCCGTTAAACAATTAATTCTCGACGAAGACTATCTTTTGTCATTTACGTTTTTCCTGATTCATCTGACATAAGTATTTTTGAAAAATTATCCAAATAATAAAAGATTTTATGGGCATTCTTGTGTAATATTCTTATGCATGAATATATATATATATATATATATATATATATATATATATATATATATATATATATATATATATATATATATATATATATATATATATATATATATATATATATATATATATATATATATATATATATATATATATAGTATATATGATATATTATATTATATTATATTATATTATATTATTGTTTAAATGAGGTATGATACAGCTATGATTTCTTACGAAAATAAATAAAACTCAAGCATTTGTTAAATAAGATCAAATAGAGAATATGATATATTTAGTGGAAAAGAAAAAATATTATTCATACAGTCACCATCCTTGAATATAATCAATCAAGCATAAATATTTCTATTTAAAACCGCTTGAGAAATCAAATATTCTTTTTGAATTCCCAATAATGGGAATATAAATTTTCATATACGTTTCTTAGAAACTAATACACTCAATTATATTTTTAAATATCTACAGAGGATAACTTCCATTTATATTGCAAAAATATTATTTGTTTTTTGAATTTCCAGTTCTTATAAGCATTAATTTTCTAGTTTTTGCCAAGAATCTTACGCACCCATGCAGGGAATTTTTGTACTTAAGTAAAGATTATTGTTTTTATTTTCGATAATGAATTCTAGTCTTTAAATATTGTAAAAATAAATAAATACTATAAAGCAATTTTGAACTTAATTATGGATTTATAATATAATACCTATTATATATATTTACTGTATAATTATGTATTATTATGCAATATTAATTTTGTTGTAAAAAATAATAACATAAATGTTTCAAATTTATATATAATAAAATAAAACTGATATTAAACAAAAAATCAAATTATTTAATTTTTATATTAATTAATTTAATAATATGCTTAACTGAGGAATAAAATTTTAAATTAATTAAATTATATAGATAAGTACATTTTATAAAATTTTATTCAAAGATAAATATTATTTGGACTTATTTATATCAGTTATTGAAAACAGCAGATAATAGTTTCTTTGATGATAGTTTTCTCTTTCTATAATCATGACATAATCAAGATTATTTTTCTTGATTTTTAAATTGTGTGTGCTTAATTCATTTTGTAACAAAAGATGTTTGATTCAAGAAAAAATAAAGTTGATAGGATAATGAAAGCTGTTGGTTTAATAATTTACAAATATTTGTCTAAGACATTTTTATTTTTATACCACCAACAATACACAATAGAATTTTAATGGTGGCATGACACTCCTAGAATGTACAAAAATGTATACACCATCTTCAAATTTAAAATCTAAAATATCAGGCTTTATTTAATTTTTACGTACAACAATAATCAGGTTTTATGCTAGTTTTGAAAACAATTTATGAAAACTGTAAGTTCATTTGTACAAAAAATAAATTTTTTTATTTGTTATACAAATAAATTAAAAATATTTATTAAATTTGGGGAAATATATCTCTACTAAGAAATAAAAATTTTTTGATAGTTTGTATTAGTTTTTGGACCTTTAAAAGATTTTCATTAGATAAGAGAGCCAGTTTTAAAATAATTTGATACTTTTTTTATAACTAATATACCAAAGATTATCCAAATGATTTTTTAATTCAACAATAGCTCCATTAATTGGCAATTTTCAAACAATATACCCGTTTATAAGTGATACATGTATATAGTTGCAATACATCATTCATTTCAGAAATATTTAGCCTATTTAATTTACATATTCGCCATTATAAAATCAGAAAAAATTCTAAATAAGGGTTGTATATCTTCTAAATTTCTAAAGCGTTTTTTTTTTTGACTTTTTTTATCGTTTTACGATTTTTTTTTTCGCTTTGCATAACAGTGTTAACTTGATGGGGACCTTCAATTTAAAGCAATCTCCTTCCCTTATAACATCCACATTTGAGAAGTTGCGCATGTCAGTTCAGCTCTTTGTCACACCAACGAACTGTTAAACTGACATGCGTAACTGCTAAACAAAACAGTTACTATCCGAGAGATAGAACTTTCTGTTACTATCCTGGAGTGTTTCAATAATTTCCATCATGTAAATATCACAATTATGTGTTATGTAAACAATCATATAGTTATATATTTTGCTGTCGCCGAATTTTACAATTTTTCCTAAAATGTTTTTTGAGAAAGCCTTATTTCTACTATATATAATGTATCATGAAATTTTTCATTTTACCATCAATGAAATCAGTTTTACTTTTTTCCGCATATTGCATCAAATATCATCAAAGATAAATTAATTCAACTTGAAAAAATCTATACTGACATATTAAAAGAAATAAAACTTTTTTTATCACTTTTTCATAATTTTGTAAACTATCTGTATCCCTTAAAATAATTTTTTCTATTGAATGATTTTTTTGCCTTTCAATGTTTCAAATAAAGTGTTTGAAGATGAATTCTTTCAATTTTATTTCTCTGAGTTTTAATGATATAAGTTTATACTAATTTAATAAACTAGAAATCCTATTCAGTCAATAAAACAGGGAATAGATTTATTCAAATCGTTTTAAAGTTACGAGCAGTTTCTGTTTTATAACACGAGGAATTGTTTTTAGAATTGTTGTGTTCAAAGTTTTGGATTATCTACTTAATCTTATTTTGCTATGAAATCCAAATCAATTTTCCAAATAATTACTGATAACTCTTATGTTCTTATTGATTATTCCAGTACTATCGATATGATTTATATCTCTTCATTATATTTACTTCCTTGATTGGTAAAAAAAAACTTTACCAGAAGATACATTTATTTTACACTTTCTCTTAATTTAAAATTGTGAAAAAATCAGTTTCCGATTTCATTAACTGCAAAAACTTAATATTGTAATTTGTTTCGTGAGATTGCAATCGAAATACTCAAAGCTAAGTAATTAAATTATATAATATCACAGTGATTCTGAATATCATTAAAATCTTATATGTGTATAAAAATGTATATATAACTCTAGTTCGCATACAACAAACTACTCAAAATTCTGATTTAAGTTTAATTAATATCAAGGGAAGAAGTTATTTCATGAATTTCATTTTAATCCTCATAAAAATAAAAAAATCATCGTTTTGAAAATTAATGATACACACATTCTATAATGAATAAAAATTAATTTCTTCTGATTGATACATTTACAGAAGTAAAGTTACTCTATTTTCGTACTGTAGTTACGTATAATACAGCACAATAAATGTTGCTAAATTCCTTAAAGAAACTTTAATTCACTTAGGCACATTATTCACTTTAAAGGGTACTTAAAAAGAGAACTTTAGTAAATTAATACATTTCGGAATATAAATGAAAACTATTGTTACAAAATGTTGTGACAAGTTTTTACATGCAACTGATCAAAACAAATTTAATATTCCTCAAAAATTTATTACCTCTATTTTTTTCATTTCATTCCTGAAACATTGTTGATTATAAATTTTATATATCATTAAATAGATAATTGATATTTAAATATAAATAATTTCAATTATAAACTATATTCCTAATTGATGATTCATACTTTGTTCAAATTGATTATTTCTATTATTTTACTATTCCCAAAAATGATATTTTAAATCTAACTGGGTAAATCTAATTGGGTAATATTTACTAATCAAATTGTTTTACATATTTTACATATAGATCCAATGAATGAAAATATGAAACATTTCTAATAAAATTATTTTTTACAAATAAAATTTTTTAATTGAATCTGATGACTTTAACTATTTATATCATACTTAATCAACTTTATTTGCTTCATTGTCATCATTGTTTTACTTATTAATAATAACATGTATTATTCTTTTACTGAATGCTTATGAAAATGTTCGATTTATATCATCAAATTTAAAGTTACAATCGTTAAATGTAATTTAAATAAATTATTTTAAATATGATTAAATCTTGAAATTAAATTACTTACTACAATTAAGAGTTATTTTAAATAACATTAGAAAAAATTCTTTTTCTTTAAATTAAACGTTAATTTTAAAAAATAAAACATGAAGCTTGTTACAAATTGACCTAATTATTAATTTTCCTTTTTAAACAGTTTGAAATTAGAATTGTTTTGATTAAAACTAGTGAATAGAGTTTTTAAAAAATCTTCTATAGTTGTATCTTCAAGAGAATAAAAAATACTATTTTGTTCTACCTTGGCAGCAGTCAATAGGGTTTATATTTCATTTAATAGAATTGTTTTGATTAAAACTAGTGAATAGAGTTTTTAAAAAATCTTCTATAGTCGTATCTTCAAGAGAATAAAGAATACTATTTTGTTCTACCTTGGCAGCAGTCAATAGGGTTTATATTTCATTTAATTCTTATAAAATTATAAAAACATAACCTTAAAGTCACAAATTTTTTCCAGCAATTCATTTTGTCAAAATAATAATTTTTAATTATTTCAGATATTTTGTCAACGTTTCTCAATAGGATATCGGAAATTAAATGTTGAAAGAAAATATTGAAGACCTCCAATATCAAATGGCAGAAATCGAATGATGCTTAAAGGCATGTGTCAGTAAAAGTGCTTATTAAAACCTCACAAACTATAGTCTTTCAATTGCATTGTTTAATACCATTTATTCGAAGGAAAACGCAAAAAATGTTTTTGACCTGACGATGACATTGTTTCTGTTTTGTGGGCAGAATTTCTCTGGTTTCGTAATATTTTCCGATTTTCTAATGATTCCTTTCAACAGAAATGAAGAGAGATAAATTGATTTTTGAAATTTATCATTTGGTCACGGACTGAGAAACTGAGATCATTGTAATTGATGTATGAAGTGAAAACTGAGGATCTTTCTTTTACTAATTTTGATACGCTAATTTTTTTATTAGAATCTATTTTCCCTATAGCTAAATAAAGTCGGGCTTTTCCTACAATTAAAATGTGTTTTTCTCTTCCTAATTTTAATTAGCATTCAGAGAGGAAGTTTTGAAATTAACCGAATAAAAGAAACTATGATAGGTTTGTGTTTAAAAATAAATATTCTTTTTTAAACATTTTTTATTTTCTGATTTACAAGCTAGTTGATGGCTTTAAAAATATAATATTTATTCGGTCAATAGTGTAAATGCCAGAAGCATGGTGTCCAAAACGAGGTAATTCTTTTCTTATAACATTTATTCAATTTTAATCATGTTAATTAAGAATATAATTATGTATATTCTGTATATTATTCAGTGAGTTTTTGTATATTATACGAGATGTAAATAACGGTAATTTGGCTGCTACTTGATTAATACGAAGTGATTTAATTTAGTCTTTCATTCAAAAGCTTTTTTAAATTGTTATGAATCTAAGATTGTTTTAATTACCTTAAATTCAGATATTCATCATTAAATTTATCATAAAACACATTTTTAATTAAAATTATTTTAAAGTATTAAAAAATTAAATTTTACATCAAACGCGTAAATTTGTGAGAAGAAAATTATTTTAGTAAAAATTCTATAATTTGAGTTTCAAATAAGGAAAAAGAGTTGTTCATACTAAAATTAATTTAATTAATTAATAAAATTAATTACTTATTCACAATGTGCACATATTTACTTTCATTTACAAAAAAATGGGATTCTTTTTTAGACATAAATAAATAAATTTTTTGAATAAACTTTACAAAAATATTTGGGAAATTTAAGCTACATTTTAAGAAAGTATATTTATAACTGATTTACTTCAACTGAACAGTATAAAATACTTTTAAAATTTGCCTTAAGCAGCCGAGTCTAAGTTGAAGGTTAAAATGAGTAGAATTCATGAAAATAAGGCGTAATTAAATTAATTGGTATGCATTGCTAGTATCTGATTGACAGGTAAATTGTTTGATACCTATTTTAAGGCCATATAATATCTCATCATTTGAATTTAAAGTGATACAGGATGAGGAAAGTTAAGAAAAGTCTTTATTTTGTTATTAATTTAAAAGTGATTACTTTTATCGCTATTATGGTATAATAATGCTTATTTTTCTTATTACATTGAGAATTCAAATTTTGTTTTTAACATTTTTGCTTTATAATAATAAAGTGAATAATTTAAAATTATAAAAAATAAAAATGAATAATTTTATACTTTTAAATTTTTTTCTAAATGTTATAAACTTTTTTAACAATTCTTTTTATGGCAAAATAATTCTAAAATAAAAATTGGAACTATTTGAAGAAAATTACATTTAATTAATGACTGAAGAAAATTTCAATATTTGCAATTAATATTTATACACCATTAAAGTAGATGTCAATATTTCTTGCATTTCATTTGAAGGGATCATTCTTTCTTAAATGGTGCTGCAAAATATCAAAAATTGAGAAAAATATAAAAATGATTTGATAAAAATTACTATGAAAATAATAAGTAATCTTTACATTTGGTGATTTGTACTTGGTACAGTAGTGTCATTAATTAAAAATTTTATGTTATTATTTTTATCACGCATAGTACAAAAATAAGAAATATGGAGGTTTCGGTTTATGATGTGCATAAAATTCTTTTGAATTTATTCTTTGTTAATCCTTTAGCTAATTTTTAATTTAAAATTAAATATGTTACTATTTGAAAATTTTTAACATTTCTAATATTAATATTTCTGTAGTGTATAAGAAATTTGGAAAAAATATAAAGAAGTATTTATGCTTATAATTTATAATTATAAATGCATTATAATTAAATAGTAGGGGATAATTCATTATATAATTGAAGTGTATTATCTATTTAAGGGAATGCAACAAATACAATAATCATCTCCGACTTAAATTACTTTGTTTAACAATAATTTAAAATTAAAATTATCCATCTTCTTCACATAACCGTACTATACTTACCTTTTTTGGCCATTAATTAGCTTATTTTCTAGCAAATTTTACACGTACTGTGTAAGATTTGATGTTTTTAATCAAACACATTTACAAAGAAAAAATTTAGTCAATATTAGATTGATTTTTTTAATTGTTATAAAATGTAGAAAAAGTCTAAAGAATTCGATCATTATTGAATTATTATAATTTCAATTGACTAAAGTAAAAAAACTTGGTTAAAGTAAAAAAAATATTAATGAATTTAAAATCATATCAAAAGAAATATGATTAGCCATAGTTATAAATCAAAAGAATAGAGTTGAATCATAATTTGCAAGCGAATTTTAATTGTTATAAAAGCGAATTTTAATTGTTATAAAATGTAGAAAAAAGCAAGCGAATTTTAATTGTTATAAAATGTAGAAAAAGTCTAAAGAATTCGATCATTATTGAATTATTATAATTTCAATTGACTAAAGTAAAAAAACTTGGTTAAAGTAAAAAAAAATATTAATGAATTTAAAATCATATCAAAAGAAATATGTTTAGCCATAGTTACAAATCAAAAGAATAGAGTTGAATCATAATTTGCAAGCGAAATTGAATATTATATAAGATTTTATCAAAATAATATTAAAGGTTGAATAAGACAAAAATTGGAAATGTTGAAGTGAATAAAGATTAGATAAGTAGAGTTGATTAAAAATTGGAAAGGTAGAACTAAATGTGCTATTATTTTAAGCAATTTCTATCAAAAAAGTTAGAGGAGTTTTTTGTTCCTTCTTTAAATTTTCAGACAAATTATAATTAATTTGCAAATTTTGCTTTTTCTGTTTGTTTTAAATATGCTTTTTTAGAAAAACGTTATATATTTTTTCTAAAAAGTTTGAATCGAGTTATGTTGCCTTAGGTTTTAATATATAATAGCTGTCTTCATTCTAAATAGAGAAACATTTGGCATATAATTTTAAACTTTGTTATGTAATAAAATTTATATCTTATCAACAACATTATTTGCATGTAATTTAAGAAATATTTGCAAAACGTTTATACGACAAAAATGTGAAAAAAATGAATAACTTCAAAGAAGAAATGAAACTAAAAAATACTCTATTTTCTAAACATTTAGAATTATACTTCTTAATTTATGAAAATAGAGTAGTTAAAAAATGTATAACAGGGAAATATTATTTACACATTATTACTGTCAATTAAATTATTATAATTGAGTGTGTGCTGAAATAGTGAAATCAAATATATATATGTAATTGATAAATTACTGTCAAAACATTTATAAGCAAAACTAGAAATATTATTATTAATTAAATAAATAAACTTTGTTCCATAATATTTTTCTTTTAATAAAATCATCAATGAAAGCGTATTCTTTAAAGAACAAAATATCAACGGAAAAAACATTTTATGATTATAAATCATGGTATTTCGTTTTTGAAATTTGAATGTTAATAATTAATACTTTATTGTTATGTTTTTTTATTATTAGTTTAAAGCTTGAAATTTATTTGGTTATAATTTTTTATAAAAAGGAAAGTTCTATTTACTAACAAAAATTTTCTCTTGGGATAGTGCCTGTCAATAAAAAAATTTTGTAAAAAAGAAATTATTTTATTAATTTGGAATATAGATAAATTTTCGAATGGTGCATTTTTTCTCTAAATGCTGATGAAACAATGAAATGGTAACAAAATTTATGAATAAATTGTATTTTTATTAATAAATAACACATAGAATTATATTTAAAAATAAAACCCGTGTTAATGAATTATCAAAATAATAATAATTTTAATTAACAAAGGAGTAAATTTTAAAAACATTTTCAATATTTTATTGTTAAGAAAATTAAAGAGAGGCAGTATTCTTAAATGTTATTAATTTAATAAATCTTGAAATTTTTAATATTCTTCAATGACTAGTTTTACTGAATTTAAAATTTGCATTGATATATTTATAAAGAAATTTAATTAAATAAAAAATTTTGAGATTATACTTTTAAAAATTACCATTACGTACTTTATTATTTTCATACAATGAAGCATAATAAAATCTTTTGGGCTCGATTCATATTGAAGATTTTCAAAGTATTTATAATTTCATGAGTGCCCAGTAAATGCTTATTTAAAATTGATTGATACACTTTACAGCGAAAAATTTCTATTAGGGTTAAGAATCTAAATATCTTGAAATCCAAAATGTATCATAAAAGTTTTAAGGGTTAAGAAAATTTCTTGAATCTCGAAAACATATCTTACATTAAAAGAACAATTGCTTAAGAAATAAAAGAATGAATTGGGTATCTTTCATTTTAAAATAATTTGAATATTTACTTTTTCATAATTTGTTATGCTGATTTCATTTTAAAATAATTTCAATATTTACTTTTTTCATAATTTGTAATTTTTTTTAAAAAATTTATTAAAACTATATAAATTTGAAAATATGTTTCTGGTATAATATGGAAATATTTAATTTAAAGTTTAACAAAATTTGGATGATAAAAGCACAGACTGATGATAGATTTTAGGATTTTTTGACGCACGCTAGTTTTGTTTAATATCCAAGTGCTGAACTATGAGATTATAATAAACTAACATTAGAAATGATCATTTGAAGTTAACAAACACTAACTTTAAAATTACACTTAGCGACTTCAATTTAAGCGTAAATATAGATATTCATAATCAGGAATTCTTATACCTTAAACATGTAGCATACTGTACACCTTTACTGAAATTTATAGTAAAGCGTTTTTGATTGTTTCAATAACAAATTGTAGGAATTACAGTAAAACTATTCTATTTTTAATATAATAATCTTAGTATATAAAATGAATCCCATAATGTTTTATTCAATGAAGACTTC
Organism: Latrodectus hesperus; assembly: GCA_037975125.1. Taxonomy (NCBI): domain Eukaryota; kingdom Metazoa; phylum Arthropoda; class Arachnida; order Araneae; family Theridiidae; genus Latrodectus; species Latrodectus hesperus. The sequence continues at coordinate 74,553,046 of CM075850.1, read as the reverse complement.
AAAATCATATGCAAATTGATAAAATATAATTTGGGGTTTAGACTCTATTTCTAAATTTATTAGGAAGGAAATATTATCCAAAGGTTTTATAAATTTTATGTTTTTAAATTCGAGTTTATAAAGCTCAAATTTTTACTGTTTTGAAGAAAACATCATCAGTTACTGAAAAATAGTAATATGAATATATGAATGAGAATTTAAAATTAAAATTTAAATTGTGCACCAAAGGAAGTTATTTGGATGCGGAAGTACTCGACAATTGAAATAGTTTAAAATCCAAGAGGAAAGCAATTAGAGTAATTATAATTGAAGAATCCTTTAAGATTTTGCGCTTTAAATCATCTTGAATAAAATTATTTGTAATGGGATAATTCATTACAGCATAGTACCATTTTGGTTCTTACCATAACACCGGAAGAGGAAGAAATATAAACAAACCACATTATTTTTTGCACTCACAAGAAATCATTTTTGTTGTATGCTAAGCAAACTAAAGAGTTAAGTTTTTCTCTCCCAATTGCCGCTAGCATATGTGATCCATGAATGACAACTTAACAGGAAAGTCCAATTATTAAAAAAAAGTCGCAAGAGAATTCTTCTGTCGTAAATGACAAAAAATCTATTTTGGATCTGTGAGCAACAGGAAGCATACCATATCCTCTCACAACACTTCCTCCAAAGTGGAAAAAATATTAGCCATCACCGAGCATAACTAAGATTTATTTCCTGTCTGACGATCATTCAAGGAGAATAGAATTCTTCTTTTGATATATGGAAAATCTTCTCTGGTGTTTGAAATGTTTTGTGGAAATTTTACGTCAAAATTTTTATTCAGAAAGAAAAGGCAACATAAATTGAAAATAATTCATTTTAAAATGAAATAGAATGTAGTAATCAAAATGGAATGGAAATTGTATCTAGAACTCAAGAGAACATTTATCATGTTAAATTACTTCCGTTTTGATATAGATAAGAAATTTGGCATTTCCTTTTTAATTAAAAACAAAACGAAACGATCAAAAATTATTTGTCTAAGTTATTTCAAATATTCTCCCTCTCTTTTAGTTTAGTTAAACATTTCAAAACATTTTTCGGTTAAAATAAGAAAATACTTCCGTATTGAAATTTGTGTATTCCTTTTTAATTTTGTTTCTTGGTATTACTACAAACTTGAATTAAATTAACACTATAATATCAAATATATTTTGAAAGTAATAATTAAAACAATAAAAAATTACAAAAGTATTATAAATGTGACTAACTCTTACTAAAAGAGATTTTTTGATATAATCAACATATACTTATTTTTCTAAGATTAATTATAAGTGTTAATTTAAAAGGATTTTAAGTAAATTAAAGGAAAAATTCAAAACACTATATAAATATTTTTTATTCTTGATGACTCAGAAATTTAATCAAGATAAGACACCGCTTTTTAATAATCAATAAATAAGTAACTTTCATTTTTATGACGTAAAAATAAATTAATCTTTTCAGTCAAAAAGTTATTCCAATTTTAATTGTGTATAAGTGGAAATAGTATAAGAAAGAAATATGAGCGTACAATGTGTAAATGCGATAAACCTTTTCAATAAAATGCTGAAAAATTAAATAAATCAAATTTTTGCTAAATCCCATTATAGTGCCTAGTATTCTGTATTATTTTAATCAAGATAACCTATATTTGGCATAAGAAATTTATTTTTTATTCAAAACAAAAACCAAACGAATTATACAAAATATACGTATCGAATTGAATCGAGCTATTAGATTTAAGGGAATATATTCAATTGATGGCATGTAAGCAGTATATAATAAATAGCTTTTAGTATTCTTCATTCAAAACCAATAATTCTAGGGGATAGTTTTCTCGGAATCATGGAGTCAATTTTTATTTCACTCAAACACCAAAATATATCTCAATGAAGTAAAAATTGAAAAAAAAAGAAATGTGACTTGTTGATTATTTCTGATGACATTACAAGCATTTTAAAGCCTTTAGATGTGTGTATAAATAATCTATTTGAAGCTAGTTTGATATATATATCCAATAGAAATTACATTGAGAACAAAGAAACTTTGTTGGCGACAGCGTGAGTTTGTTCCAAAAGTGGGGCATTGCCTTTTCAGTACTGATCAAATTCACAAAAAATTGATATAAAATGCTTTCAGTATGCAAATTATTCGAAATTTCAATTTAAAAGAAAACTAGAATTTCTAATAATCTTGAATATACTCCTCTTTGTGACACTGACTGCGAGTGAGATTCTAGATGGCTTAGTGAGGACAGAGAATCGAATTATGATTATGGTGAAATGGTGGATAATGGGTGAATTTGATTACTTACAAACAAGCTATGTTTTACTACTATTTTCTGTAAGTCTTTAATGGCTTGTAAAACTATAGTAACTTATTATGTCTGTTTAAATCTACAGGACACATGTGCATGTTATTTTGAAATTGATGATTTTTCATCAGCGAGGAAAAATTTCGGTTTTTAGCTGTGTACTCGTATGTATGTACAAACACACACATTTTATATTTATGGCCACCATATGTCATATCACGCACCATCAAAATAATGGCCTAAAGCTCCCATGACATACAACATAAGTATGAGTAACTTTCATAAAGTTTCAACATATAAAGCACACTTACATATATCATTCTTAATTAAAATTATTAACTTCTTTAAACTTATTTCACCTCAATTTTTTGGACTTAAAGTTTTGAATTTTGTGAATTTAGAAACACATGGATAAATTATGGATTATTCCTAAAAACAAATTTTAGCAATATTTTTAAGTACATAATGACAGAATCTCTTTTTGTGTTAATGGAAATATTTATATTTATATAAATATTAGGGTTAACTATGCCCATCTAACAATGAATCAAACAATAGCTGTTTCAAAAATTTGTCATAAAGAAATTTTTATATTATCTTATCAGAGCTCAAAGAATTTTTGCGCCAAGTGATTTTGTTTTGAGAATATTTTTGATTACATACATAATTTTCTTTATTTGAATTAGCTTTTTCTCATATGTTTTTTTTCTTCTCATTATTTCATTTCTAATGTATTCAGAGCTTAATTTTAAATGGTTGACAAAAAATCCTTATTAGTTTATTAAAACATCAGATATATTTAAATGTTTCGCTATCAATCCTATCTTTTATCATACAATTTCATTTCTATGTTTTTATTCTTATTAAGGTATTTTTTACACTTATGAATCAAAAACAGTGCCTTTCATTTTGTTAAGATAAACTAATAAGAAGAATTGAACTAATTTAAATGCAGTTCACAAGTGGAAAATGATCACATATTTAATGGAAAATGTTATCAGTAATAAGGATTACCTAAATTTATTATGAATTTAAACAGCATTTAAAATATAGGACAATTTTTTACGTTTACTTAAATTTCTTTTGCGCCACATTCAGCAAAATTTATCGGTTCCAAAATGTCAAACGTTGTTATTTAACAACATTTACTTTATTATTAATGGATAATTCTTACATGTTGAATAATAATATAATATCTTATGTAATTTTAATTTTACAAATAATGATGAAATTATTTAAAAAAAAATTCAAATGTTCTAGAAATTAATAAAGTTTTTCAAATTTTCGGCACAGATTCTGTATTATCTAAGGTGCCAAATTCTGAGTAAGGTGATTTTTTTGGCGAATTTCCTTATTAATCTGACAACTTGGTTTTTATTACGTAATAGAGATGGAGAGCTATAAGAATTATGAAGAAAATTCTATTTTGGCGACCCTAGTAATTACATCATCTCAAGACGTTAACTTGCTGATACATTAACCAATACATTAACTTGCCGTTATTTATTTGTTGTCAAATAATTCAGAATTTGGTATGCTGCATTATACGGCATCTGTGGTAAATTTTATTATATTACACCTAAAATTTATGATTCCTTTCCAACATTTTAGGTAAAAATAAACAGATTGGTTCATCCTTGAAAATTAAGGTCAAATCACGTAGATATTATGGTAAATAAATAGTTACACATTTATTAATTTGATAGATGAAAATTCGGGTATTTTTTAATTAAATCTACATTTTTAATCAAAGAAAAATTTCTTTTGTATATTAAAAAACCATTACATTTTATTTTAATGTGTATTAAATTAAATAATTTTAGTTCAACAAATTTATATCAAGAATTTCTAAGTTTTTAGTGATAATCTAAAAAGAATTTTTCCATGTTTTGGAAAACTAAAAGAAATATGAATACATAAAAGAAAGGATATATTTAACTGGATAAAATTTCAAATCTTCTCTGTGTCAAAATTTAAAATAGTAAATGCATGTAATTGTATGAAATTGTATTATTTTCAAACAAAATATTGCCTAGTTAGTGAAACAATCATAATTTCTTTGATGCAACATGTAATTTTGCATTAAATTGCTTATTATTATTTTAATTGCTATTAAAAAATTTCATATACATAATACTTAGGTAAAACACTGTTTATTTGTAAAGAAAGTCATTTGAATACTATTTCGTATTAGGAAATTTTTGATACATTACTATGTTTGGAATCCTAGACATTGCTTAAATTAAATATTGTCTCTATTCAGTGAACAAGGAATAATGGTTCTTGACAAGCATAAAATTGCCTCAGTACATATCAATAAAATTAATTGATAAATTTTGTAATTACATTAGATTTGTATCAATACATCAAAACACATTCTAATTATTCAAAAATAAAAAAAATGATTGAGAATGTAATTGCATCTTCTATAAAGGAAATAATTTTTTTGTAAATTTACCGCGTTCACATGAGTGCATAAAACACTTCTTCTAAAGTTTTAGTTAAGTAATTTATTACTGAGATTTTGTCTTTTATATCTTGGGTCTTGTTAACAGCAAAGTAACAAATTTTTGATAAGGAAAAATTTAATAAATTTTCGGATACATTTATATAGATACATACATAAGATACATACATACATACATATATATATATATATATATATATATATATATATATATATATATATATATATATATATATATATATATATATATATATATATATATATATATATATATATATATATATATATATATATATATATATATATATATATATATATATATATATATATATATATATATATATATATATATATATAATAAATATAAATATACTTTATTAAAGAAATGAGTAAAAAATGAACTTTTGAATGATTATTACAAAATTAGTTAAAAGTGATTTAGTGGCCATAATGTACTCAATCAGGAATAATTTCCTACTTCTTCAGTTAATAAGAATAAAGTTGAATTTTTTTTAATTTTCATAATGTACTTTATTTTATTAGTAAATCATAAAAAAATGAAAGTAATTTTATGTTTTTAAATAAAATTGTTTTTTAAGTACCTTCACTTCTTTTAAATATTTACCAATTTATATAGCATTCTTTTTCTTTAAAGGGATTGGTAAGCTATGATACTTCTTCTCAGCTTTGAAATTACATCTCAAAATTATGAAGGAGATGGATGAAACAAAAATATTTGAGAAAATTATTATTTTTTTAGCTCTCAGGCAAATATGAATGTCACCAAATAAAAATAATTAATCAGTCTGGGTAATTTTTATTGCATATATTATAAATAATTGTTTTTATACGAATTGCTCATTTTTTGTTAATTAGTAACAGATTTTTAGTTGACGACAATTTCAGCAGTTCCTTTATTTAGCACAATTAAAAGTATATATGCTTTATTATGGCACAAAGTAAATTACTTTATTAATGCAAGGTATATAGTCTCCATTATAAAGTATGTATGTCTAATTATAAAATAGTTTTATTATCGTAAAATTTCCACATTTTGCACAAAAAATTTAAATTCTCTTTGGTAGTTGGCAGAAATTGATTTATTTCCATTGATGTAAATTAACAAGTGCTCTCATGAACAATGTTATTTCTGTATCTTAATTTCATTTTTTATTCGCATTTTAATTTTTATTCATAAAAAATGTATGGGGTTGAAAATTATCATTTTAAAAATATTTTGACAACTAGAAAACAAATCCTTAGTGTTTTCCATTTAATAAAGTATATTTTAACAACAAAATAAAATAAAGTATGTTATAGTAACTAAATCTTTAAGGTGATATATGAATTCGAAAATAAGATCCATACAGTTAATAAAGTTCTATTAGAAAACAATAAGTTATTATTTTCAATTTTTTCAGATATTTTTCTAGGGAACTTGAAAAATAACCCTTTTATTAATTTTTTTACTTAATAACATTTTTAATACAATTTTATTAATGCAGCAATATATTGTTCACACATTCAGACTTTTTGGCTTTAAAGCTTATAGATCACAATTCTCATATAAAGAGTGAAATCTTCCCACAAAATTCCTAAAACTTCTATCTTAGAAAAAGGTAAAAAAAAAAAAAAAAAAAAACAAACACACACACAGATGTAAGTACTTTAAGATTCTCAATATCTTAGCCCAACATTTGAGTGAAATTTTTAGCTGTATTTTTAATAAAATGCATAAATATTTTTTATAAATCAAATGTAATTTAGGGTATCCTTTATTGTTACGCATGTTAATGTTTATTATATTATTTATAAGTATTTATACTTTCAGTATTATTATAGTTTGCATAATTCCAAAATGATACAATTTAGATCTATCTGAAATAAAATGTAAATTAATTAATAAAAAGGTAAACAAAAGAGGGTTGACTTGAAAAGTAAAATTCTTACATTTGTTTGTTGAATTTGTCGAGTAGAAGAATACACTGTAATTGCCATATTTCTATTTCTTCAGTAATAAGAAATTACATTTAAAATAACAGTGGAAGTAGTAAGATTATCACCCTATTTTCTCTTATTACTAAGTATCAATATATTCTCCATTGACCTTCATATTTCCTCGAGCAAAAGGTAGGACATCAAGTTTAATACAGTGGAATATTTTTATATTTAAAATAAGTATTTTTGAAAAATAAATGCACTCCAAATATTGCTTTTAAGGACTCGTTTTACTTACTGGGATTTTAAAAATGTCGGTAAAATATTTCAAAAAATGGCCTATTAATAATTTGATAGTGAGTAATTGAAAATAACAAGTAACGAAAAATTTTCGAATTATCATAGAGCATTCGTTAACTATTATCAACTACAATTAATAAGTATTTTAAAAGGTTTATTGCGTGAAACATAATAGCGTTATAAAATTATTTGTTACTTATTTAATCTATGGCATTTCCGTCTCTATTAATTCTTATACTCCATTCCTTTTGCTTACTACTGTTCATACTTCATGACAATTTCATTTTGATCATCACATTGTATGCTTTGTCGCTCAAATATTCCAAGATCAGGAAAATGCTCTTGGAGTCCTTGCGCAGTGGATACTTTGAGCCGCTTTTATGTGGTATGCAAGTCAATGGCTTATGGGACTCAAGCTAAGTCAGAACTCCATCGTGTTTTCAGAGAATCCGATACCTTCAAGTACATAAAAATCTGAAGAATTAAAATGGCTGATCATGTTATTAGAATAAACAAAGGACTTTTAGCACATAAAATATTCTTGGCCAGGTCGTTTGGAACCAAACCAAGGTTCTAACGCAATCTTAGATAAGCTGACTGCCTAGAAAGGGAGATCAATTAAAAGACCATGGCCAAAATAAAAGAGGCCGGAAGAAAAATTCTTGAGAAATCTAGTATTCATATAGGGCTGTCTTGCCACTGAAAAAAGGATTAAGTTGTACTAACAAATAATTATGGCAGTAGTACATTTTTTAATTCAGTTTTTCATTTAAGCAATATTAAAAATACTCAAAGTTGAGTGAAAAATAATCAAAGTTATGATTAATAAAATAAAGTCATTTAAAAAAAAATTGTGAATTATGAAAATACTTTCTGGTGTAATAATATATTTATAAATCAATTCTTTCATTACGCCATCCTTTTTTTGCAATGTATAAAACAAATAATTAACAATTTGCAAAAAATAAAGTAATTAAAACACCATCTACTTAAAAATATCAATTTAAATTAATTCATGAATTGTTGGTGTGAGCTACTGTAGTTTCTATAAATGATGGTGTGAACTACTAAGCATCTATAAATAATTTGCTTGGTTATGTCAATCTTTTTTTATCAGATTGATTTGATATTTGATTATAAATTTAATTAAATGTGAGAAAACAAAAAAAAAACTTTTGTGATAGATCAATTACAACCACATTTTCCTATAATCAATTAATCCTAATAATTAAGTAATTCATTAATAATTATAAGACACTTCAAAAATTTAGAATGTATCTTAACTGTGATTAATGGATAGCGAAACTATAAATTATCAAATGCAATAAGAATGTACTTTATTTTTTTTGCATAGCTAATAAAATTCCTTAATTTTCTTTAAGAAAAGGATTTTCAAATTCAGAATGTAATTTTAACACAGTCCTTAAATTATTTCAAATATGATAAAAAAAAAAGAATTTAAATTTATCCTTATCATCAATATTCATTTTAATAGAAATTATTGCATTTACACGGATTTGTTTTTCAGATATTTATTAATATTCAATTTCCCCGTAGAGACTTATTAAGTTTAATTTCTTAAACGTGATCTTTATTGACTCGGCTGCTCTGGAGGAAATAACCTCGCATCCCAATGAAATTTATGGAACTTTTATTTCTTCCAAAGTGTGCGAAGTTTTCTCGGAACATTAACCTCTATTTCATGGATTTGCATCTCTTTGCAACAACTTACCGCTCGAAATGCAACTGACGGATTTAATAAACCACTTGAAATTTACTACTATTTCGTTCTTTATTCCGGTTGAAATATTAAGTCTCCTTCTGAATATCAATGCACCTAGTGGACGCGGTTTGATAAATAAAAACGGTTTTTATTTGGTGTGGATTTGAAGTATAATAAAAGCAAAAGTTGTTTATTGTTCCCAATCATACCTCAAGGTATTGATAATTCGCATTAGTTCTCAGGATTGTGATTCACAGGTACTCAAAAACTAATGAAATTAACTTTGGAGTATATATTATAATATATAGGGAAGATGATTTTATTCTGCTTCGGTTTTTACAGTATTCACCATTTGACGTGATCCCGATAGTAAATTTTAATCATTTTATTTATTTTCTAAATCATTTTTTGGAAAAGGAATTATACATTGATGTTTAACGATTCAATAACTTTTACGATTTTGAAGCATTTTAATGCATAATTATGCAAATTTAATTTTTTTTAAAGCGAATGTGAATCATGAAGAAATAAACAAGAATTCAAGTATGGAATTTGAATATAAATAGTCTCGGAAAATATGAACTTCCTTTTAAAATATGCAAATGAGATTTTTAAATTTTTGAGAAATCGGATATTTATATGTATGTTAAGTAATTTTCCAAGCAATCTGATAGAGAGATCACTTAATGAAAATTTTCTTGGGGAATTCGGACTCAATATTTAATTTACTGTAATTAATATGCTAAAATAAAATTAATTTTATACATTTTATTAAATAAAGGATTTTACTATGGTATTAAGTTGTAAGGAAAGATTATGTTTTTAAGAATTTCTGCTGATATTTAATATATTTTTATATATTGTTTACATTATTTAATTCCTTTTTCAATATTTCTTTCATTATAATTATTTAATTATTTTTGTATATTTTATTTTGTTTAAATTAGAAAATTTGTAATTATAATATTTTACAGCTTGAAAAAAATAAAGTATCATGTCAATATATTTTTAAGAATCAATCTTAACATTTATTCAGCTATATTTCGAAATATAAGGACTATAGGAGAAGAGTATAATACAAAGCATACTTTAATAAAAAAAACAGCAGTGTGTGTAATAGTATTGAACGCTTGACAATTTGAATAAATTTTTTCAATCAATTAAAAAATATGTGAATGGAACAATTTTTATAATTTAATTGACTTTCTCTAAACAAGCATTTCGGGATGTCAAGGATATTTAATTTGAACAACAAATTGAACAGTTGACGATTTTGCTTGTCAATAATGTATTTACCTTGAGGCAAGCTTCCAGTTTTATACATTAACCTCTTAACTTTGATTATCAGATCGGAAACCTACCTGTCTTTTTAAAGATACTTTTTTATAATATTTCCAATCTTAAGATTTTTTTGTGTTTTGACATTTTTTTGAAAGCGTGCAAAAGAAAACAATGTGATTTTGCTATCTGACAGGGTAATTTGTCAATTGGAAAAAATGGAAGCTCTTATTTATTTAAATTGATTTTTCTTTGATGATGAAACTGTTGCAAAAAATAATTTTTGCAAATAGCATTAAATAAAATTGCATAATTTTATGAGAGTATCAGCAACTTTTTTAAAATTTTTCTTTCATCTTTGCATACAATCATATCATTTTCAATTTTCATTTGCAATTCTTTTAAAATTTTCTTTCATATTTAAATACATTTATAACACGATCAATTTTTAGCAGAAGAATTTAATTTATTTTCTTAAAATTAATTATTAGACATAAATTAATTATTAGACAAAAAAGCAAAAAGTGTATTGATGAATTGATAAATATAATTTGTTATTTAAGCATAAAGAAACAACAAAATATCAAAAAGCACTTTTTTCTCTGCATTCGCTATCGTAATATAATCCAATGAAATTAAAAAATAATTTAATCTATCAAAACTAAAATAGAAATTTATTTATTAACAGGATTGAGAAGAAGCCAATAAATTACAATCAGGAATTATATGGGGGGAAGATATTGGATTCTCTATACACTTTTCCGTATTAAATATTTCATATACCCAGAATATTTTTTAGAGTTTGAAATATCACTGTTTTTAATTTACGTGCAAAAAATTTCAATAGTAACGTTGTAATTCTGAATAAGGATTTGAAATAATTTGAATACACCATTCGCTGTTTAATTACTCTTATCATTAATAAATTATTAATTATATATATTCAAGCTTTTCGAAATAAATAAAATATTTAATCCATGATCTAATTTTTCTACATTTTACAATTTTACTTTATCAGATCTTGATGAAAGGCATTAAATATTCTTTATTTTTATTTATCATTAGTTACATAAGTTATTAGTTTAGAAGATATGTCTTTAAAAAAGGGATTTTAATCTAACTTTGCTTCTGACAACGATTATGTGATATCTGAATGACTTAAAATTGTTATAAAGTATATAAATATTTTTAGGTCTTTACTTTCTAGGAAAATATTCATAGACAGTGGATATTACATACCCATATTGCCAAAGAAAAAACATTGATATTTCCAAAGCACATCCGAAATTCTTGCAAATAGAAAGCAGGATTAAATTTTTTTTCTATAATTAAATAGCAGACTGGATGAAACTTGAAGCTTTCAACTGTTAAAAGCTCAATTTTATCATTTGATCACAGTAAAATGTTAGTTTTATATTCATTTGGAGAAAATCAATAAATATAAAGAATTATGATAAAACTTATATTTAATGTTTTGAATCTAATGTTTTATTCCTCGAATTTTGTTAAAATTAAATGTTTGTCTAACATTCCTACTTTTATTATTACACATTGTTTTAATATATTATTTTTAATCAGGCTGGAAACAAAAAGAATATTTTAGTTTATTTTTTAGGTAAAGCATGTAATAAAGATAAAGCGTGTAAGGTAAAACAAAAATGGGTCTAATGTTATTTTAAAGCATCATAACCAATCTAGAATATTTCTAATATTCTAATAATACAGAATATTTCCTAAATTACATTTCGATTAAAAATAAACCATTTGTCTTTAAATATGAATTTTTATTAATTATTAAATTCCAGCATAATATTTCTTTATTTCATATTTTTTCAAAAAAATACATTAATCTTTATTTAGAACAAAAATATATTCTTTTTTGTAATAGATTTTTACATGAAAAAGTTCTAATGAATGAAACAACTCTCAGCTACTTTTTAGAAATTTAATACTAATAAAGTATTTAAATAAAGTAAGCTAGAAATTAATAGCAAAACTTTTTATGCCAGTTTATGATGTAAGTAACTATATCATTTCACTTATAATGCATCTTCAATGTATTTAAATTTCTAAAGGATATCTGTTTTCTGATGAAAAAATTTAGCATCTTGTAAAACGAATGATATAATGTTAATGACGATGTTTATGATACATCATTTTTGTTTGTGCAAAAGTTTTTAAACAAAAGATTATCTGTTTTTTATATCTTTTATTTAAAAGTTTAAAATAACTAGTAGATTATGTTCCTATAAATTATATTTTTTTGCTTTTTCCATTATTATATGAATATATATTGCATATTAAAATTAAACAATTCGTATTTTTGTTATATATCTTTCATAAAAATAGAAGTATAAATAAAATAATAGAAGCCTAAAAATTAAATTATTTATTAAATATTTTGAGCTATAAGAATAAAATTATATGTTACATTGTACTGAAATTGAAGGCTTGTTTTTGTTGCAAATGTTTTATTTCTGTCAAATATATTCTGTAACGACTAATAATGATTTCTCAAAATGTCTACGTTACGAAATAAACTTTACATAAAAAATCGAATTATAACCTTTACAAAAAAACAAACAAATCTTTTCTACAACATCATTACCATGCTGTAATGGTTTCTCATTTATAATTCAACTGTCATAGCCATAACCCCGTTCATTCTGCAGTAATTAATGCAAAGATGCTCAGCTCCAAAATTTTAATTTATTTAGATTAAAGCTAAGAACCATTATGTTTTTATTAAAAAAAGAAAATTATTACCAAAATAAATATAATGGAAAAACATTTAAATTGAAATTCAATTTAAAAATTGCATAATGGTCACTTGTTTAAAAACGTCAAATGACATTTAAACCTTGATCGGATAAATATTCAAGAATTAAAAACTCTTAGCTGTTAACAAAATTGTTTGAGAGTCTTTTAGTGATCCTCAAACTGCATTAAATGAAAATGGTAATATTTGTAACAGGATTCACACTTTCTTTAAATTTAGTGTAAAAAAGTCAATAATTTCTATAAAATAACACTCACTTCCGCATTTTTTATTTTTCATTTGGATTTACTTTTTAATAAAACGCGCAGATAACTAAAATATCTAAGGTAAGGTGAATAAACTTTTACATTTTTACCTCCACATTCAACTCAAATGTTTGAACATTTCCCCGGCTATATTTGACCTTTAAAATGAAAGTTTTATCTGAAATTATAATGGATAATTTGAAACAAATATAGCTATTGTATATAATGCAGCCTTAGTTTACTAAATGTAGCTTTAGTAAAATGTAGGTATTATAGTTTATATTACATACACACAGAAAGAGAGCGAGATTTGTATTCGTTTTTATTTATAATAATTAAGCAGTAATTGTGAGAATATTACAGACAAAATTTAATTAAAGAAAGTGAACGAATTTTGTAATATTTTGTAACACATTCATTGCATTCATTGTACTTTAGATTCTAGACAAAAAGCAAAATTTCAGTATAAAATTGAGTTTAAATTTTATATAACGTTATTTATAGCATTTTAATGATAATGAAACCTCTCCCGTTAACAGCATATCATTTGAAATGTTTATTTTGTGTGTACAATAATAACTAAAACTAACACAGTTGAATAATTCATTTATTGCTTATTCCAACAGAAAATTTGTTTTTATCATTTAATATCATCATGAAGTGAAAATCCCAAAAATTTTAGGGTCAAATAAAATTTGACTTATAACATTTGTTGATATTAAAAAAAAAGATAGCGTAACTATATAATATCGAAAACGTATTAATAGCAAATACAATCATTTTCTTCCCTAAGAATTAAGTTTGTTGTATCGAGTAATATTTATAATTTACATATTGACGAGCGATAATTCAAAAAAAATATCATTTAATATAATATTCTTTTAACTGCTAAACACGAAAAAAATCATAACGAAATCATAATTTTTCCACTGTTATCCGTTACAAGAATTTAATAGATGGATTATTTTTTTATGTAAAATCTACTTTGTTGTTTATTAAAAAACATTTCGTTATTAGTTTAACACTACAACGTTATTTATGCTATCTTAAATAATATTTTAAATAAAATCTTGACTTTTTTAAATAAATTTAAAATTGCTTATTGTTAGAGTTTCTTAACAATCATTTTTAGGCCTAAGAAGACTAACATTTGGAAAATATTAGAAGTTATTTGATATTACTGAATTTTACTTTAATTCCTGAGCTTTTGAAATAAGAACTTTACTACTAAAAATTATTATTTTCAAAAAAAAAAAAAAAACTATTCGTTTAAGAAAACATAACGTTCTAAATAAGGAGTTAGAAAAATAAAAATTGATGAGAGGAAAAATGAGCAATTATTTAGTCTAACAAAATATAATCTATACATTTCCTAGTAGAATATTGTAAAAGATTGTTTATAACGTTGTACACACAGTTTTCGTATTTATTCAACTAGATATTAATTGTTCACAGCAGTTATCAAATATACATAAGATACAATGGGTATCTTACGCATGCAGAACTGTTTAATGTACTTAAATAATATATATATATATATATATATATATATATATATATATATATATATATATATATATATATATATATATATATATATATATATATATATATATAAATTATAATTATTAAAATATTACGATGCATATCAAAAGTAAAATTTTTCATAAATGGTACCTCCTTTCAGTATACACCTATGATTGATACTTTAGAGAATGTAGACCCAAATTGAGTGAATATGGTTATTTTCACTCACATATATATACTGAAATGCGGAAATACTTTGGATTCCATTTAATATTTAGACGGGCTCCATTTTTTTAATGTAATTAGGAAAAACATTTACTCAGTAAATCATCAAAAATCGTTTATTAAAATATTCAACTTTGCTGTCCCACAATCGTCCGTAGTTGCAAATGCTCTTTTACATAAACTGATCTCATACCAAGTTTCTTATATGTCCAAGTGGATTTATGTTTAGTGATTTTTTTGCAGTTATAAATTTTTACAGGGTATGTTCTGGATTTTTCTTAATCATAAATGAATTTGGCCTTACACCTTGTAATGCACTGCTGGACTATTGCTAAGGACGGATCACAAATTGCAATGTAGCATAACATTAAGCGAGACATGAGGCCTAGTAGGATAAAATATAGTTACCACACTGTTCAGACATTAGAATAAAGAAGATTTATTATTCTGGAAAGTACAAAAGCTGTGAAACATCTGAAAGAAAAAAATGTTCATTTGATGCTGCATACGGAAAAATGGAACAGTGCATCTAAAAGTCAGCAGGCACCTTGAAGAAAGGTATCAGTACTGGATATGTCCACCATGGAGTGTGAGGCAACATTCCACACGTCGTATCATACTTTGCACAACATTATCCAGCAGCTGTTGAGGCAATTTATCCCATTCCTCTGGGAGTGCACGGATGAGGGTGTTCTTGTTTGTCAGAGGATAGTTTCGACCAGCAACTTGCCTCCCCAAAGCATCCCATACATTTTCAATGGGGTTTAGATCTGGAGAACGTGATGGCCATACGAGATGTTGAATACCCTCGCTGTCTTGACAATCCTGAACAGCGAGTGTTCGATGATATGTTGCGTTGTCGTCCATAAAAACAAATTTATCACCGACAGCACCACGGAAAACAAGAACATGAGGAAGTAGAATTTCCTTAATGTATCGTTGGTCCTTCATAGTCCCATTCGTAACCACATGTAAGGGCATGCGGCCAATGATCATGATGCCGGCCCACACCATGACACTGAATGTCGGATATCGGTCCCTTTCCTGGATATTTTCTGAACAATAAGCAGCACCACTCTCGCGCCATATCATTTGGCGTCTACAAACCGATGACAGACTGAACCTACTCTCATCTGAGAAGAGTACGCATGCCCAGTCCTGTTCAGTCCAAATGCGATGCTCACGACACCATTGCAAACGGGTAGTAAGGTGCTGTCTGGTCAATGGGGCACACATAACAGGTCTGCTTGCGTATAGTTCTCCTCCCCTCAAGCGTTTGGCAACAGTTTTTCGGGCGATCTGCTTTCCTGAGACAGCAAAAAACTGATTTGCCACCTGCTGAGCTGTTCCTTTTTGCTGATAGGACAATATATCTGTCTTCTGCAGGCTTCGTACTTCTAACACGATCTCCCTCGTGCCACTTACTACACATTCCAGCAGTTTTAAATGACTTCCACAGCCGTGAAACAACGCTGTGAGCGATGTCGAACTCCCTGACAACATCTGTTATTTTTCGCCCTTCTTCGATCTTTCCAATAATTCGGCCACGCATAAAATCATATAAATGTTGTCGGGAAGACATGCCAAAAATTTCAAGTTCGTCTATTAAATCTTTCCTGTAAAATTTTGACTTGAAACAACAACTGTTCACATGCGTCAAAATCTTTAAAGCTCTTATGAACGCTATCACATGAGGAACATACGTGGAAAAAAATTTGCATACGCATACTCCTTCTTACTATATCCCGCACTTATTCTTATTTTCCACACTTTGCTTCCTTTCATTTTGTGGTTGCGATGGATGATAGTGTTATCCGTCCTTAGCAATTGTCCAGCAGTGTATAATAGAAATGTTAGATTAACACTTAATTATAATCTTGACTGATGCTGATAAAGAGTAAGTTAACTTGGTTAACTTTAAAACACCCATTCAATAAACAATATTCATGAAATGGTTTCATAAATGGAAATTTCACAAAAGTCAGATTATTTGAATGTAGTAATTATTGATTACAAAGGAAGGGATAAATAGCAATTTCGTTTGTTGTAAATGCGTAGCAAAGAAGCTTCTTTATTGAGACTCAAAATACTGAAGGTTGCATTAACATGAATATAAATTTACTATAAGATATAACCTTATCCGTAAATGTGTCACAACAAATATCTGTATTTCATTATACTGACGGCCTGCAACAGAACAATTCGAAATCATTTCCTTCAATGATAGAACAATTGTGTTAAAATGTATGTGAGTCAATACCACCCAGTCAACTTGGAATTTGAAAGAATCTAAATTTATCACCTCAAATATTCAAGTATTAGTGTTGATTATCCTTTCCAGATAAGACTAAGTGCATCAAATGATTTTTATTCCCCTAAGTTTTTTTAATAAACCAAGAATTTGTCATGAATTAAAAAACTGTTTTTAGCTTTCATTAAATTATTTAATCATAAGCAAATTGATTACTATTATGCTATGAGCAGTATAATTCCAAATTAATATGTAACTCCAAAATATAATTTTCATCAAGAAAAGATTGAAATTTCCATCTCTTTGCCATATTGATTGCCTTTTAGTTTCAATAATATTTATCATTCTCTCTTTAAATAATAATATTTATTTAATTTTATTTAAATCAATGACCAATAGTTATGTAGCAAGTTTTTTTATTGTATTTTCTAATCTCTCAAGAATTAAGATTAAAACATATCGCTTAATTAACTATTTATATTTTTTAAAAGATATACAGATATCATTGAATTTTTTAAAAAAAATTTCATTAAGGTTTTTGAAAAAAAAAAGATACCTTTGGTACATTTCGGAAAACGATGTCAAGGTAAAAATAATTCACATTATTGTGTTTCATTATTTTTATGGTAAAAATTACATTTTTTTACAAGTATTGCTGGCGTTTTAGGATTTATTTTATTAGGGAATTCTTTTTTTCTGTCAAAAACAATATTTTCATAAATTGTATTGTACTTAAAAATAACACAAGTCTTCAAAATCAGAAAAGGGTTCTAATTTTGAAACTTGTATTATTTTTTAAAAATGTTTTTGAAGAGAACGATGGATTTCTTAAATAAGTTTTTAAATAACTAATGAATCATTTGATAATTTTAATAACTGCAATTTGTTAAAACAGGTAATATAATTCTCCAAAAAATCTACAAAATAAAATGAGTACTTTTAAACTAAGTGATTTATCCATTATTAATTTTTAGATTAACAAATTATTCCGTTTTTTAATTACCCTATATCCAAATTGTAAAAAGAGAAGATAGATGAATTTGATTATTCATATAAACATTAAGAAAAATCAGTTTCTTTATTTCATTGCCATTTTTAAAACATATTGATTAATATTTTCTTCCAAGGGGATTGATTTGAATATTTTAATAAAACTTTTATGGTAATCTGTGTTACAAATATATATAAAAATATTCCTTTTTTCAAATCCATTGTGAATCTTAAATATACAAATTTATATTATTTTTTTATAATCTCAATTATCAACTCCTTTTCTTCACACTTATAAATCTATGTAACGATAGCTATGGAATTTTATTCTCTTAGAATTTGCAAGGAGGAAAATTAGAATGAAATTATTTAGCAATGATAGACTGTATTTAAGCAAAGTTAAAAACATTTAAGCTTAAAGTTCTTATCAAGCTCAAAATATGTCTTAAAAATTTTCAAAAGTTTTAAAAAACTGAAATTTTTTTCGCAAAAACCATAACTAAGTTTTTTGAAAATAATTATTTCTTTCCTTAATTAAAAACAAAAAACTCATTATAAGCCATTAAATAGAACACTATACTTTAAAATTTCTTACCAATAAAATAAATATAAAATGATGAACTTGAGGATCTTTTTATGCCATTCTGGAAACATCAAGTTAATAATTGCTTTTGAAATGGATAAAATGGTTTAGTAAATAAAGTTAAAAAATATTGACCTATTAATTTGATATGAAATTTGATGTAGACTGCTTTCAGCATCATATTTTTTTCACCAGTTTCAAACTCTCAGACATCAACTTCACTAAACCTTTCTGGGCCTTGAACTAGATTTTCCCTCTTCGCACTTTCCTTACTGTCAAAAGTTTAATTGTGATACTGTTGTAACAATAATCGAATTTTCCAGAACATTGACATTTTAATGCTGTCGAATACATTTTTTTTGTTTTGAAAAGATTTTTAGAAGCATTTAGAAGTTATCCTACGCAAATATCTTGTAAATGAATTTATAAAATTTTTAGCTTAACATTTAAAGAAAATTTTAAAAAAAATCACATTTTACGAAGTATTGCCATAAAAATGTTACTATTTTATATTTATCATATTAACCATTTAATTAGTATGAAGAAAATTTTAATATTATTTTGTATGATGCTTCGAAACTTAATTTTAAATCATTGATTTGTAATGAATGTGTATTGAAAGGTGAAAATAAAATTTAAGCAGTAAGCTATTGCTGATGGTTTGTGATTATTGTTTGAATATAGCTTAAGATACAATTACTATCACATTGCTTGCAGTTTTTAATCACAATAAAATATCTCAGCTTCTTTGAATTCAGATTTAATGAAATGCATTCTTCAAATTTCGGAACTAAAAAAGAGGAATTTTATGAAAATTTCATGAGGATCTAAATAAAATATTACAAATATGAATTATAAATATGCTCCCCATTAAAATTACTAAATATATATTGACACAAGTGAAAGGTGTTTTTTTAAAAAAAATTAATGAGTAATTCGAAAAACCTCAATATTTTATTACAGAAAAACTAAATCAGTAAATCTGTTCCTTGTTAAAAAATATGTAAAGTAAAAAACTACTGCTTAGTAATCTAAGTAGTATGTTTTATAAGTAAAGTAAAAAACTTTACTAATAAAACATACTACTTAGTTTCATGCATAGCACTTGAAATTTATTGGTAAGAAAACATACAAATTAATTTAGTTAGTCATTATAAGAATTAAATACATGCGATGGATTAATTTCTTTAAAAAGAATTAATGAGATTGATGTAATTTAGGTTCAAATTTGTGCAGTTTTTCCTCTTATCTCTACACATCCAGCAAAAATTAAGTTAATAATTGAGATTTGAATAAATTAACACATTTTAAAATGTTTATGACACAAATTGAATATTGAAATAAAATTAAAAACAAATTTTTATAAAAATTTCATTTTTGTATTTCATACGTATATTTAATGGTTTAGATTCCTTCTAGACCCGAATGAAAAAAAATATCTAGTATACTATTTTAAAATTTGCATGCATACATATTTATGTATTAGATGAAAAGGACATTTACTCTTAATTTTTTACATTATTCTATCTAACCTACCATTAAATTTGATTTCATAATTCTATTTTTAATTTGATGCATATAAAAATAAGGTTTCAAATACTTTAAATAAATTCCCCCCCTTGAAATTTGGACTTGGTTTCTAATAATGGTAGTACAGAATTTAACTACAGCATTTATTCAGTAAAAACAAATGAGAAATAATATAAAAGATGTGTAATACTAAATAATACTTGGCGAATAATAATTATAGAATAAAGTTTAGCTTTTTTCCAGATAAATGTTTTTGAATATGCATATATTATTAATTTTGCATTACATTGCTTAGATCGTTACGTATTTAACCAATATTATAAAATTGCAAATTTTTACTAATTCATCATTAAAATGTCTCAGATTATTAAGTTACAGTAAAAAGGATCAACATAAATAGAAAGATTGGAAAAAATGAAGTTTTTAACTTTTATTATTTTTATTAAATCCAGTTTGAATTTTATAATCATTTTATAGAGTTATTAACCATTAAACAAGGTTTAAATTTTTAATAATTCCTCTGTCGGGAAAAAATTAATTTTTATATTAAATAAATAATATCGAAGTATGAAAACACTAAATAATCCAATGTTCTTCAAACTCAATCAATTTATTCAAAAACTTTTATACACATTTAACTCAGATGTTATAGTTTTATCATTTGTCTAGGCTGTTTAGGTGTTTACTATATGATATGAATAGCAAATACATAATACATACACTATGTTCAAAAATTAAGATCTGCCATTTGGAATGTTTGGTTTGTTTGTTTGTCGCTCAACAGTCAGTTTTTGCACACGAGGACTAATTAGACCGAGACCTATGGTTTAAAGTGGATTCCGAACCACTACAAACATCCATGCCCAAGGTGGGATTCGAACCCACGAACTGTTGAACCTTAGGCAAGAGCGCTAACCATTCGACTGCCGGCTTGGCCTGCCATGTGGAAGAAGAAAGATTTAGCATTTTACTTTTATAATTGAAAATATGAGTTTACAGGCTATGAGGTTTTAGAATTTTAAAACTTCTGTAATAATATATTAAAGTTTCCTTATTATTGAATAGTTTGCTTTGAAAAAAATTCATGGTTTCAATAAAATGTTTCTTTTATAAAGAAAAAATATTTTCACGTTCTGGGAAACAAGTTGAATTGAGAAAACAAAGTAGTCGTATGTACTGCAAGCGATTCCATTTCGAATAAAGTTTGCTCATATAAGCTTTTGGGATATCTATTTCAAATTTCCCATTCCTTTAGACTGCCAAACTGCCAATACATGAATCAGAATCACATAAATAGACTTGCCTTTTATATGATTCTGATGCATGTAATGACAGTTTGGCAGTCTAAGTGACTTTGGTGTTGATATTGCAGATAATTATTGTAAGTACATTCCTACAAATCTTAAACCAGAGAGAATACATTAAATATTTATACTTTTAGAAATTATAATTTTTAAGGATGATTGCATGAAATGTTTTAGACTTTTTCTGTTATAGCACCTGAATAAGGTTCACTAATTATAAAATTTTTTTTCAAAAGATAATATTGTAGTTGTTTAAAAGTAGTTTGCTATTATTTTATCCATACAAATATAAAAATCAGAATAACATTCACTCTAGTCACACTCAGGAGAGCAACTTTGTTTTAAACAAGAATTATTTCATTGATGATAATTGCTTATCTGTTTTGTAAATGCGTAAATAACTATTCATTCATTCAAACAACGAGCATTTTACAGAAGTATATTTTATCTTTTACAGTTCCTTCAGGTAACATTTTGTTGTATATTTATCAAAGGAAACTTTTTAATTTTTCACTTTTGTAACTAAGCATTGAGTTAATATTTTTTCTTGGAAAAGAATCTTTAAACATTAAAACAATTATTCATTTGTTTATTCATTGATAATTTTTAAAAGATTATTACCAAGCAAACATTGTAAGAATACAACGATCCATGGGGTCAGTAAAAATTAGATTTAAAAATCATAAAACTTTCAAAATTTAAAACAGTTTTAGGTTTCGTAGATTTCATCTGAACAAATCAGGGAATCAAAATAATTTATAAATGACAAATTCTTTACAATATGTTAGATGGTCAAAACATCATTTTATTCTATTTGCAGAAAATTTAGATTACTTTTTCAAGAGATTGAAACATTTTTATTATTTTTCGGACATTAATATTTTGTATGTTTGTATATAAAAATTTTGTAAAAAATATATTCCGCATTAGAGAACGTTATATTACGTCCAAAAGTCAATTTTGTGTTCTAAAAATTTAGAATACAATGTATTCCAAAAGTTAATTAATATCAGAGAACAATTCATTTATAATACATATATTAAAGAATAATAAGTTATAATATATGAATAATAATTATTCATTTATAATTTATAGTATTAATTCAAACAACTTGCAATAACTCTCGTTTAATAAAATGTAATTAAAAACAAAATAATGAAGCATGTAAAATTTAAATGAATTCAGGAATAAATGTGATTTGAAAAAAAATAACAATTCTTAAGTTACAGAATTAAAGAACAAATAAAAAATATATATACTATAAGCCGTGAAATAATTCATTTTTCATAAAATTAAGCACGCATGAATAGACTAACTTTTGAATTTTCCCAGCCAAATAATTCGCCAGCAGTTAGGCATCCCGCCAACGCGAAAGCAATCCATTACGTAGGCAGACTAATTTAACTTTTTCGAAAGAAAAGATAGAAAGGGTTTTTCAAAGCCCGATTAAATCCCCTTGGGCAATTCAAACTGGCCAAGCGAGTCTGAAGCTCTACCTCGCACAGAACCTAGTCAGAACGCATATTGACGGTTAGTTGTTTAGAAGAACTAGTTCGCAGTAGAATGGTGTTCGTTTTCCATCATTGAATTTTTACTCTCGGTCTGAACTCATCTCTGTATTTCCATGCAAAATTATTTAGGGTTTTTTATTCTAAAGTTTACTTTAAATAAGACTTAAACAGAGGCTATTTTTAATATTATATTAATTTCTGATAGATTTTAAAGCTAGTTTATTTTATTGATATCAATGCCAAATTAAAAATAGAGTACTTTTTATTAAAAAAAATTTGACGATTTTAAAAATTGTAAAAAAATTTCTCTTTTTTTTTCTTACCAAAATTTGTGACTTTAATTGAACATTTAAAATTTTGATGGAATGAAATAACTTTTTTAATTATAATTTTTGGTAAGTGAGTGAAAGTTAAAGTGAAATTTCTGCCAAGTATAAAATCAGAAAATAGAATATAGAATACCTGATATGATAAGAAATGTGGGGACTGTTTTTTTGATTAAATTACATTTACTAGAATCTCAAACGACTTTTGAACTTAAAATTCTTAGACATTCTAGAAAACTTTATAAATCGTCATGCCGGTAACTGTTACCAATTATCTGGCTTTGATTTCACAGTGGAATTATCAATTTGAAAGATATACTACGAAAGTTTGAATTTCATTATATTTAAAAAGGATTTTTATAGTAAATTATGAGCCTAAATATGAAGCGAAGGATTTGGAAGCTGTTCTTAGTCATCTGTATTTTCTTAAGCTCTGCAGGTAAGGCTAAATTTTCTTTAATAAATATTATTTTTAGTATCAAAATTTATATTTGTTCTCTAATGTTGAAATGAAATAAAAGAAAATTTTCAGTTGTTTTTCATTTTTGTAATTAGAGAAATTAGTTTAATCATTATTATATACATAGAAAAAAGAATTTTCATAAGTTAAGTAAAAGATTTTTTATTTGATTTTATGTAAAGAGATATTTTATTCTATTTTTTATATTGTCTCGTGTAAAATATTTTTATGCCCATTGAAAATATTGATTCACGAAGATTATGTGCGAATAATATTTTTTAAGTGATAATATAATATCAATATATTTATTTAATATTATAATATGAGATAATTAAACGTATAATGAAAGAGAAAATAGTCACCTTTAAGGCGTCATCTCAAATTTAATTGTGTAATACTTATTTATTCCTAAATATTAAAATAGTTTTGCAAGTAATGATAGTATAAAGCTAAAATTTCCATCTTATTAAAACAAATTTAAGGTGATATTATGTTTACTTGCTGAAGAAAAAATATTTATGAATGTCATTGATTGTTTTTAGTGAGGAATAAAATTATAGACAGATATTATAAACATTTCATTTCCTTTCTTAGTATTTTCTATTATTCACATTTAAAATCTCAGTATTTATTCGTGTGTATTAATATTAATTTATTATTTTTTGGTTAATACATATTTATTATTATAATAAAAATCTATAAATTGTAAGCAAAGACGAAAATGTTCCAATCCAATCTAATACGAATTAAGAATGGAAAAATAAATAGTTCAAATTTGATAGCTTTTTATCATTGTTTTAAAATAAATAAAATATTTAACATAAATTAATTTCTGAGAAAATTACTTGGAAACTTATCACTTATAGAAACTTAATATAGAAATATAAAAATCAATTCAAACACAGTAGAAAGTTTTTTCTCTCATATAATTTAAATATTTGAAATAATAAGAATTTACAAAATAATATTATGCTATTAAGGTATATGTTTTAAGATAATAAATACAGTAAGATAGTAGTTAAAATAGAAAAAACAAAATTAATTTCATAAAGCTTTTAATTTGAATTTTATATATTAAAACTTCTTATTTGTGTTTCTATCATTATCAGTATGTGACTCTAAATGAAAACTAACTTCTTAAAGAAAAATTTATGGTATTAAATAAAGTAAATTTTTAGGAAATAAATGAAATATTATCATGGTTCATATTCCATTAAAAATAGCTTGCTTTTAAGGAGTAATAAAAGTAACATAGCAATTTATTAAGATAAATTTAAGCTCTAAAGGTTCAATAATAAATAATCTTCATAATTTTAACTTAGAAGTTTAAGCACATAGATATTAATAACCTAATTTTGAAAGGAAATATATTTATATACTGAGTTCACAATTTATGTAGATACATTCTGCTATTCATTTGTTTAGAGGTGCTAGAAGTCTCAGAAATTCTGTAAATATTGGATTTTCGATCTTTTATTTTGTACTTTAATTATAATTGGGAATTTATACAGAATATTTTATAAATGTTTTAAATCTTCAAAGAAAAAATAAGGTGTTATATTTACAATTTTGGAACCATTATATTTTTATTAAAAATTAACAAATATTTAAAAATCCTTTAAAACCTGATTTTAAATTATTGATGTGGTTTCTTTTAAAACTCTCGTCTATTTCTGAAATTTTTAAGCAACTGTTCAATAAAATATATTTTAAAATGTTTCTAAATTGTGCATAAATAAAATAAATTATAAACATCGAATATAAATCGGGAAAAATGTTATGAAAAAAATGTTATTCCCTAGTAAAAAATTAAACTAATCTCTTAGAACTTATATATCTTTAAATCTCATTTTCCATAATTCATAAGCTATTTCTTACGTTGTTCACACAGGAAGCGTTAAAAATGATCACCTTAAGTAATATGATGATTATATTTTACGAATCGTAAAGCATTACAATGACTTCCTAGTAGTGGTTGATTAAAGATTATGCGCTAACCTTCCATTTTGTTTGGTTTTCTTACCAATTATTAAAACAATCTTGATACACCATTTTTTTCTCTTTCGATTCTTTTTTGACACAAAGAATGTGTTAACTCTATCTTCAATCTGATATCAGTACTGTTGTTTCACTTCGATAAAAGGTTTTCTTCCTGCTCAGTAATCAGTTTTATCAACACTCTAAATACTCAATATTTGTATGTAATTAACCTAAAATGCATAGAAAAAAAAGCAGCGTGAACTCCATTTTGGGTTACTTTACGATAACAACTTTCAAACTTAAATCGAAGTTGGGATTAAAAAAAGTGGCAATGATTCGCTTTGTTCTTTCCGTATACGCACGTGTTTGTTTCCTTAAATCTCTTACCACTCGGTCTTTTTCAATCGTTTTCCAGCTTTAAATCTTGAATCAGATATTCGTTAAATAATTGTTTCGCCTGTTGTCTCTACTCGTTTTGGGCAGAAGTTTGCCTTGAACAAAACGAATGTATCGTATCTCTTTTTTTGCTCGATTTAACTAAAGAATTAACAAAATAAAATGGTAAAAAATTTGCGTGTAAGTGATAACTAGCAAATAACTCTCATACCACTTGGAAGTTAATAATCTGCAAATATTTTTATTTTGTTTGAAAAAAGTTATTAATAAATAAGCTACAAAAAATTTTCGCTGAGAGAGTTTTGCTATTTTGAAATTAATGAATCACCAAAAATTAATTAATAAGTATTTAAAATTTTGTCCCATTCTTCAAAACTAAATTTATAAAATTTTCACAACTCAATTAAAAATCCTTTTTTACTGACATAGTCATTTTTAAATAATCTGTAAAACATTTTAATACATGTTATGTTTCAAAGCACAAAAATACTATCTTTTATGCCTATTAATGATTTTAAACTTGACAAAAACACATTTGATAAACGTGATTTCATCTTTCCTATAATCAGTGGGACATGACTTCATAAAATAAATTTGCAACATAAATGTGACTGACGTTATGTTAGCACTTTCATTTACGATTTTATCTTTATGAAATATTATAATTAAATTGTAATTTACTTTCTAATCATTAGTGTAATAGTTTTTGCTTGTATTTTTGTAATATACGTGAAAGATAGCAAATCTGCTTATGTGCCAAATTATGAGGCATTTCTTATCTCTTATTTGTTGACATATAGAATACTAATTTTTATATTTTGTTTGTAAGAAAAACGAAGATAAAATAAATGATACCATAAAACCATTATTTTAAATTGTGTATGACAAGAAGTAGTTAAAAATAAATTTAAAAATTGATTCTCACGTACGTTTCACAAATAAAATATGTTTTACTTACTTTCTCATACACTTTTAATAATATGTTTCTTCACTGTAACAGAGAGATTTCTGAATTTGAAATTTGAAGATGACTAACAATTTGAAATTTTTACTAAGCGTACAAATTATTTGATGATGAATTATTATGTTAAAAAGTTTCAATAAATTAATCTTCCAAACTATTTTAAAATATCAATGAAAATAAGGAGAAAAATTAGGTTGTATAGGTACAATAAAAAGCAATACAATTAAACTTAAATTTGCATTAAAAAAGCAAATATATTATTTCAGTTGTTTCTTAAAAATATAATAAAAATAAGGCTTATCATACTCCATAAAAAATGAACAAGGCAATAAATCCTTTTATTAGTTTCTCTATTTTAAGCAATACTCAATAAATTAAATACTCAATTGTCACTTTAAAATAAAGAAATAAATAATTATAAACTAAAAATCAATATTATAAGTTCATAATAAAATGTTACAGAATGCAATAATGGAATGCGCGAATAAACAATGAAATATTTGAGCAAATAATTCCAAACACGTTATTTTTATAAGAATATGGGCGGGGGTAGAGAAAAGAAGAGAATAAAAACAAATTTAATTTAAAAAACTATAAGAGTAACAACAAGCAACTTCATTTGCTTAGCAATATTTGATTTAACCTTACTCAACATCAAATGAATATAAACAGAATATGAAATTAGTATTAAATTTTCTTATAAGCCCCACATGTATCTCAAATCACAGTTTCAAGTACTTGAGACATTATTCGATAATGATCAAAATACAAACAATCTATATTAAAATAAGTGCATTAAATCCAGGAATTAAGTAAACTTTTTTTATTTTAAAGGCAACTATTTAAACAGTTATTACTGTAAGAAACAGACTTGTCACGATACTCATATTGCATAAATTATAAAAATATTATAAATTGCATAAATGAAAATTGTTTGATTTAAAAAGAAACTTAATTAATGTTTTTATTTTAAAAAACCTTATTTTTAAATCTTGATAACAAGGTTAAAATAAATAAATTTAGTTACTTATAAATGAAAATAGGAAAGAAGTATCCATGTGTGTATCTTTTAAAGTAGTATTTTAGCATTTTCTCATATTTTTAAAATTTTAAAAAATAATCAAAAGGCTATGAGATTATCATATATATATATATATATATATATATATATATATATATATATATATATATATATATATATATATATATATATATATATATATATATATATATATATATATATATATATATATATATATATACCTTTTAAAAACATTTATACAAGTTAAAGAATACGTATTTTTAATTCAAATATACGTGACATATATAAATATATAATATTAATTTTTGAAATACATTTAATAACAAATTCTCATAAGAGTTGTAACATTAACAAAACTTTTATTTGCTTTTAAATTTTGATTTTTTTCATATATTTTAAAGCAGACACTACACGTTAAAATACTAGAGCTTTCATTGAATCAAGTGTTTATTTTAGTGCCGCTATGAAAAGACAATAGCTAGATTAAACATTTAGTTTTCAAATGTATATACAAGCCTCTTTATCAAGCAAATACTCACTTGAACTCGAGTTAAGTGCTTACTTCAAACTGAATTATGGTAGACCTACATTTTTCAAATCAAATATCACGATCTGATTGGGTAAAAAAGTCTTTTAGGAGAAATGCATTTTGGGCCCTTTTAGGATTTGCTCTAATTATTTTATCTTATGTTTTAATGCTCTCTTTGTAATTTGGTGCAATCGATAAATGTTCAGTCTTACTTCATCGAATTCCAATTGATTTTTCATTTTATAATGTTACGTTTTTTATTTATTTCAAAATTCAAGATTAAATTGTTTTTTCAGCTTCTATAATATTTCTTTTCAAATGGCATACGGTGAAGAATTTAAACAATATGAACACTTTTATAAAGTTTTAATAATAGTTTTGTGATTTCCTTAAACTTGAAGTATTCTTTGTATGGAAGAAATTCATTTTTCAAATTTTTACAATTAATTATAAATGTTGTTTTTGAAATTATATATTCTTATGTTTTTTGCAAAAATTGTTCTTCTTTGCATTATACAAGGCATTTTTGGGCACTCAACTATAAGTGAAATTTATATCTAAATTAATCGATTGTTACATAAAAAACAAACCATAAAATAAAAAATGTCCTTGTTTTCATGCATTAGATTACAATAAAATTAAATTTTGACGTCTTAAAATATAATACAAAAATTCTATTGTAATCTCCATAGCAATAAATAAATAAATAAATGTATATACATATATATATTTATATATATATATATATATATGTATATATATATATATATATATATATATATATATATATATATATATATATATATATATATATATATATATATATATATATATATATATATATATATATATATATATATATATATATATATATATATATATATATATATATATATATATATATATATTCCCTGTATTCTCGCGAAAAGGTTAATAATATTTTATGTTGAGAGGTTTCTATGCAACATTAAAAGTATTTAGTTTAGTTTACAATGATTAAAACTAGCTAAGCTATATCAGCCTAAATGTTTTAGCAATGATTTAAGGTAATTTTAATATTTTCCTCACAATCATTTATAACACTCTAAAATTTATATTACATTTTTTAATATGCTATTAAATCTTATTAAGTTTTCTGAAGCATGAAAATACGCACTTTAAGTTTGAATATAAAAAAATAGTCATTTAAATCTTTATTAAAATGGAAAACGAGAATCATATATATACTTGATACTCTATTAAATAATTTAAGTAATATAATGCTTCTATCATTTTAAAATAGTATAAAATTATACAACAAAATACAAAAGAAAATTTCAATAAAATTAAACGCAAGAAAAGTATTTTATTAAAATGATTTAAGAATTTGATCTCCCAGTAAGTAGTTGAAGAATTTATATATGAGTGGGAAAAGACTGTATTTATAACTATGTAAATACCATAGAATGATATGTACACTAATTTTAGATTTCTATCATATTATGCGTCGTATCATACAGAAAATAATATTAATAATCAGTCAATGCATTTGGAATTTGAATCAAATATTATATTTCGTATATTTTAATACATACATTTAATGATTTAAGATCAAGATTTGGAATTAATTTTTTGAGCTATAATAAAAAGAAACTTTACTTGGAAGCCACTATATTTGAAACTTACAAATATAAATAACCATCACAGTTATAGCTAATTAATTATAAATGCTTTTGTCTTCTCCAATGAACATAACAAGTTTTTTCAAAACATTGCTTATGGAATGGTTCACAAGAAATATGAATGAGAATGTTAATTTTTGTGACTGTTTTTTTTAACTTCTCTTTTAATTAATAACATTTTTAATACATTATTTATCGTTTCATGACTTTAGGATTCAAAAATGATTTTCTGCAAGCATTTTTTTCTTGATATCGTAATATCTTTCTCTCAAATGCGGGTTACCTTGTTCAGTACTAACTCATATAACCATTGGGTGCTGATTGTTCTCTATTCCATTCACTCCATTATTATGAAATGACAATTATTTTGCTTTAAACAGGACAGTGAATTGTTTTAAAGAAAATTTAAAACTATGTCCTTTAATCTGAAAGCTATCATGCTCAGATTCAATCATTACTTTTGAAAAAAAAATATTAGTTGGTAAAGGCTTAAGACAATGCCTCTACATATGGTGAATACTCCTGAAAACAATAAATCTCATAATAATGAAATTATACCTCAAGTAAAGTAAATGTATGCATTGATAAAATAATTATTCCTTTGTTCTGAAGCGAGTCACTATGCTTCCTTTGCTTTAATGTCCAAGTTGGGAAAAAAGGCGCACAAGAGAACCAGCAACATGCAGGCGGATTTAAAAAGATGTCGACGCGTTCCACTAACCAACTTGCTAGCGAACTTAAAATTTGACCCTTTCTTCTCACACTGGCTCCGAAATTGCTGCAGATGTGCTGCAGCAGCTCAATTTCCATGCCAGTTGCATTCTCACTAAGCACGCGTGCTGAAAGTTGTTCTTGTTTGGAACTTCATATGAGTGTCTGCATTGTTGCCATTCGCAAAGAGATAAATAAATGAACTGATCTGGTTTTCTTCTATGTTATTGAGTTGGGAGTTGAATAATAAAATAATAGTCATAAGAGATGACAGTTATTTCTCTGTTGTGTGAAAAGGGAATAATTATGGGTGGTGTTGCAATAAGGTAGATTTCTAGCTTATAAAATAAAAAAAATCTTCGATTAAAGAAATTAAACTAAAAAAATTAAACTAAGTAGTCTATAAAAATTAAACAGTATTCCAGAAAAATACATTCTATATTCGAAAAATATTTTCATGATGAAATTTATTATTCTATAATACATATTCCTATCATTATCTTTTATTTTTTATTATATATGATAAAAATAATATTATAATGAATTTAATTAATTTATTTTTTAATATTATAATGAATAAATTTATTATAATGAAAAAAATAATATATAGTTTTTTTTAAATTTCATCTAATATCTTAAAAATCAGAGCAGTTCTATTTTAAAAAAATACTTGTAAACCTAGAAATTAAGACATCATTTGTTCAAAAATAAATAAATAAATCAGTCAAATGCACAAGAATTATATCTTTTTAATACAGGAAGATGTGCAGACAAAAGACCAAATTAACTAGGAAGAAAAAATAATTGCTCTTCTGCATAAAAATTTTAAAGTTTTCTACTTATGTAAATACTGTTTAAACGCAGAAAGCGGACTCAATACAGTTAAAGGTAAATAAATAATAAATGTGTAGGAGGACACTTTATTTACACAAAATAAATAAATGCGTGCAAGACTTTTTATTTTATTTGAATTAATTATATAGGTATAAAATTAAACAAAATAATCCGTAATAATAATTTTAGGATTTTTGTAGGTTAGATATTATATATTCTATATGTTCCTGTGGTAGCAAAAATAAGAACTTCTCGGCTAAAAAAACTAGTTTATTAAAAAAAAATAAAAAATATTGTAAAAATTTATTATAATAGATTTAGGAAAAGATATAAATTGAGGTAATATTAGTTTCTTACTAATAATAAAAACATTTTAAGATAAGTTACTGGAATAAGTAGTCTGAATATTCAAAATAATAAAAGAATAAAAAACATTCAAAATTTAACCTTTATATTATAAATCTTGTGAAATGGCAAACTAATATTTGTAAGCTATTGGAATTGTCAGTAATCCTATTTTAACACTGAGTCAATTGATGTTGGATGTCTAGAATATTTTTTCAGATAAAACATTTAAGTTTGAATCGTTACTAATACATCCTTCAGAATATGCTCTGATGAAAGAAATACATAAAGAGTTGATCTCAGCATCAAATATATGATTATATAAAGTATTCTAATTTTCTTATAATAGAAATATTTCCGTTGATTTACTGTAATTTGGTTTTTTAAGCTTATATAAACTTTATCGTGAAAAATTTACATAAATTCAGAAAAATTTACATACCGTATATTTCGGGTAGTTGTAACTCAATAATATAAAGAATTGAATTATAGTGCCTATGCCTTATAAGCTTGCCTATAACTTAAAATTAAACTTTAAAAGTCAATTTTCAAAGCAGCTTTTTCGTTGTTACAGATATCTTCAATGATAAGTACTTCTATAAGACTTCTTAGTATTCTAAATATTCCGAGTTCTTTTTAAAAGCAATATGAAATCTGTATGAGGAAATAACATACATATGATTAATTCCATCATTTGTTTGTAATTTTATATTTTCAATAATATGAAAACTTTTGTTTTATCGTTCATCAATATTACTCCCCTTGTGAGAATTTTAAATTTAAAGACACTATATTTTTGTATATATATGTTTTCAGTTCGAGATTGTTTTTTTAAATGTTTGATATTGTGAAGTTTTTTAGATCTACTATTTTATAAATTAATTGTTAAATATCTTTATAAAATTTCATTTTTTGTTTCTCTTATTATTAAAATTTATTCTATGCTGCTTAGCTGGCAACCAAATATTTATTGCCCTAGCCTTTAGCTCAAAAAATTGAATCCCACATCAGGCATGAGGCTTCTCGTGCCTCGTGTATATAAAATGTAAGTAAGCAACATGTAAGTAAGATGTATTTAATTATTTAAAGAAAATTATACTATATAATGAAAGTGAAAATATAGTAACCAAACATTATATATTTCCTTAATATAAACAAGAAACTTTTATCTGAATCATAATGAAATTAAATTATCAGGTTTTAGAAATAATCAATAACACTTCCATGCACCTCTCATTTTAGACATACTTTCAGCATATTTTTCAATTCATAATTTCAATGAAAAATTTACTGTATTAATATAGATGTTCGCTTTTTTACTATATTAATTCATTTACACAAACTAAATATTATTAAAATTTATTATATTTATTATTTGCTTCTAAATTTGAAAACACGCATTATTTTTTTCATATGCAATTGGTAAAAGCTTTAAATGTGAAGAAAGAACTAATTTTTCGGTATTTACCCGAAGTCTTAGGTATTGATAATAATACCTAACATTTTTCTTTAAAATATTCGTTAACGTGCAAAGTAGAAAGATATATAAATTCCAATTAATTTAGATAGGCATACAGTCTATTTGAAAATAAAATAAAATAAATCTATAATTCAACTTAGTAAGTAAAAAATTCCTATAAATAGATACGCATAAAGGCGTCAAAGTCAGAAAATCTTCATTCCTCCCTATTTTGGTATGAAGGCCACTATTTGCCCCAGAAACGTCGTGACAATAATTTCACTACCCATCTGATGCCTCCCATACAGTCAAAAATTCCATTAGCTGTAGCAAACTTAAAACATTAGTGAAAGTTAAAGTTAAAAGCATGTGAAATTTTCAGTAATATTTGTCATTTTACTACCTCACCGTAAATTATTCAATTTTACAAAATACGTGGAATTTTTGGCGATAGTTTGTGAAATTTATTAAGATAATTATTTTTTATTGAGGAAAATACTTAAAACTTGGATGCATATTTATTTAATTAATAACAGTTTAATGATTTCTGTATGAATTAAATAGAGTAAAATAAAGTTTACATAAATTTACAACAAACTTTGTAAAGTTTTCAAATTGGCTCAGCTTTTCCTTCAATATATCAAATTTGGTTTTTACATATGAAAGAGATAAGTAAACGTTTTAATAAAAATTTTATTATTTACAAAATAGTTTACACGGTAATGCAGCAATGAACTTTGAAGAAATAAAATGATATATCATTTTGAAAAAAGTTATTGCTTAAAAAACCGTATAACTAAGAGCAATAATTCTTTTTCAATTTTTGATCATGTTAAATTACATGGATTACTAAAATGACAGTATTTTTTCTATGTATTTTCTGGTATATTTTTTAGAACTCTCTACAATAACACATTACCATTATTTTTCTTTTTTTGTAATAGTTTTAAACAACATTATTGCCAAGTTTAATGGAATTTGACCTAGAAACTATTAATATTTCCCAGTTTAAAGGAATTTGATAAAAATGATGCATTGTTTGCATTTGAAGAAATAAATTTACTGAGAAAAATACAATGGTATGCTTTTTTAATAAGTTTATGCATGGTTAGATAAGTATTTGTTTCCTTAATCTAAATATAGACATCTAAATATTTAAAGTTGAATTAATTGACCATATTTTTTATTAATTAGTAATTTAAATGTTTTAAATAATTTTTTACCTCAAAATATTTTCAAATCTTTTAAATTTTACGAATATTTCACGCAAATATACAAAAGAAAGGATATGATACAAACTATTATTAGCATTAAAATTTTTATATTTCAAATGTTAAATAGAATTATTCAGTAAAATAGTTATAATTGACGTATAAAATTCTTACGATATTTGAAAACATTTAGTTAAAAATTTAAAATTTAGATAAATTGTATATAAAATTATCTAAATTTTTATATAATTTAAACTTTATGTCAAGTGTAAAGTAGTAGAAAAATAGTTTTATAATAGCACATTTTTATGAAATAAAATGTAGTAAGTCTAAATCAAAAGTTTTTTTTTCAAAATTTTAGTTTCAGAAAAAGTTTAAAAATATTTTGTAATTTTATGAAATAATTTACTTGGAATATCATAAGAATTTGCTGAGAATTTTAAAAAAATGTAGTTTTGATAATTAATAAATTTTAGCTGATATATGATTATATATTTATTTAACTCACCAAATATTCATCTGTGGTTGCAGTGTCCGATTTTATTAAACCTTATTCATGTCATTAGAATTTTAGGAAAAAGAAAGTAAAATCATTATGTTTCATAGTTGTGCTAACTGACAAAGATATATATTTTTATAAATATTTTGCTGGAACTGAATGCTCAATTCTAGTTATTAAAATAAAAGTTTTTAAATGTAAGTAAAAATTCCGAAAAATTTACGATGAGTATTCGGAAAATTTGAAATAAAAAAAATGGATAAATTATTATTTTTTAGTATTTAACTGTGCATTTATAAATCTTATGTCTTTACGAAATGAAAAATTGTAATGAAATTCCTACAAATTAACATTATATATATTTCCGATCCCAGAATTTTATTTTAAATTTTCATCAAATATTAATATACTATTCACTAATATTAGTTAATTCGATATGGTTAATTTAATCTCAAATTTGAATTTAATTCAGAGTTTCAAAGAAACACGATTTGAAAAAATTTGCATTGAGACTTTGAGTTAAAATTAGATATAATGTCAGACTGGCCAAGAAAATATTAATTTATTATATTAATCATCACATTAGGTCGGTGTGTCATTATTTGGTTAGGGTATTCATTCTTGTATAGTGAACTTGGATCCAACCCAATCGAAGAGTCATTATGTTCGTTAATGGTAGCTGGAACACCTTAAATATGTCGTGGTCTCAAAGTCCTCCACGTGAAATGACACCTCTGGGGGTGGCAGGCCAAGACTTGAGATCTTCTGCTTGGTCCTTGCTTCTAAATTACGAAGACATTACTTGACACAACTTTATCAGTCCTCAGCCTAAGGCTTCTTTCACACTAGACGAATTTTATCGTGCGATAAAAAGCCGTCCGATATTTTATCGTAAGAAGTTATTAAAAAACCACATAATAGACTGCTCTCTTTCATATTAAGAAACGATATTTTATCGGGGAAATGTCTATTGTGTGGTTTTTTAATAAATTCTCAAAATAAATATCGGGCGACTTTTTATCGTACGATAAAAGTCGTCTAATGTGAAAAAAGCCTTTATCACAGCTCAGTGCTTGATTGCTAAGGAATTTCTTGAACCTGTAAACTTCTTTTGCACCAACAGAAGGAATAATAACAGCATTATTACATATACTGGATACCATTGGGAAGATCTTTTCAACTGGTAGACGACTTATTAAAATTAATAAATATCTCATCACAGAAAAAGCTATTCACAATAAGTAATTTTTGTAACATTTCCTATTCTTTCAATCTTTGAATGATTTTTGAAGATGCTGTGAAAAATTCTGAAAGTAAGGAAATAAGATATCTTTATTTACCGAAAGCTTTAAAAATTCTTTTAAAAAAAGCTCTCTTTTTAAAAACCTTACGATCTTTTAAAAGTTGCGTTTAATTCCAATGAATTACTAATATAATAAATTATGTTTTGAAATAGTAGTTTTTAAATACTAAATTATTTAAGAAAACATTTATAACAGATTTAAAGAAATTTCAAAGAAATTAAGCATATTTTCAAATTATTTTCAAAGAAATGAAGCACCAAATAAAGAAATAAAAAAATTGAATTTTTAAAAATTGAACTTGAATTTAAATAGATTGGGCTATTATTATTTATTGAGTCTTGCTCTTAGTAACAATCTATGTATCTAATTTAAGAATAAGGGCAAATATATATATTAATAAAATTATCTTTAAAAATGCATTTTGCAAAACAATGAAATTAGTTTTGTTGCTAAAATTAGCTGTGTTTGAGGCGAAAAAAAGGTTTTAATTATTATTCTTATAGGTGCTTCAAATTTCTGAATGTCTAAACTTTTCTATGTTGATAAATAAAAATGACGAGAAC
The DNA here is from genome assembly GCA_037975125.1 of Latrodectus hesperus. Taxonomy (NCBI): domain Eukaryota; kingdom Metazoa; phylum Arthropoda; class Arachnida; order Araneae; family Theridiidae; genus Latrodectus; species Latrodectus hesperus. Next base: position 74,515,764 of record CM075850.1, on the reverse strand, counting down.
ATAAACAAATAAACATTGTTGCAGATTTTTTGTCAGAAAAGGCGTACAATGTCATGGACTTAACGTCAAATTAGCTCTTATGCTTGACCTACTTTTCCAATAGGAAAAGATAATTTCCTAAACAGCGAGAGAATAACAGAGGAGGCTACTAAATATGTCGAGATGGGCATTCTTTTGCAGGGGTTATTAAACTTAACAACCACCTTGAATTGTGAAATTTAACACAAAACTAAGTATCACTTATGATGTACCAAGAATAATTTTTAAAATAATTTGATTTCAGAATAATATTTTGTATTGATACAGTAATTTTAATATTAAGTGTATTTTGTTATAAAGTTAAAAATTAAAAACATTTTGTTAAAAATAGCGTTTACTTAGTTAACAAGTTATTTAACAAGTCAAATGTTGAGTAACAACCTGGTATTTTACGTACATTTTTTTCTATTTTTCACATTAAATTCTTATACACTAAAACAATCATACACACTCGTTTAAATTGTACTGCATAGGTTTCAGACCTCGGTTAGTTCTTAATGGAGTATGAGTAAAAGCTTGTATAGACACTATAGTTTAAAATAATAACAAAAGCTAAGCATTTATAAACACAAATAATTTAATAGCACAATTAAGCGTTTTTATCAAAATAAATAAATCAGTCTGTAGTACATCAAATCAGAAGAATAAATACGCAAAAAAATATTCAAAAATTGCATACGCGCTAGATAAGATCGTTTTTGGAGGCTATTTAAATAATTGTATGTTGTATTTAATAAACTGAAGCGCTGACTACACTTTATAACGATGAAAAATACATTAATTATTATTGCTTAATGATTAATTGGAACATTTTTTGTTTGTTTTATATTAAGTGAATTGTTATGGTATTCATTTGGTGTAAAACATATAAGCATACAATATGAAACAATTATATAAAGCTCATATATAAAAAATAACGTAAATATAAATTAATACTTTTATTTTTTCAAATATTAATATGAAAGAATAGTTTATAATCTGAAGAATATGTTAATTATTATGGTTTAATGATTAACTGGAATACATTTGTATGCTATATGTTAAGGGAAGCGCTATAATATTGGTTATTCAAGCATATAGAAATAAGACTACTCTAAACTAGGAAACAATTATGTTAAAAAATAAATATAAATGAGCTCAGTAAACTATACAATAGTATATTTTCCATTTTATCTAGGCATTAGTAAAGAAAATAATAATACCTCTAAATAGAAAATTTATTTTCCTAGTATTTCTAGTTTCCCTGCACAACTTTGCTCTTAAATAAATAAACTATATTACTCAAAGAAAGGTTTTTGAACAAGACGGTTTGTATTGCTTATAAAAAAGAGTTTCAGACATTTAACTTCATGTCTACAAACAAAATAAGTATGTTAAGTTTGAATCGACACTTTAAATATCCTACTTTACTGATGTTGAGTGTCAAAAAATCTTTGATCGATTGGTGTAAACAGGTTACATTATTTTTTTCTAAATATTTTGTTAGCAAAAAATGAAGAAATAATTAAAGAGATTCATTTCATATACATAATTTATGAGCAAAAATTAAGAACATGATATGGTAACATAATTTACATTATATTACCATCTCATGAGATCATAAGTGGAAAAAAAAAACAAATTTCATTAAAGTGCATTATATATGACTGTATCATTATAAAATAATTTATAGTTTATATATGATGTAATCAGCACTTATAAACAAACTAATATGGAAATAAAAACTATAAACCGAAATCGAAAACTTTAAATTAAAAAATTTTTGTGCACATTTCATTTTATTAACACCAAATTTTGAACTTTTGCAATTTTTATTTACTCTGTAATATATTTAAAATTAACTATACTGATACAAAAAATTCTTTTCAAACGAACACTTGCTCTAATAATCATTTTACAAGCAAATATCTTAAATGTAATAAATGCAAATTTGAGCGCATTTGAAATATTTTAGAAAATATTTGCTTTTTAAACGATTTTATCTTTTGTAGTTAGAGTTTGTTGTTATAATAGTATTTTAATACAGAATTCTTGTAATATGAGAAGACAGCGTAATATATAAAATACCATGAACAATATGTTAATAATATCGTCCATTTATAAAAGTATTTGAGAAAATGTAAAGATCTAAGACTTTTATGATTATATGAACATGACTCGACATACTAATCTCGACAACTTACATTTTAACAATACAAATTTCTGTTATCACACTACATATTTTCGACAGGTACCACTGACTGCAAATTCGTGGTCTGAGATAAAAATTGAAATAAGAACCACACTGATAGCTTAAGATCATTTGAACCGTTGAAGTTCACATTACTCTACATCAAGATGTGACATTTATAGTGAGAAAAAAACTATTTAAGTATTAATAAATTGAATAGATCTATAGAATACAGACTTTTGTAATTTTTTCCCTTTCCAATAAATAATTAATACTTGTTTATGATTTTTTATTTATATGTAAATCCAATTCGTAAAAATTTTCCGTATCAAGATCTGTACTTTCTTGACGCATAATATTTGTCATTTTAAAGAAAAATCTGAGTTAATTGTTCTTAATATATTACATTTACTATCTAATTTTATTTATATTTTTATATTTAAATTTATAAATGAATTTTGGCATTTTGCATTCTTTTTTTTTTCTACGTTTACGTGAGACCATCTGTTACAAATGAGGATTTCTTCATGAATCCTTTGTAATACATTAAAATAAATAAAGTTCTTGGGTTTAACGTATAAATACGGGGATAAGATTTTCAAGTTAACAATAATTTAATTAAATATAATTTTAAAATTTAATTAGAATTTATTTCCAACTTGTAATAATCAGCTGTTGAAAATAATTTAATGTGTCCATGTCTTATGCAATTGTGAACAATATCTGTATGTTCATAACATTTCGATTACGTACTGCCAAACATATGAAAAATTACACTACTTAAAATATTAATATGTGTATTTCCTTAAAAGCATGAATAATTGTTATCTAATTGTTATTTTTACAAATTTAACTTCAAACAGCCCCTACTTTTTAGACTTTATAACTAAAATTTTGTGGCTTCAATTTTGCGTTTAAAATTTGAATTTACTTCATGGTTTTGTAATTTTATTATTATTTATTTCAATTCTAAGCAAAAGTTTTTTGCAAATGTTTTATAACTAATTCTGATTTCTAAAATGATTAAAAAATATTTATATTTAAAAAAAATCATATTTTTTATGAATTAGTCATTTTTATAAGATTTTACATTCTTAATTTTATGAAGGTTTTTTATATTTCAATGGTGATTCATTTAGTCTTTGCGCTTGACACGTGTGTGCATTTTTGCATTATGCTGACTATGTAATATTTTAAACAAACAATCAGTAACATTTTTACCAAGATGATTTCGTCTTGTTAATATACGAAAATTTGTCTTACTTGTATTATTTAAGGATATTTACTTTCGATATATATTTTTGGTCGATTAAAAATAATTTAATTTTTATTAAGTTTGATAAATGATAAATTAATCTGTAAAATAAAAATGTAAGTAAATCAAAATTCGAGTTTTAGAGACATGTATATTGTTGTTAATATAACTCTCCCTTCATTAAAAATGTTTCAATTTTCAGAAACTGTAACACTATTAGTCTGTTAGAGAACACAAGTGTGGTAATAATGTCATTTGAGAAAATTTAAAAAATTGTTATAAGTTGAAACACATTGTCAGTGACATCCGTTTCATTCCTGTCGAAAGAAACAAGGACAATCAACAACCGAATCCTTTGAAACAGGGTCTTCGCAGGGATATCCGGTGGTTGTTTCTATATTATAAAACAAACGCCTTGAAAGAATGGATCAAGAGATTGAGTCCCTCAACAGATTTTCTGTGCCCTACATGCTCTCCCATCCAGATAACGAAACTGAGTTTTAACGAAAGGACAGAAGGGAGAGATTTTCTCAGCGGAAGGACATGCCCTCAAGGAACAATGAGAGTAGAGAAAGAAAAGAATTATCTTCTTGGTAACACGTGACTTAATCTTTGACCAGAAAATATACATGAAGAATTGAGGTAATTCACTGTTATATACAAACAGTTTAATACACCTAAATTTATAAAAAGCTTTTGATAATTTCAAAAAGGATCAAAATAATTTCCTAAGTTTGAATTTAATTAAAGTACATTAAATTAAAACTCTCTCTATTCAGAATATTTACAAATTCCAATATCAGTGTAAAATTAAAGTTTGCGTGAATAAGTGTATTTAAAATATTATTTTGGTAGTCTTTATTGTACGTACTTTTTTGTTACTCTAAATATTTAATATTGGATTGGAACTTCAAAACTTCATGATAAATATTCATGTTTTAAAATATGAGCATGAGATCTGATTTCTATATTAATATGTTTGTATTTACATATGAATTGTACTTAAAAAGTTAAATATAATTTTCCCAAGTGCTGATCACTCTATTAATATCTATATGAATTCTATCATGTTTGAGGATTTAAATGGATTAGACATACAATTGTTAAGCGTACATGATAATCTCTCATTATTATATCATTATACTAAGACATTATTCAGTGATCATAATTATAAGATAAAGTGTATTTAGTTATTATCTTGAAAAAATAAATTGTTAACTCTTTATATTAACCGAGGATTTACTATTCATTGTTTCATCCACATTTATTAATTCAACAAATAATACCACTGAAATAAAGCCATGATTGTAAGATCAGAATCATTTCTACAATTTAAGGGTATCTTGACACGAATTCGACTTTTTTCATGCAAAGTTTTTTCATGAATAAAATTTAAAAGTAATAGACTCATATTTATGATTTAATTTTATATTTAAAAATATCAAAGGAAATATTTTAAAAACATTCTTTGATATTTGTCACTTTATATGTTACAACGAAAGACTAAATAGATAAAAATCATACAGTGTAAATTATCACAAGATACATCTCAGATTTTGAAAATACTCTGTTTTTTATGAAAGCTTATTAAATCAATATAAACATATATTTCATTTTTTAAAAATGTTTATTTTAAATATGCGTACAAATAAAACGTCGATGAATGATTAATTTTCTGTAGAACACACAATAAAATGTCCTACTAATGAACAAATATTAGGAGAATACTGCATGTAATTATATATTCAGTTTCGAAAAGCAATAAATTGTTTGAAATCATCTTAACGTTAATCGTCTAAAATTATGAAAGTAAAACATAGCAGAAATATGAAGAAAGTAAATTTACATTTCATCTTCAGGAAAAATTCTTCATGGTGATTTAAATCTTCACTCATTTGAGAATAAATGAAATGGAAAGAATCTGTTCTCACAAAAATCACGCTGAAAATTATGTAAATTCTGAAAACGAAAGGGAAATTGATTCATGGTGAATGCAAATATCACTAATATCTGTGTGTTAAGATACTTCCCAAGGAGATGAATCATGCTTAAATACTGGGCGTGCCCTTATATTTCACTTAGATGTGAAATAACTACTATGCTCATTATAATTAGCCACTGCTTTAAGTAGACTTTCTCTTAAATGCTGGTATATTTTAATTGAATAACAATAGAGAGTACAATGTCCATGTTTCAGTACTTTCCAATGCTTTGCATTGTTGTTTTTGTATTCATAACAATATAAATAAACGGTCTATTTTCAATAATTAAGATAGATGTGAGAGAAACAGAGTTATAAATAATTAAATTTGTGGTAAAATCAGTTTATTAATTTGCAGTCTAAGTAAAATAGTGACAGATTTATCTCAGCGATTTATTCAAAGATACATGGGGTATTTCAGCAAGATTATATATCATTGCACCAAAATGAAACAGAACAGTCGTGACTCTATATTAATTGTCCAAAATTTATCAAACAAGATCCTTTTCCTTCTTCTTCAGTGGATCTAAATCCTTTAGATTGTTGCAGTTTTGGAATTTTAAAATCTATAGCGTAATATTTATCCACACAGAAGACTGGACTCTCAGTTTACAAAATGCATAAATGGGATATGTTTTCTCTTAAGATGATTCATAAGGCAATTGGTCAGTTTAGCAAATTATTAGTAATTGATAACGATAGAAGTTGATTCTAATAAAAATATTCTTAGTTAAACTTTTATATGCAAAGTTCATTATATTGATATGTTTATTGCTTTCTATTTTACACATATGAAATAAAGCAATTTGAAAAATAATTCGAAATTTGTAAAAGCATTTTATGTACCCTGTTTTTTAGTGTATCTTAAAATAGATCATACAAAATCAACACATACCAATTCTTCAAATGTTAATGTCATATCAAAAAAATTTACTATTTCTTAAAAACAGAAAGTAAATCTTTGTAAATACTTTTCAAGCTCAATTATTTTGTTTTCAATTGCTTAATGAAGAAATTGATAAACTGGAATTAATATTTCAAAAGCATTCATCAATATATTTTAAATACGAGAAAGTATCTTATTATATTCCTGAAACTTTTCCTTTAATTAATTAAAAAGGAAAATAAATTAATGATTATTATTGCTACTTAATGAGCATAATATGCATTAAGAATGTTTGCTTTAGTATTTTAGATTAATATTTTTTAAATATTTAGAAACGGAGATTTTAAAATATTTGGGGAAAAGATTTTCTTTTTATAATGAAGATAGCGTGTTACATGCAACAAATTCCAGTAAAAGAATAGAAATGAAGCTATTTTATCTATTTTATAAATTGTTTTCCAAAATTTGAAACGTAATAAACAACCTAAAAATGAAAAATTGATTTTAAATTTATGTATTATCTTTTATTAAATACATAATAAATAATGTTACATTTTTTCTACATTAAAAATGTTATTCTTTTAGTTAAAAATAGGCTCTACATCAATAACTCATCAGAAAACAAAAGCATGAATTACATAGTGTTATTTTTTCTCTTTCAAAGATTTTTTTTACCTCATTAAATTTTCAATTTGTAATCCAGAGCAGAGAGGCATCTCCGGATTAAGAAAAAAGCAATATGTCTGTTCCATCAGGTTCGAGTCATATCATTATGTCTCGGCATTTAATTCGTTTCACTATTTCACTAACCAATAACCGTTTAAGAACATGTTCTCTGTGCAGTGATAGACAGTGATTCATAAGGAAAAAGCATTAGTATCCAGACTGTAAAAAAAATATGGTTTAAAAATCTTTAGAAGAGATTTGAAATCCTGCCTCTCAGCTAGTAATAATCTTTAAATATATTATACATTATTTTTTTGAATTTTATCTTGTAATAGAATGCATTTTCTTCATATTTGTATTCTCGCTCTTATCTTTTTCACCAAAGTAAGAGAAGCAGTAATCATAAAATAACAGTGTGGTTATGGTGGACTATTTGTTGATTATTAAATGATTAAAAGAAATCAATGATAATATTTATACTATAAGCTGCAGCTCGTGATGAAAGAAATGTGTACAAAAAATGTTGTAAAAAATGTATTCCTATCATTCGTCTGGAAAGCATTCGAAACAATTACGTGCAGAACTTTTGAAGGTGAGCAACACTAAATCCTAACGAAATGGTCTCATCTCAATATAACCAAATTCCTCTCTACAACAATATTGATTTCGGACAGTTCGTTGCTTGACCTGTAAATGTTCATATAGCCTTATGAAAATATCTTATTTTGAGACAGTTATTACGAGATAACATAACACTCAAAATTGAATTGATTAAACTTTTCACGGTTGTAAAGGTTTTAGACAAGAATCTTTATAAGCTGATGTGATACAAAGACGTCTACTTGCATGTTTTTTTGACACTATACTTTTGTCTTAATAAAAAGTATCCAAATATAAAGTTTCATAAAGGTGGATATTTGATTCTCGAACAAGCATCCGCACACTATTCAGAAATGATATACCTCATTACCTAACATTGGTTATTAATATTCAGAAGTCCTCTGTCACTCATGATTTGAAGTTGTACTTATAAAATAAAATACGCCACTGAGCTGAAATATAGTAAACTCATACAAATGTGGAAATGAAGTTGTTTTCACATTCCCTTGTTGCTATATCTTTAGTTGTTTAGTTAGTTAAAACAATTTTTAAAAACTGTCAAATGTGTCAAAAATGATAATTGATGAATGATTGAATAAAACTGATAATAAAGCAAAATAATCAAAATAAAATTTTACTTCGAATTTTCTATCTTTTCTGCATTAATATTATTTTGAGCATTTATTTTGTAAGCAATTTTGCTGGATTTTTTAATGAAAAAGAATTTTTTTTATCTTAAATTTATTATTATGAATTAATTTTCTGATCCAAAGAAAGAAACATTTTTGTAAATTTAATGACTTTTGTTTTCAAAGCTAATATTAAATGCAGAATTCGTAAATCGTTTCCTAAAATATTATTTTTTATTATTGATGGTATCGTATTTGCTAAATTATAAATTTTTAATGTCATCACGAACAGTTGCTTTTTAATTGAACGAAAGCAGCTTTAAAATATGCTACTTTATAAAGTTCTTATTTACTTATAATGAGCTTTCTCGGTATTATTAAAATATATTATAAAAAGTACTTCTTTAAGAATCTTTGTGTCACGATATATCATTAAGTCTAATGCATAAGCAAACTTTGAAAATATATTTTGAATATTTCTTTCAATTCACGAATGTCTTCTTGCACGATAGGTTATTATGAATGTATCTTATTCGATACTTTAACATTATATGTATATTACAAAAAATATGCAACAGAACAAGTTTAGCAAATAACTAAACTTACAATATTATTCAAATATATATAAGCATATATAAAAGCATGCACTTAATTAAAATGTTTCTATATATGACATATTCTGTTTCTGTTATATTGTGTTATATTGGCTTTATTAAAACAGAATATAATCAACAGACAAGGCAAGAGAAAATTTTTAAGGAATTTCATTTTTGCATCTTCTTTGCAAAAAAGTAAATGAAAAATTTCTTAACGAACAAGAATTGCGGAAAATATGCCCTCATATTACTGTATACATCAGGTTATTCGTTTAAGTAAACATGAATACATTGTTAACCTCAGAAAACTTCTATTCTAAGTTTATTAAAAACTCAAAACTTAATAAGTATGATGAATATTGGAATAGCTGTGACCAGTTTGTTTGAAAATTAAAATGTCAATTTTCATTATTTTATCAACACAAATTTCTTAAATGAACCCGTGACACATTCACCTACATATGAAAGCGATAGTTTCCTCAAGAAAGAAGCAGCTATTTTTTAATTTAACTAAAAATATGATATAAAAGAGGAAACACACTAAGTGACCGTAAACAGAAAATTGACCTATATTGCTTTGTTTTGGTACAGTGCCATGGTTATTATTTTCCATCCTATGACCGAGACATTGCATAATTATATTTTAAAACCACTGGCTTTTCCAATATCATGATGTTGAGTAACCAGTGAAAAATATTTCTCTATTAAATCATAATTATTCTCTAGTTATGTCATTTACATAATAAAAATAAAATTATGTCATTGTACACGAGTTATGATGACATAATATAGACTTTGTGAACTAACATTTAATAGTCAAACCTACTTTTGGAATATTCTTTTAGAATGAATTCTATCGTGAACTTCTAAATAATGTCTTTAGCAATCTTTAGCAATCTATCTTGCAAAATACCATATTTTTTAAAAATATTTTGACTGTTTATGAATTTTGTACAAATGTTTGCTTTTATGTACGTAAAAGTTCAAGTATTTAGTAGAAAATTTTCCAAGTTTCCGCAAGCAGTTTTTTAAACATTTTTCCGATTCTTCTTCTTTGACCCAAATACCTATCCTCAAAAAACATTGAGAAATTTCGATAGAACGGGAAAAAGTGTCTATAATTCTCTCCAGTTAAAAATGTCGAACTGAAAGTGAACGTGGATGACATAATTTAGGAAGAGAATTTGCTCTTCCTCGAATGGTATCATTATAAGAATGATATCATTTTTGACTTCTCTAGTTTCCTCCTTGAAAGAAGATGTATCGACATTCCCTTCACTGCTCTAGTGATAAATTAATTTCCTCAAAAACCTATGGCAGTAATTTCAGAGTCGTATTTTTTAAGAATGGTTTGCTCTTTCCTTTTTAAAATATAAGACAAATGTAAAGATTTTATATTTTGAGAGTATACTTCAATATATTACAGAAGTTACAGTTTCGAAAAGTAATCAGAATTAGGAAACAATTAGTATTGTCTTAATAGATATAGAATCATGATAGACGTTAATATTTAAAGGATTACGGTTAAATATTGAGATACTCTGTCCAATTTGCAATACACCTAAAATCCATTGATGTGTAAAATAATTGGTTTGTATTTTTTTTCATATATTTTATATAAAACTTTTTGTAGTTTAAAAAAATTATATCACATTAAAAAATTTCCTTCCGTTTTATTATTTGTTGCATTTGAAATAATCCTGCGAATTTTAATTAAAAATCTTTAATTTAAAAAACTTAAAGTTTTTACTCATAATTTAAGGAACTTAAAATTTCTCTTATAATTTAACGAAACACTTATCATTTTCTTTAAATTATTTGTCAAAAATCCACTTTATTCTGATAATTTAAGAATTCGCTTTATATAAAATAATTTAATTATACATAAACGACAAAAGTAATAAAATCTTGCTTCCTTATGGTGGGCATTTTTAAGTAAAATTTTCCATTTTAGTAGAATTTTGTAAAATTAGCTTTATAAATTATATGTTTTGAAAAGTTAATCAAAAACATATTTATTGAAAAAGGCTTAAAATAAAATTTTAATAATTATGTTTATTCATAAGATTGCTATAGTTTCTCAGAATAATATGTTTGGGTAAACACTATTGGAAACATCTGAAAGATTCTTATTTAATGCATTTTATAGTTTCAAAAAATTTTAAAAATCATATGCAATGACATAAAATTTTTAGCTTTCAAAATTTATACTGATTTTTATACATCTTAGTTCATATAGTTGCCGAAAAAAATGTATTTACTTATATAGTTAATTTTTTCATCTAAATATTTTCTGCATTTTTTTTGTTTCACCAAGGTAGTTCACGTAAAATTATATTTAAACCATATAACAATATAAATTTATTATTCTAGTAACTATATGATATTGATAAGAAAATGATAGATTCGTTTATATAAGATACTAATAATTATTAAAGAGATGATATTAAATCTTTAGCTCTTAGAACATATAGTAGCTTTTACATTAAAATTTTATACAAAGTAGAAAACAAATCTGTACTCACTTTAAAGTTTATGCTCTTATGTGAAACATAAGGTCATATAAATAATATGATATAATCTCGAAATATAAACATTTTTTTATTTTCATTATACTTTAATTATATAATATTAAAACAACATAAAATTATTTTCATTATAGATTCCTATTGTTTTTCTGGTGCATTTATGAGTGAAAATTGCTCTATAAAACTTGTCATAACAATAATTACCAAAAATATGCATGCTTTTTATTAAAATTGTGCTTATATTTTTCCTATTTTATTATATAATGTTATTTATTTCATCAATTCTAAATCAATTAAAAACTAGATTGAAAAACTGAAAACTCTGTTTCCCACAGATATATGCCTGCCTAGACTTAACTCATCAAGTGGGTTATCCAACCTTACTTATAAAAATAAATAAACGAAAACCAATACTACTGGATTTGTGCAAAACCGCCCTTTCGGAGTAGGTCAAAAAAGAGGGTTTCAAGGCTATTTACAGACAACGTAGTTAGCTATGTTTTTTTTTGTATTTGATTGATATTTTTTTAAAAAAATTTAAGCATTGCAGTTTAAGAAAAATTATGTTTGCACAAAAATTTAAATAAATGTTAAGTAACAGTTTCTTAGTGGGGAATCCCTATAAATAGATTGCAAAAGGCTTATTTTGATGTATATTTTGTTAAAATTCTCAAATTGACAAGATATATAATTTAGTCTGTAGTTACTGAACACCAGAGATAATTTTAGAGTGAAACCAGAGCCTTAGTAAATTAATTGCATTTTATGTTCATAGAATTACCACAATTAAGAAATTACTGAAATGTTTGTTCACAAACTACTGAATTTACACCAAAAATACTTAGAGCATATCATTCTGTTATTTCAAATATAATTCTTTTTCCAGATTATTGATTTATTCTTTTTTGTATTTAAATCTTTGAAAGATGATAATAAAAGCTTTGTATAAAATATTAACAAGAAATTAATTTGCCTAAAAGATTCATAATCTTTTGCTCCATTTATTTTTGTTTTTCCCATTCAAAGGAATGGTATCTCTGTAATTGATCTGCTTAAGCTATTTCTTAAAATCCTTGCAATTGATTCCTTAAATTATGCAAGCTAATTCCTTAAAATTAGCTTGCATAATTCGCAGTCGTTGCAGAGCCAAAACCATGATCTAATTAATGGTCCTGGATTTTAGATTTAATAGTTAATCTGTATTAAAATTATTACTAACATTAAAAAACAGAGAAGAAACTAAGTTTTGCACTAACAACTAATACGATAATTCTTCACTTCTACTGATAACAGCTTATATCTTATTTGGCTTTGTTTTGTTTCTTTGCTTTGATGTAAGAATCAGCTATTTTATAAAATAAACCATCATCTTGATAAAAACAACCTAATATTATATATTTACATTTGAATTAAATACAATAAGCAAAGATTTATTAAGTTAATATTTTTATCTTTTACTCAGAAGTGCAATAAATTATTTTAACTGTTGAGGGAAAAAGTTCCTAATGAGGATTTAGTAAAAATTATACGTTTGTTCATATTGCCATCTGAATAATTTGTTTCTTGATATTGTATTTATTTTTTATTTCCTGAATCTATCTTACATAAAGGCATCTAAAAGTAAAAAGTGAAATTAAACCAATGAATGATTATGTATTATTAAACTTCATAGGCCATTTAATCATAAATATCCTTAAAAAACGGAATTATTTGTTATTGTTTTAAATATTTGAATTATTTTTTAAATAATACTTCAAAGTTTTATAAAGTAACAAATAATTTTAAAAGATATAGTTTTTAAAACGTCAAACATGCCAAAATTAAATCATCTTTAACTTAGCATTAAAAAATTAAAAATGCTATTTATTATCTACATAGGCTTATCCCTCTCTGTTTTCTAAAAGACCTAAATTTACTTACGTTATAATACATATACATATATGTATATATTTTCTGAATAGTTTTATTAATTTTGCTCTTTATATTAATTGCAAACATGAGAAAATATTTTATAAATGTATTTGAATGAAATATGTTTCAATTTCTCTCAAAAATTAATTTGCCAATGATGAAATATTTTAACCTTTCAGATATCAATTTTACAAACATATTTAAGTAACATAAAACTGTTTCTATGAATTTTACTAAGAAGCTTTTCTTTTCGAAACTTAATTTTTTATTTCTTATTATTAATTATAAATAAAAGGAAATATGTGGAGCTACGTAATTAATTAAAGAAATACAACTATTTTGACCTACGCATTCTATGTTCAAACAGAAATAAAGATGCTAATTATAATTAGCATTTTACAGTTTTAAAAGCTAAAATATGAAGATCTCATTTATTATGCCAGATTTATAAATATATGCATCGATATTATAATATTGCATAAAAATGAATGCTATCACAAACATAAGAAGATATGTTAATGAAACAGAAGCTAATTGTTTTCTTAAGCAACATGAACTTCTTTTCGACAAACAATTCTCCTTCGCAATTGGCTTGAGAATGTTAACAACAATAGCCCGGGTGCGGCTAATTATTCCTGAGAGAAACAAACGAGATCAAGTTGTAATAAAACGAATAAAATTGATAACTTTTTTACCTGCAATTTTCAATCGAGTGGGTAGTCATTCGAATTCAGAGCACGTTTTCTCTTACATGCCCGGAAGGCATCACTTCACCTGGTATTTTGGGTTGCTTATAGTTTCGTTACTTTCTTCTTTCTTCCCCTAGCCAACTTTCGGATTTCCATTCTAAATTTGTCCTGAACAAGGTCACTTGGCCACAGCTGACTACTTTTATTTTTTGTAAGAAAAAAAATCACACCCAAATCTTAGTCTGGGGGAGATATGAATGGGAGGGATTCTGTTTTCTCTCTAAAGTACTTAAACAGCACCACACCCAGGGTAATTTAAACTTGAATCTTTACCTTATTAGTGTGTTAACAGTATTAACAAAGTAGTTCAATATTTGTATGTCAATGGCACTTTAGCTATTTTTATTTTAAGTTCATTTAAAACTAACCCAGCATCTAGATTTTTGAAATATATTTTCAAAATTCCTATTATATTTGATAATTTGTAAAATTTTAAAATATTTGATTTTCCTGTCCCTTGTCTGTGGGAACAGTCTTCATTAGTAATCTTATCAGCAACAATTAAGTCAAACAGCACTGACCGTCAAAATATAAACTTCTTGTACCAAGTTTAAACAAACAACTCTTTTTGCAAAACTATTATCGATGAATCCCGGAGAACAAAAAAAGATAAAATTATTATTAATATTGAACGCTTTGAAAATTGGAACATATCTGTATAAAAACTTGAATGGAAACTTTTTGAAATAATTTGGCATTGCTTATTTCAACTCACAGATATTCATAAACCTAAGCTGAAGTTCAACACTCCATGCTTTGAATTGCTTGACAAAATATTAACTAAATTCCAAAGATAAAAAGGATATGGCATAAAATAAATAATAAATTACTCTTTTCGTCGTATTTTATCTAGGAGAGAATTATGTGACAACTTCAAAATGTAGAAATTGAAATAAAAGAAACTATTTTTTAACTGTCTTTTCATTAGTAAAATAATATAATTTCAAAATATTTAGATCGGCTGTATAATTTAGGGATAATTCCCATTTTCTTCCTGTTTAAAGCCTGATAATTCTTGATTTGAAATTAAAGATTTATGCTTACATAGGAAAAAAATTTAAATCCAATAAAATTTTATTACAATAAATTTTAAAAAAAAATTTACGTAAGTGATGTGATAAAAAGTTTAATTTACCCAATTTTTCTATTAAATGGTTTTATGAGGATACACACTTTTTTATGGTTTCTTACTTATTATTTAGATTTATATGTGTGCATTAGAGATAAATTTATGTGTTCAATTCGGAAAAATATTGTATATTTTACTGTTTATACAAATATTATTATTTGGAAAATTTTTAGAAATATGTTTATGTTTTTCAAGGTGTTTACAAATGATATTTTGACGCCAGCATGTCGATAAATTTATTATCAAATTTAAATTTCGTGTTCATATATTTTTATTCTTTAGTTTCTGTCAGTTTAATTATAGGTTACAAGTACAATAAAATAATTATCGTTTTAATAATATTTTCGGAATAATTCATCAACTTTAAAGATCTTAATACATGAAGAAGCATATTCAAATAATAAAAAATTACTTTTCAAAAGGTTTTTTATGAAAAAAATTATCTTTTAAATGCAGTATATATATATATATATATATATATATATATATATATATATATATATATATATGCTAGGCACTTATTAACGCAATTACCTCCAATAAACGTAATATAAGCCAATAATATAAATAATATACTGAGATTGCTAGAAAATATTTTTTAAATTGTGCTTATAAGTAGTATTTACTACTTCGCACTAAGAAATAATTCTTAAAATCTTGAATTTTTTAATCAATTATAATAGAATTTTAACGTTATTAACTGTGGTAAGGAATAAATAACTCATAGATTTAATTTTATAAATTATTCATAATTATCATTATGAGAATTTTGAATTTGGTTTGGTGCTAAAAAAATTACAGTTATTTTATGAATAATTTTAAATATATATATAATAATAATATATATATATATATATATATATATATATATATATATATATATATATATATATATATATATATATATATATATATATATATATATATATATATATATATATATATATATATATATATATATATATATATATCTTAATTGCCATTTTTTGATAATCAATACATATTTCTATAATACTTTCACAATGTTTCTTAAAATAATATATTTACGGTGATTTTATAGCTGTTGTTTATTTTCCAATTTTATGATTCTTTATTTTACCTCACATAAATCTTTAATAAAAAATTATTACGACGATTAAAAATTGTTAATATATTTTAAAATCTTTTAAGTAATTCATGTTACAATTGTGTTGTAGAAATATATTATATAAATGAGAATAAAGGTATTGTATTAGTTGTATTATCTGAATCCAATTTTAAGTAACTAAATGCAAAGCATGCATCATTTCAAAAATTACAATTCATTTCTTAAACTGTACTTATTTTTTTTAAATGTTGCAAATTAGAAAAATCAAAAATGCTTTTTATTAATAAAATTTAAATTACAATTATCGTTTATTTTTTTCTTCTAATATTTTTAATGTTTTTGTTCTCATGAAATTCAGTGTCTATATTTCAATAACTACTGGTCAATATAAATATTTTTATTAAATTGTTTATATTTGCGATCAGCTTTCTTTAACTTCATGATTTTTCAATGATTTAATTTTTTAACATTCTTATTTAATAACGATAGAGAATCAGAACGTATAATTGACAAAATTATCAAAAAATAAATTAATTAAATACACATAAATAATGTCGAAAAAAAAACATGTTTAAGTACATGTTCTTTGTAAATTAATTTAACTTTAAAATGTAAGCAATGTTCTTTAAGTTTTTTAATTATTTGAAAAAAAGTTATAGAATCTTTGAAATATAAAACATAATATATTAGGAACTTATGGTAAATGGACTTATAAAATACTTATAACTAATAAAATACTGTAAAATAATATGTTGAAAAGACAATACTCTTACACCATGAGAAGAACATTGATTCATAACCTGAAAGTTTCAAATATCAAAATAAAAATAGAAGGTACATATATTATAAAAAAATTAACAATCCCTAAATATATAAAAAATAGATTTTTCATTAAAAATCTTAAAAATTAAAATACATCAAGAAAGTAAAGGTGAATAACATTATTCAATTTTATTAAGTTACTTTAATTTTTCATTAAGTATATTTTCATTATTTTACTAAATGTTTTACGATTCAGACATGTAGTATGCTTAAAATTTGCTATATTGAGACGTTATATTTTCTTCACATGATCTCACATTTGAGACATTGATTGGTTATATTTGTAATGATTTTTCACACTTTTAAACTTTGTAAAGATGAGGAATATAAATTGGAAATAATTTTGACATTCATATGAATTTATTCATTTTCACAAATTAGATCTGCATTTAACAGTAAGATTATAATTCATTTTTTACTGTTCAAGGCTAAAATACTTAACAAATATCGATTTCCTGTGAAGAGAATAATTATCGCAAGTGTCAAACTACAGCAAAGACATCTTTCCTCAGGTCATTTTCATTGTAATTAATTCAATGAAAAAAATCACGCTATCATTATTGACCTTGATATCGTACTCATCTTGTTATTTGCAATGCCAATTTATTTTTTCAGAGACGATTTCTTATTTGTAAACCATGAAAGATTTTCCTCCCAATCATGTTGATCTCATCAAATAATTTAATTGTTTATATTTTAGTATCAATAATTAGACTTATGAAATGATTTTTGCATAATAATTTATTATAAGTGTGGATTTCAATGTGAATTCGAAGTCTAGTTCGCAATTTAAAACATACATTAAAAGGTAATATTTTTATCTTCAAATAGATATCACTCAATTCTGCCTTCATCAAAAGGTAGCTTAACATTTAAACTCTTAATGTACTCTTTCCTTATTTTTTCCTTACTAAAAAAGCTTTTCTGCGTGATGTGCTTATTATCTATGAAATTGTTTCATTATATAAAGATATATTTTGGAAAAAAATTTTCAGCAAAAAATAACCGCTGAAAAATTAGTAAGCTAATTAAATGAAAGCAAACCTGCAGATTTCGTGAGAAATAAATATAGGAGCAAAAACTTTTTTCATTTAATATTATTTCACATTAAGTACAAATATTCTTTTAAAAACTACAAAATAATTCAGAAGATTAAATATGTATGTTTGATTAAGTTTTATAAAATAAACAGATAATTATATAAATAATTATAATTTTGGGAACATAAGATATGTGCAGGCAAGATTTTTTCATGTTTTATTTTACCATTTTTGAAATATTACTTTTGTTAGTTATCTAATAAATTGTTACATAAATTAGTCTGATCGTCTTAAAATAAATTAAAATACAATCTATATAATAAGTATATAATAAGTAAAAATAAAATTTGAAATTTTTTTTATATCACATATGTCTGGCACATATGTCTGGTATGGTTTTTTTTATATCACATATACATTTATGTGATTTTTATATCACATAAAGAATACATCACATATGTCAAAATTTTATTTAGATATATTATTTGTAGACAACTTACATTATCATATAATTAATTTTTTCACACTTTTTATGTGTATTTTTTAACTTTCAAGATGCTTTCTGTAAATATTATTTAATTTTAAATTAAAAATGAATGAATATTTTCACTAAACCGTTCTATTCAATGTAAAGTTATAAAAAATTTAAAAAAAAACTTAAAGGCCATATTGGATTGGAATTATGATTTTTTATATAGTTTATAAAAATATGCAGTGAAAAATTTTATATAAATTTGAAGATATATTTGTTGAAAATTGTTAATTTTATTTAGAAAAAAGACGCAGAAATAATATTACGAGAGTCATCCAGAAAGAAAAAATTAACTATAGAAGATATTCATCAATCAATTTAAATTTTTTCAAAAAGAAAGAATTCTGTATAAAGCATATACACAAAAAACAAATTTTAAAAAAAATATGGAAATATATTTTTATTAGGCATGTATAATCTATCTGCTTAGTAATGATTTAAAATTTATTTAGATAAAAATAAATACAAAAAATTTCTAAACAAAAGGAAAAATCATCTGGACACTTATACTGAAAAATAAGCAACTTTTTTTCAAATATCATTATTTCAAGTATCAAAATAGATATTTAGTGATGTGTTCTTTCGTGAAAAACTTTTTGTGCAGACATTAATTGCTTTAAATTAAATATAAATATTGTAAAAAATAGAAGAATAATGTGAATAACACTTTAAATACTCTTTTCATTAAAAATTCGGCTAGTTAAAATATTGTTCAAATCAAAAGGCCTGAAATCACACATAATTTATGCATGAAAAAGAATAATTTCGTGTATAATATATTCAAGTATTCAAAGCCCTTAAAACTTGCTGAAAATGAATGATTATTGTTTCTTTCATATTTTGAATTGTTTACATATGAATTCAGATGTTTCATTAATACACCATTTGTAATAAATTTTATTTTTTAACGCAAAAATTTTAATTGATATTAATTTTTTATTGATAATGTTGAATTGATATTATGGCATGTACATATCATTATTAATACATTGAGTTTTATTTGAACTGTTAGCTTATCCTTCTTATAAGTCGAAAATCTTTTTTTTCAATTTTTTTCAGCACAGTATCAATTGAATCAATATATTATCCTAATTTTTCCAAGATCAAAAGTCTTAAAAATGTGTTTGTCTTGCTCATGTCAATAATCACAAAGTCTATAATTTTTTAATCATATATTCATCTAATACCTGTAAGAATTGGACCTCAAATTTATGGTGGAAAATTTTAGAAATATATAAACACACTGATTATATATGATATGACTAACTTTTAGATATAAAAGCAGGAAGTCTGAAAGTTACGTTAATAAAAAGAAATTAAAATATATTGATGTTGAAAATTTATGGATTTAAAATTATCATATTTCTCTATACAATTAATTAATTGTTTAATATTGATTGATTATATCAAAATCTGATTTTAATAAATATAAATGCACATATACACGGGTAAATGTAACTATACAATTCATGCCAAAATACGTTTTGAAGAATATATTTTTAGAAACTATTTTATTTTCTGCTTTATAATGTTTATTATTTTCCTTAGCAAGTTGCATCTGAAGCATGTTTTTATAAAAAAAATTATTTTAGCGAAAATGAAAGTTATTTGTCTCGACGATTTTAACTTCAGCAGCATCAATCATGTCAATCAAACTGAACTATCAATTATTTTGACAGAAGATTGTCATTCTTAAATTAATTGGTGATTCAAAGAGGGTAAGAAATGAAAATACTTCAGCCACTAAGTGCTCTTATTTAGTTCATAGCACATTTATCTTCTTCTAAATGGTCTATATTTAAAGGGTTCATTTGCATACACCTTTTTCTTACTGAGCGAACGAGGAAATAATTCTGAAACGTTTACATAAAAGAAAAAATTATAATTCTAGCCATTTCAAAACCTTGATCTAATTAACGAAAGGCAATAAAAGTTGTCTGTGATATCAAAGATAAAAAACTTGTCAATATATAAAATATTCATATGATTTCCAGATTGTGATTTTCAGAACTTTTATTATTTGATTTTTTTTTCATTTTGGAAACCTGTTCAATCACCCATGTCAAAATCAATTATATCAAATTACAAATCAGCTTTGGGATATACTGCAGTTTTTTTAACTACAATTTGTAGAACCTATCTAAAAATTTTCTACTCATTAAGATCTGCAAAAAAAAATATTTTATCATTTATAATAAATGTGTGACAATATATATGAAATTACAACTAACTAGAGGATGTATATAGATTTCTGTGTATGTTTGTGTGTCTGTGTGTTTATGTGTGTGTAATACGCTTAGTTACATAAATATTGGATAAGAATCGTAAATTTAATGCATGTTAAAATATGCTTCTTCATATTGTAACTCACACACAGGCACAAGTATTATATCATAAAAAAGTTTCATATTTCAATTAATTAAAAAATTAATTTCATTGACTATAAAAAAGCTAATTTAATTCATCTTTATAATTTGTATATTATCTATACTTCATAGATAAACAAAACAATTCAAAAAATATTCATTAACAATTTAGAATGTGAAACATTTAATTAATTTATAGATACTAAGAAACAAATATTTTATGCAATCTCGTTTTGTAATTTTTCCAATTATAATTAAAATTATAATTTATAAAATTTAATTATTTTTATACATAAATTAGATTTTGAACAATGAGGAAGAACATTTCCCTTACATTCATATTACAAAAACAACAAAAATAACTATTTAACCAACAAAAATTCATTTGACTATAAAAAATCGAATATAAATATTGAAATAATTCAAAAACCTTATCTTCATGAAAAGAAATAATTAAAATAGATGTAGAACTAAATCTTTTCAGTAGCAAAGTTCTCTTTCAATAAAATTTAGCTAGGATATATATTACTCTTTATAATTAATGTCTAGGTCAACGAGCTCATATTTTTAAAAAAAATAGTATTTATTTATTACAGAACGATGCATTATTTAAAGGTTACAATGGAATTAAAACTGCTTCTTAACCTGAATTGAATTGTTTAGCCCGTAAATTGTCCTCGTTTGATCCGCTAAACAATTTATCACTCTTCATGTTTATCCGATGTTAATTTTTTCCTTTCAGTGAATCCCTACTGACAAACATGATGTTTTAAAAAGAAATATATTTGTACGAGTAAGAATAATTTCATTGACGATAAACATGGTACAAAATAACCACTTAATTAACCATATATATTTACCCATAATAATTATTTAAATAGAAAACTTAATAGGAACTTAAAAAGGAAAATTTAAAAAAAAACTTTCTTTTTTCTGAATAGACTATTTATTAAAAATAAGACAATTTTTTATTTATTTACTGCTTCATTTTTTGTAAGAAGAGAATAAAAACATTCTTCCGAAACTAATTTCCTGGTCTAAAATAAAACATCATTTTAATAAAAAATTTTTTAGTTCTGAAATGATACTTAAATGATATATTCACTCTTAAAAGTTTACACATTCCAGATAACGTATAGTTATAGCATTTTAATTTTGATAAAGAAGTTTTTATGATATCAACATTTCTCTTAATATTTTTTAAACTGCTATAAATAATTTGAAAAAAAGCCAGTTCATTCTAAATATTCTGGTCGGTTTAAAGACAAATTTGCCGCTTTATTTATCAAAATATTCCCATTTTTTCAAGGCGATTTTATTTTGTATATTATTTGAACATATTTCTTGTATCATTTGTACCATTAATTAGAAATCTATAAGCAATGCAAAAAAAGAATATAAGTTGTAAAAACTCCATTTAAGTAAATATTATTTTTAAAAAATACTCGGGGAGCATCAAATAGTCAAATATGTAGTTAAAGAAAAGGCAAATTGGTGAAAGTCGTTGGCTGATTTTCTTGAAAAAGTTCATTTCAATTTGATGAAAAAATAAACTTATATTCTGAATAATCAATCAATATTTCATTACTAAATCTCATGAAGTGGTTAATTTCATGACAAAATATCTTCACGAAAATTGTTATGTGTCCTTAGGATATATATGTATATATATATATATATATATATATATATATATATATATATATATATATATATATATATATATATATATATATATATATGTAATGTGTTCGAAAAAAGTATATAGTTAGTTTCAGATAAAAATTATGCAGATCCTGCAATCTGAATACAGGGGATTATACATTCACTCAATGCGAGATTCAGAAATATAAATTAATAGACTATCAAACACAGAATATTACTAATAAACTTGGAACTTGCTAGAAAACTTGAATCATAATTTTCTAAATCAAACTTGAATAAATTAATTATAATTATATGAAAAGTTTCGAAAAACAAGCCATTTCTCCAGCAGCAAAGTTATCTAATCAGTTGTAAGAAATTATCTAAATCATTATTTTATTTTAGTGAGTGGTACAAAATGTAAAACACAAATATTTAATAATGTTTTTTATTGTGGTAAAAATAGTGCGTACCATTGTTAAAAATCATTCATATCTTATGTGAGCATATGGAAATTAAAGTCTCTAATTTATTATCCAGATAAAATAGAAATTTTATGTCGAAGAAAAAATTAACATTCATTAGATGATTAATAATTCTTTTTGAATTTTAAATTTGAAATGAAAACCATATTAAAAATGTAGGTGCAAAACAAAATTTAAATTATATATTTTGTTTAATATTTAATACCTTTTAAAATATCAAAGTAAGCGCATTGATC
The DNA here is from genome assembly GCA_037975125.1 of Latrodectus hesperus. Taxonomy (NCBI): domain Eukaryota; kingdom Metazoa; phylum Arthropoda; class Arachnida; order Araneae; family Theridiidae; genus Latrodectus; species Latrodectus hesperus. The sequence continues at coordinate 74,492,413 of CM075850.1, read as the reverse complement.
TGGAAAAGTAATTTATAATGACATATCAAGTCAATTCTATTATATTTTTAATATATGAATGGCATTAAGTCAATTATGGAAAATATATTAAATAAAATTCAAATGTTTACCAGAAACCATTTCCTTTAAAATTTTAAAAAGGTTAATTTCTAAACTGTTTAACAAAAGATAAGTAGTTCTACGAATTCACCGTTATATCAACTATGTTTTTATTCAACATGAATTTAACCTTTAATTGTTGTAAAAGTTTCGCATTCAGTTGATATTTAATTAATTATCTTTTATGCACAATTACATATAAAAACTCCAATAAATATTTAACAATAGCTATTTTAAATTAATTTAGAGTTAAAATCTATATTATGTTGACATCACCATGAGAGCTGTAAATTTTTATTTAAAATTTTCTAATATTTTAAAATTATTTACTGAGCTAATTGTAAATAATTCTTTTTACGGAGAATGATTATTTATTATTACTCCTAACTGTCCGATTTCAAAATCCGAAATAAGTAATTTTCATTTGTAGTAGCTCTAAAATATAAGATTTTTACTGTATAAAAATTAAGGCATAATGTAATGCTCGCTGATCAGTAGATATTTAATTTAATAAGCACATTTTGGTCATTTATTTTAGTGCCCTTCAGTGTGTAATGAGCTTCACTACTCTTCCTTAAAATTGTAACAAATTAAAATAAAAGTCTCAAATACTATTTTTAACTCTTTCTTTCCTAATCTCGAGATTTTAACCATGCCATTCTTGCAAAGTAATTGGAAAAATTAAGTTCCTTCAAACGGCCTTCTTTAGCTCAATTTTTAACCAATTAAGCTAAACAAAACTTGATTGTCTGATGATCTGAGTGATTCAGTCGTGAATAAAATAATAGTATAATAAACAATAAAAAGTATTCTTGGAATGTGCCGGCATTCTTACCTCAAAATTGTTTAGACACTTCCACATCGTCCTTGGCGCTAGGCGTTGGCGCACAGTGGCTTTGTAAGCCAATGTGGATTTCACTTAAAAAATCAAATCGGAATAAAAAAGAACTTCATAATTCACTATAAGACTTTCAAGAAGGCATAAATGAAAAAAAGTGAATTGTTTCTTTGGTCCACATGTTAATAACTGCTTTTCCACGTTTTGGCCAACGTGCTGAGTGGAAGCACGTGTACTTCCGCGTGGAATCATCTTACTTTTTACACGTTTTACTATGAGTTTTGTTACATATTTCTTGATCTTGACCTTCTGAAGCCGGGAAGCGTAGATATATGCGCCGGACACCAGTGACAGGCTATTAAAAATCTGATTTTGTACGTGATTGTTTTCAAGACAATTTCGCGGCACGTTGTTATTTTATAAGGTGCGCAGTCTTAACCTTTAGCCCTTAGATTTATTTTGTCATGCCTAAATTCCCACTGCCATTATAAGTGCATGATGAATTAATTGTTTTTTGAAATAAGCATTGCGCCGACACGAGGAAATAACGTGGTTTCAATTTCCAAGGTTTTTTCAGAATTACGATCTAATTATGTCATAATGCCATATAGCAATGAATTCTTAAGAAATTATAAATAAATGTAATTTAATCCCTTAACTGTAACATAAATACCGTTAAGCACGTGAAATTTAACGTGGTCTTACAAATTATTTTTCTCTTGGATAATATTATTACATACAATATGTGTTAATATTTTCCACATTCTTTCGAAGCACGTGGAATTTAACGTGCTAATGCTTTTAAAATGCATGGTTTAATTTATGAAATTATTTAAAAATTATAGTTTTGAATAATATTTTAACTCGAAAATATTTCTTTTATTAAATTAAGCATTTAAATAAGATACGTACTTCTAATATGCAAAATGGAAGGAGCCTATTTTATTGTAATTGAATAAAGGATCTAATTGAATTTCCAATTCGGAAAGAAAAGCCAATTATATTTCTAACTTTTCTCGTATAAAGAATGCCAGTCATATAATAAACATTATATTACTGGTAAAAAGTATAAAGAAACATAAGTGAATTAAATAGTTTCTATTATTCACATATTACATTTTTTATTTTCAATACTTCATGTATCAGATATTTTATTTCTATGAATTTTTGTTTATATTATATTTTTGTTAATTTAATTGGAGCTTCTAAGTTGATTTAATACTTAAAATTTTAATAATTTTTTTAAAAATAACGAAAAGTTTGAAATTGAAAATTATGGACAAAAATTAATTCAACAAATTAAATTCTAAATAATATTTAAATTTTTAGATTCTTGATCAGGATTTTATCGTAATCTTTCAATCCAAAAATTGCTTAAGACCAAGCCGGAATTAAGAAAATTAAACATGTTATAAAATATAACTACATCATTAATTAATTTATGTTATTGGCTCAAAAACAATTTCATTTGCAAGAAAATAAATTTCTCATTATTTCCATATTATTATCTCACTTTTAATTAATTAAGTTTATGAAAAATAAAGTTTTCTATTAGTATTAGAAAATCACAATAAGTGTTACCCAAGGATAAGTTACATTCTATTTCCTATCTTTCCATCATTCAAATATGCATATATTTGGCTCATTATTTCTTAACAGTAGCTAATCCCTGAATGAACTCAAAACAGTTTTACTATTGAAAATATGAAAAATGAATTTTAATCAGCATTTAAAGTCATCCAGGTGGAATAAGTAGAATTATTTACACAGTTATCAATACTTTTAATTTTATTGAGAAACTGGAATATTGCCCAAATAATTTATATCACTGCGCTTCAAACTTTCCTTATTTGTGTTACCTTAATAAAAATTTAAAACAAAAATACATTAATAAGTTAAAATTAAAAAAGACTATTAAATTTATTAACACAAGAACTATTAACTCTTTACACAAAAACATTAAAATTATTATATATTTTGATCATGCACATTTCATTACATAAATAATTTATATAAATAACTATCCCATCCCGATGACTTGCTTTCATGAACACAATTTTAGTACAGTTTAAGAGCAAAGTATTTACTGACATTACTCTTTCTCTAATAACAAGCTGGTTCTAATTGTCACTAAGAGTTTCAAGTTTAATTACGAAGTAAGTTAAATCAATCCTAAATTCTATAAGAAACCTTTGTGTTAATAAGGTCACCATAGTTATAAGATGCCCATTCATAGTCATCTTATAAAAATAGACATTTTGCAATATTTTAAGCAATACATCACTTTATACTCATTAAATAGAAAGTTCAAAGATAAAAACGTTCAAAGAGACTTTATCTTTTTTCTTATGATAATATGTAGAACATTAATATTTCTCTATGTACTTGTTAAAAATGCTTTTCCTAAAAGTTTTAACGAACAATTTTAATAATTTTAATGTGATGTATATTTTAAAATCAAAGATTATTCAATACAATTATGACTAAATATTTTCAAACTTATTATAATAATATTTACTTTGTAGCAATATTATAATCGAGATTTTAGGCTAATTAAATAATATATCCCTGAATTTTAACTACTTAATTGCCTTAAAACCATTAAAAAAATTGGATGTTCGATTAAAGAGCCTAAATAGTTGTATTTCTCAAATTATCTAAGTAATGTACAAACTGCCTACATAATGTGCACATTAACTCCATATAACAGAAGTAAACTTTTTATTTCTACACATTAACAAAGCAAATAAGTTTATTTAAACTTAAGTAATGTACAGATTAGGTTTTCAAGCTTTACTACTAATATATTTATGAACAATTAGTTGGTTATATGATATATAAATACCATTTAAATTCAAAGAAGTGTTATGCATACCAAATTTTGTTATTTTGAGTTATTATTTTATTGATAAATATTGATATCTTGTTTATTTTATTATTACAAATACTCAGTAATTTATATAGCTTGTGCTTGTAATAATTTAATTTTTTGTTTAACAACAGGAAACAATTATAAGTATGAATCACAACAAATTTGAATTATTATTTATAGCCAGAATTTTCACATATATTAAAATAATAAGATAGGTTGATTCTTTAATTAGAGTAATTTGATAGGTAGATATACTATTTATAATCAGTGCTTAATATTTACGTAATCTTTTAATTTGATTCTGATATTTAAAGGAAATGTATATTAAAATTTGTTAAGTTGGTCTATGAAATATTGATATCACAAGTAAGATATTTTAAGAGCATTAATTATTAAATCAAATTCTTAAATTTCTTAAAACTGATTTAATTAGATAATTGAAATTCAACTAGATTATTTATTGAACTAAGAATTAAGATTCTTTTGAAGAAAGTTGACAAAATAAAGTGCATTTGATGCTTTTTTTACTTTTTTATTAATTAAAATGTTTAAAAATATCTAAAATTAATTAATAATGATCTCTCTCCCTCTCTCTCTCTCTGTTCCTTTGTATCACAATAATTATAAATAAAAACATTGGTCGCATGACCACCACATATAAAATTATAGTTTAAAAATTGGTTTATTAAAATTTATACATTTATTCATTTAAATATACTGTTTATTCACTGAAATTATCATTAAGGTTATCATTTAAACATCTTAATAAGCCACAGTATTTGAAAATATAATTCATTTTCAATCCATTTGAATTGTGTGTAGAAATTGAAAATATCTACTCAATTAAATGTTGACCTTAACAAAATACATAATACATAATATGGGAAGAAAATATATCTATTCAATAAATGACGCATTTGTGAGTTCACTTTAGAACCACACCCATATATAAATACACAGTTTTAATAATTACTTCTTAAACTATTGGAGCTCTTGTACCTTTTATTTAATTTTAATGTATTTAAATCATTGATTAAATCCAATGATTAACGTCTTATTATACTTGCGAATTGCCTACTGATACTGAAAGTCAGGGAACTTACAGAAATAGATAGATCTTTTGTAATTAACTGTTTGTACTGATATATTATATCTTCATTCCTTTCATTTACGAATCATACCAAGAAAGGCAAGTAAGATTTTTATTTGCGATATTTTACCATTTAACAATAGTCAATTAAATTAGTTCTTAAGCTATAATTAACGCATTTAAATGTTGCCTATTGAATTACAAACTTACGAAGTTATAAATAATGCTACGTTTAGAAGAAAATATATGAATTGCTTGATTTCTAAAGCTCGTTTCTTTTTTGTAATGTAATAGCCTTATTTTAAAACATATGTTAAGATTCATTTGTACTATATTTTATGAAAAGTACTGAAATGGTAAAAATTGGCAGATTTGAAAAAGGTTAAAACAAGTATAATAAATCTATGGTCTTTGGAAAATATAATAACAGAGATAAGAAAAAGAAACTCAGGAACGAGAAATGAAATATTTCGAGAGAAATAAATTTAATTTTAATGAAAAGAGAGTTTTATATATACATACATATTTTTCAAAAAAAGTAGAATGTAACAAATTACGCAGAAATAAAAACCTTTAGTCCGAAGAAATAACCAACTCATGAAGTCAAATCACACCTTGGAAATCCGCAATGCATAGAATTAAAGTCAAGAGAGTGAATAAAAATTCTGATTTTTTCACTCTTTTATTTCTTGCGGTTCTTATATTTTACTTCTGTATTTAAAACACAAAATATGTGAGACTGAACATGATCAATATTCTGATAGTGCAATATTTGAGTCTTGTGAATTTATAATAATTAATAAATATTTTATTAATGTTTATCAATTACAATAAACTTATTTATTGATCTATTTTATTTGTGAAAGTGAGAAAAGAAATGTGAGATCTTTTAACTGAAGTCTTAACAATGTCATATGTGCGTTTTAAAATAAAAATCCGATTAATAGTTTTCTCTTTTAGTGAAAAATGCAGTTATAGTCTAAGATAATAGCAAGAGTAATATAGTTACAACATATATTAAAAACTAAAAATTATTTTAGGAAACATTTCATTTTCTAGATATGGTGCAATATTTTAATTACACAACTTAACTATTTGTAATTTTGAATATTTGAAATGCATGTAATAAGTAAAATTAATATATTGTTTCTATTTCTTTATTCCATATGAGAAGGTTTATAGGTCTATCCCTAAAAAATATGGTTAGTTATAAAATGCTAATCAATTGAAACAGGTGAATATTTATAGCATTCAGTTTGAAGCATTTTGAACTGAATTTTGAAATAAGAGAAACGAAACTTATTATAAGAATCTTAAATTTATTTTATGGTCTTGTTTGCTACATAAATGATTTTTCACTCGCCAGTCCTTGCTTCATTACCTTGTATTATTTATTTAAATTAAACTGTGTTTAATCTTATGAGTAAAATTTATAATGTAGGAAAATTTCTGTGGCATATATATATATATATATATATATATATATATATATATATATATATATATATATATATATATATATATATATATATATAGATCATGCATTTCAAAATTAGAAGTCCAAAATTCGACTTTTTATTTGGTTTTCTCCCTTGTAGAGAGTGCATGTGATTCATTATGTACAGAAAAGCTTCCCGAAAAGCAGTAATACACTGTTGACGCATATTAATACGTTATTCAGCAACCTTCAATTGCTAAGCAATTTATTTTAGTAACAAATAAAAAGTGGAATCTTATAGGAAAGGTTTTAAATATGGGATAAAGACGAGGAAAATCACGTTCAAGCATTCTTAGTGTGTCCCTGAATTTAAAAAGGATACGTTAATAAACATATTTAAGCAACTTTAAATTATTAAGAATTTTAACTTCTACAATGCTGAAAAGGTTTGTCCAAATTAATTTATCGTTCTTCCTTAAATTATATATGGTAATTTATGCTATCAGACATTTTAATAACTTTTATTATTTTAACTGACCATTTTTATATTTTCGAAATTGTCAACGGTAAATTTTAAATTACTAAATTCGATTATTTTCAATCTTTCTAATTATTTGGTGGCAAAATAATGTTTAAAAAGATGATTCGGATTCATGAATTTCTGACAAGTTGATAATCTTAGATTTATTACTGAGTAATTTGAGGTCAATATTTAGCCAAGAATGGTTATAACCTCTTCATATTATGACCCCTTCTCCGTTTCATTCTCAATCTTTTACATGTACTCACTCACTTAACCGGAAACCGCAGCAATCCCTGTCCTTGGCCCACTGCTCAGAAGCATGAAATGTGACGTCACATACGTCAGAGGCATTGAAAAGGGAGGTGGAAAATTCCAATCCGACTGTTTTCTTTAAATTAATTTTTTTTTAATTTTTCACTTACTTATTGTTAGTGATCTGTGAATGAACAACTACATCTATTCCTTCTGCAGAGCATTTGTTGTGACAGATTTCCTTTCATTAATTTTAGATTTCTTAGTTGTTGTTTATTGAACTACCGAATGATTCAGCTAAGAATTGAGTTGATAGACATCTCATAAAATGCATGTCGTTTTTTGAACTCATAAATATTCAAATTATTCATTACGAAATTACTATGGAGACTTTGCCATTGTATTCAAAATTAAAAGCAGACAGAATTAAATAAAATAAATATAAAAATGGACAAGAATCCAAAATATTACGTAGATAAAATTATTTGGTTTTTCCTCACTTTTTATAACGCATAGAAGTTAGAAACATTTCATTATAAATAAGATGTTTTCGCCTTAAATTTTTCGAAAAAGTTAAAAACTTGGTCTTACTTTAGATTTTGGTTTGTTCTTCACTCAACAGTCCTATTTTAAGGACCAATTAATTTGGTACTCGCGGGTTAAATTTCCTGAACCACGACAAGCAGATAAGCTCAAATTAGAATATGAAACCTCGAATTGTAGAAACGAAGATAAAAACGCTATATATTTGGTTACCAGCTTGGCTCAGCTGAGATTTTATTTGTATATAAAATGTAATGATTAATTTAGTATAAGAATTACGTTTTAATAAAATTACGAAAAATCTTTTCTAAATTTTTAAGATACTATGAACAATTATAAAACATTTTTACGCACATTTTACAATTAACATGTATTTACAATTTCTGTATATAATTATTATAATATCTGTAACAAAATGTATAAAAAATTTCGAACTTTCATAAAATTTTTATTAAAACTTATGGCTTAAGAAGTTGATCACCAAATATGCTTAGAGACATAACTTGAAAATTGCATATTGCACACTGATCATAGAATTGAGACTATTTAGCTAGAAATGTCTGGATAATTGATTTGGGCACCATAAAATAGGACTTTTTATGAACTATGGCTCAGTTAATTCACCAAACTTTGGTGACTACTGGTCCAATAATATATCTTTGAAAATTCTTATCAGCCTATTATAAATTTAATTTTTGTTGTTTATTTCTATACTATAACACGTATTGTAAATAGTGTGTTAAAAAATTTATTGTTAATGTTTTATTTATGCTTTACAAAATAAAGCTATCACTATAAATATTTTCTTTATCTACAAATTTAGTTTAATATCTTCTTTCAGTTTTTGAAAGTGCTTTTACGATCAAGAACGCGCGAGTCAATTCACAACTATCACCTTAGTAAGCGAATTTTTGGGCAAGCTACACTAGTTAACTGCATTGTTCTTTCTCTTGAAAGAATTCGCAATAAATACAATTAAGAAATGCTTAAAAATGCATAAACTTCAATAATATAATAAATTATCTTTTCAATAATATAATAAAAGATAATTTTATAATACTTAAACTAAAAATTTACAAAATATTCCAGAAGATATATTGTTATTTTTCCAACTAAAAAGTTCATATTTAGTCATCCTTTTTTTAATGAAATGATTTATGATTACATTTCGAAATGAACCAATTTCATTTTGAATGAGAATTTTTAGACTGTATTACAACAATATTATGGTGAATTTAAGAATTGGATCGTATCGGAGACTATTTACTTTTAATAATACTTTTTTATGTCTAATTTATATTTAATTGATATGCTTATTTTAAACTTGTTAATAATATTGCTAATTACATTTTTCCATGTCTAATGTGTAAAATTACAAGACAAAAATGTATATAAAATACACGTTATTAAATATAATTTTGAAAATTAATACGAATGAACTAGTAACATAAATATACTACATTTTAAGTCGACAAAAATATAATATATATATATTTGTTTCTCAAGAAAAATCGTTACATATTTCTTGAAAACTAATATTAATGAATACATTGAAATAAATTTTATTTATAGTATTCAAAATAATTTTGTTAGAACCATAACCATAGCAAACAATGTCTTAAAAATTTAAAACTAGGAAAACAAATTCTTACTTTATTTTAGAATTTAATTGACTCTTTACGTTATGAAAATAACTAGAAATAATTAAATGAAAAATGAAACTGGATTGTTTCATTTTTGTACATCAAAGTACATGCCTAGTATAAATAGTGATCCGAAGCCCAGAGTGATCAGTTCCACTATTGAAGCGTGAAAAAAGGTTAGCGTACCGAAGTAAGAGATTAAAACCATGTACTCTATTGAATAAAGCGTTTTTCTGCTGCTAGAGTACCACAAGTTAAAAGAGAGTCAGTTTTCAAGCACGATTTAATGTTCCAAAAGAACCCGATGCGAAAACCATTCGTACGCTCTTAGCCAAATTTCAACGAACAGGCAGCGTAATTAATGATCTAGAGGGGGGGGGGGAATGTTGGCCGCAAGCAAACTGTAGTTACGCCTGAAAATGTCGCCACAGTTTCTGGAATTATTCAGCAAAATCCAATGTCATCCGTCCGTAGAATTGAATCTGAGACTGGTTTGAAGCTTTCCAGCACGCAAAAAATACTGAGAAAGAGCCTACACATGTTTCCATTCAAAATTCAAACTCACCAGGACATACCCGTACGAGCTGTGCAACAAAGGGTTGACTTTGCTAATCAGATGCTCACAATGATTGATAGTGAAGGATTTGATGTTGGCTGCATCTGCTTTACAGATGAAGCACGCTTTCACATGAATGAATTCGTGAATAAACAGAACGGGTGATTTTTGGGTTCCGAAAATCCATATTGGTGTGAAGCGAAACCCCGGTATTCTCCTAAAGTTACTGTGTAGGCTGCAGTATGCAGCAGAGGCATTATTGGCCCTTTTTTCATTAGAGAAACGGTCACTAGTGAACGTTACGTTGCAATTTTGGAACAATTTATCGCCACACAGCAAGTGTTAGAGGATCGACCACGTACTGAATGGTTTATGCAAGATAGAGCCCCACCACGTAGTACCGAACAAGTGTTTCTCTTTCCTGATGAATACTTCGGAAATCGAGTCATTGTATTGGGATATCCCAAATTTATTGGTGCAGGCATGGATTGGCCTCCATATTCGCCGGATTTGACTCCCTGTGACTATTTTTTGTGGGGCACATTGAAAAACATTGTCTACCCGAATCATCCCGCCACGCTGGACGAGTTTGAATCGGGGATCTGTGTGGTGTGTGAATCCATTGCTGTTGAGACACTACGAAATGTGACGGCAAATTTCCTTCTTCGTTTGCGCCACCTCTGTAGTGCCAATGGTGAACATTTTGAAAACATTGTGATGTGATTTTTTGCAAAGAATGTTTTCATACGATTATTTCATCTATGTATGCTGATATGAGCTGTACTGCGTACAGTGCCATCTTTTAACAGCTTTTGTAACTATTATTTCAAACTTCTGTATAAAGTTCTTAAAGCTTTCACAATAAACATACCGTTTACTGCATTCCTCTATCGATCTTTGTTTTCGAGATATTTAATTTTGAAATCAGGGAGTCCTTTTCTGGACACCCTGTATATATATATATATGAATCTTTGAATCTTAATATTTATATATATATGTGTGTGTGTGTGTGTGTGTGTGTGTGTGTGTGTGTGTGTGTGTGTGTGTGTGTGTGTGTGTGTGTGTGTGTGTGTGTGTGTGTGTGTGTGTGTGTGTGTGTGTGTGTGTGTGTGTGTGTGTGTGTGTGTAGTCTTTTAAAATCTAATATATCATAACAATCACCTAAGTTTTTTCTTCCAGAATATAATCAAATGCATAAATATTATCAAATTGCATTCATGTAAAATTTATTCGCATTTTGTAATAAATTATTATCAGTGAAATAAATTTGCAATAAAGTCCATAATTTTATGAAGTTAAGGCAATTTTCTACTAGGAAATATGAAGAAAATATTGAAATTTATGTAAAAGTATTTGCCACTCGATAGCTTCATATTCAAAGAATCGTGCAGGAATATGATATAATTTATTTTTTGGTTTCTTATTCATATGTCAGCTTTTAATCTATTTAAGAACAAATTTTTTATTTCTTGGCATAGCATTATCAATGAAACCTTCGTATCCTGCGTATCATTTTAGAAAATTACAGCAAACCAATAAAAAAAAATAAATATTAGTGCTAAAGAATTATTGACTAATATTGAATAACAACAATTCTTGTAATATTTTTTATAAAATATATCTTACATACTATTAATAAAAATTTTCACAGTTCCATTTGATAAAAATAATAAATGAAAGTATGTTTTCATGAACTGATGTATATGTAGGTGTGTAAATATACTTATGTAGAGAGAGAATGTATGTGTGAGAATTTGAAAACATTGAAAACTATACATAAATTCGTATTTTAAATGTGTCTTATATGCTTTTGTATTTGATTGTGAATTATTCTTTGAAACCCAAAGCATAAGTTAAAATTTTATATCTGTATGTGTCCCTTCCTATAAATACGACAGCTACAGCATACTTCCTAAATACGATTCCATTTCTCATGAGACTGAAAAATGCACAATGGAACATCTTAACGCCCACAAAACTCCGAATTATTATCAAGAAAAATAAACAACTGATCCAAACCAGTTATTGTTTTGAAATTTGGATGGAAAGCGTGACGAACTGGATAACACAGTTTGAATAAATGCTCATGTGAAGAAAACGCAAGAATCTTTTCCCACGAAGCACCTTACTAAATCCCTTATTTGACATTGAAACAGTCAAACACATTTTAAAATCAGAATTTTTTTGTTAACAGTGGGGAAAATCGTAAACAATGAGATCAACTCACATTTCATGCATGTTGATTTCACTGTACATACATAAAATGTATGTTGATCTCATTGTTGTACATGATGTACATGAAATAAAATTTTGAAATATTCAATGTTTTAATTCAATTGTTTAGATTTTTTTATTGATAATTTATTTGATCATTGATACACAGAATTTTTTCAGGATTGAAATCTCTATTTGAGTAATTTTAACCATTTCAATTGATTTTATAATTAATTTAGAAAGGAAATGGAATTTATACATATTAATTTTTAAAATGCATTTATAATAAAAATTTATATGAATATTCTAAAATTCAAGTTTGTTTTCAACTGAAAGTATTTTCCTCTCTATACTGAATTGAAATGATTCTCCCCTCATAACTCAAAATTTAATTGTAGTGTTCAAGGAATTTATGTTACTAACTTCATTTACATAGATATTTATTTTAACTTTCTTTTAAATGTTTGGATTCTTAAAGATTAACAGATATTCAACATTACGGCTAGTTGACATGAAAAATATAATTAATGTGCCTTTACTATTTTATAATATTTTATAACTGAGGATGTTTCCACTTTCATTTTAGTGCTATCACTTTTTAATGTTTCTTAGATGAGCGGTTCTGCGTTCTTACCGATATATCGTTTATTTCATATTGAATATTAGAAGAAGAAATAAACATATATTTAAATAATTATTGCGAAAAATACAATGAAATAAATAATGCAATCATACTTTTGTATAATAAGAAACTTAAAATTACTTTACATATCAAATATAATGAAGCTATTTCTGTACTAGTTGCGGTAAAAGCATCGTTAGATAGAATTATGAAGCTGTGAACCATATTAAATAATAATATAGAAAGATGTATTGTTAAAATTGTTGCATACGAATCCTTTTGTGTTGTTCAAAAAATGTATAAATATAGATAATTTTTTAGTTCAAGATTATAGTTTAATGCTGCAATACTATTAAATTACCTACATGCATACATACATTTAAGCATAGTATATTTAAACCGGGACCTGGTTTTACATATAAATTTGTGATTTATAATGGTAACGAAAAATGAAATGGAAACTTATGTCATTCATGCCAATTAATTTATTACAGAAAATATTCAAAAGTAAGAAAGCACTGCATTCGCTAAATTTTTCCATTACTTTTTTCACGTGAAATAAAATAATTATTTCAATTACTTTTCATGAAACATAAAAAGATTAAATTTTAATATTTTTGTGTTAAATTAAATCCAAGGCATACCAATTTTTGAAAAAAATTTTGAACTTTTTTTTCCTATTCACATTTTTACTGTCGAGTCATAGATTAAAGAAATCATTCTATGTTTAGCATAGAAATAATAAAAAAGTAAAAGATGAGAAAAGAAGTTCTTGGCACACCATAAAATTAAAATATTATGAGATGTTTTGCAATATGTACTTATCAAACTTTTCATACTTACATAAAGGATTTTATTAAGTATAAATTGAAGAAAAAAGTCAGATATAACCACTTAGGAAAGTGTAAAAAATATAATCATTATTAGCTCCTTCCATGAAATAAATTTGAATTTTAAGGCACTTGATATAGAAAGCACATAACAATTCTGGGAATTTTTACGGCAGTTCATCGAATAAAATGAAGTATTTTCATTCGATAGATATTTTCTGAATACTAAAGAACAGTTGCATATGCAAAAATGATTATAACTGATTAAAAAATCCTCATTTATTTCATGAAACTTTATTTTGTTCTCAAATTTTAAATGCATTGCTCCATTTCATATGTTGCTATTGCGCTTTGGGAAACATCATCTACTTTATTTGGTTAAATATCAATTTGCTATCTATTCTGAGTTTTCTATTCATTTAAAAAATATACTCAAGATGATATTAATTTAATGATGTTTACAAAAATGAACTGTAGAATATTAGGTAGTTTTGGCAATTGTTAATATTTAAACTTTTATGTTGTATACAGTTTAATGTAAATTCAATTTCAAAATGTGTAAAATAAAAATAACATTTATCACTATTTTCTAAATTTGGAAATAATGCATACATTCAAGTTTTTTTAGATACAATTTCACACACATACTTTATTTTAGATTTTATATTCACATTCTTCCATAACATGTGACATTTTCTTATGTTAATTCAAATCAGATTTTCAAGATAATAAGAACTTTTTATATTTTTTACAACTTCAGTTAAATTTTTATCAGTTTTTTTATCTATACCGGAATATAAGCGAAATAAAACTTATTTATAGTTATAAATTTTCTTTTTACTTGCTATTAAAAGTTTAGCTTTGTAATCAGATATAATTTATTTATTTCTAAAATGATTTTATATTTTCTAAGAAAATATCTTACAAGGTGAAAGAAATTAGTATTATGTCTGGTGATTACAAAACTTTCAATGACTCTGGTAATAACTAGCATATTCGTATACAAGTGTTAATCACTTTGTGAAAGTTCTATTGAAATTTTGTTAAATATTTGGTATCAAATTTTATTGAAATGAGTATACAAATATTATATTTTAGCAAATTTTATTGAAATGAATATACAAATATTTATAAGGAATTTTAAGAAATTTTTAAAAATATATTATCAATTCATTTAAACATTTTATTGTATGCTCGCTAAGCAGAGCAAGTTTTCTTTTAATTTTTCCAGCTTATTTGAACCGTAAAACTCCACCGCAATCTTATATTATTATCGCTAAGAGCAAAAATATTTGTCTAAGTATTTAATGTAAAGCTATCAATTTTATAAATTTTAGAATACCATTTAAAAGTTAATTTATGTTTGTATTCTAAAATTTTAATGAAATTTCATATTCTATATCATATCAGAACACTTGTATATATTTAGGTTTGATTCTATAGAATCAAACTTATTTCATTGTTTATAAAAAAAACTATATTTAATTTTTAATATGCAGTTAAAAAACCTTGCAATTTCCATCAATATCGTTATTTAGCCATTTTTCATGAAAATAGAATTAACTAAATAAAATCCAATGCTGCCCATTACGATTAGTTTCTCCTTATGAATAACATCAGGTTTTCATGTTAAACGAAGTTAATAGAAGCATGAAAATGTTTTAAGTCATTTACACGTCAATAAAATGTTTTTACGTTCATTCTCTGGTGTGTCAAACTTAATTCGCTATCATTGTTCTATAAATATTTAATTCTTCATCTAAAACACAACGTCAAAGTTTCGTTATTATTTCTAATCGTTTCAGTGATTTTCCAAGCAATTTATCTCTATAGGACACAAAAAACTGGGCATTATATTAATATAAATGACATTTGATAAATTCTAAATAGCC
The DNA here is from genome assembly GCA_037975125.1 of Latrodectus hesperus. Classification (NCBI taxonomy): domain Eukaryota; kingdom Metazoa; phylum Arthropoda; class Arachnida; order Araneae; family Theridiidae; genus Latrodectus; species Latrodectus hesperus. The sequence goes on along the minus strand of CM075850.1, from coordinate 74,477,000 downwards.
ATTTTGTTAATAATTTAATTTAGTAATAAACTTGTTATCCCGAACATGAACTTCATTTTATAAATACCATCATAAAGTATAGAAAATATTTCAAATTTTTATATCAGCTTATATAGTTTAAGCACATTTTAGTAGTCACATTAGATTTCATTCAAACAAGGAATTACCCTGATAACAAATTTTATCAATCATTAATAAATAAAAAACAATTTCGTATAAACTGAACTTTAATCGATCTCTTAAATAATTTTATTTATATAATATAATCTTATTCATATAAAAAGATAATTCTCACTTGTAAATGCTCTTATTGTTATATTATATGAATCACTTGAAAAGATAATTTAATTTTTTCAAATTATTGTGAATATCAGTAAATTATAATACATTTATTACTGCATAAGTATTTTCCTTTAACCCTTATATTCATTTTAAAATTTATAAGAGTTGAACTATTGACAAAAATCATAACTAATAATGAGAACTGTGTATTTCAGAATTACATTCATTTTTACAAGAAATATAAAATTAAAATACTTTTTCCTTATTGGCATAAAATATAAATATTCAACATTAAATATTACTGAATCATTTAAATTAAAAACAATCAAATATAAATATTTCCATTTTAAAGTAACTAGCAATTGCTAATTTAAAATTTTAAAATAAAAACGATCTAGATGATAAACATAATGAGTGAATGATGTTTCTTATGTATGTAAATAATCATAATTACAGAGTTATGAAAATACACATAAATATGAAATACCTACAGTTATATATTAGTTGATTTCTTGAAAAAATTAATTTATTGCTTTAAGCAATAAAATAAGATAATAATGTTGACATTCAATAACTTATATTTTAATATTGCATTTTTATTTTATAAAATGTTATAGGAATTTATAAAAACACAAATAAGCGGTCATTAAAAAGACCAATAGTAACTAAAACACAAAAACAGAATGGATGTTAAAGTAACAACCAAAAAACAATTAATTTTCATTCTAAATTTGTAAAACATGTAAATTATATTCTTTGCTTAGGAAAGAACAGTTGTAATATACATTTGCCTTGGCTATTATTTTTGTATTTCTTCTACTTGATCACTAATGATGTCATCATTTTCAGATGCGAATGGAAATTACTTAAACGTTCAATGACGCACTATTGCTCATAAAGCTTTAAAACCAGCCTTGAATTAATTGTGCATGCTTTATTTTATTTACGAAACGAACCTTAAATCCGAAGGTGACATTACGTGAATTATTTATCTTAAAAAAATCACCTTTAATAATCAGAGAATTTCCGCTTGATACAATGTTATATCTTGGAAAACTATTCGAATTCGTATTAATTTTCTCTTTTTAGTCAAACACAAATCAAAAGACTACAAAACTGAGTGAATATCAAATAGCTGTTAAATGACGGAGGCGACAATGCTATTATGTTTATTCAACGTCCTTGTCAATTATTAGATTTGATTTTGCAGCGGAAATGAAAAAAAAAAGACTACAGACACCCATTTAATTAAAACCTACAGCAATCTTTTTTAATGTTCTCGCACTCAATGGTACTGCAAATTTACTTAGCAAGGAAGAGATTGTCTGTGCATAATCTCATAAATCGGCCTTCGTCCCCTGCTTGGATAGCTCCATAGTGAAACTGCAGCTCCTTTTTATGTAATTAACAATAATTAAATAACAAACTAAAACATTTAAAGACATTGAAACTGCTGTATGGTTTCATTTCGCATGAATATTTTTTATATATATTTTGATTTATCTGCTGATTATAAAGTACTTTAGAAGTCTATTGCATATGAAAATCGTCACCTACTTCACGTGACATAAAATTTATAAGTGACGCATTTCAGGATTGAAGACATTAAAATTAATAGATAAGTAAATCTGTAATAATTATAAAATAACTAACTGATCCTTAACTGCCAATTAAAAGTAATATACACCTAACATATTATCAATAAATAATTAAACATTATCTGTTAATGGTTAGAAATTATAATATATGTTCACTCTTTTTATTAAATGATAGGAATTTTAATATATGTATAATTATATCACATCATGAGAAATATACCTAAGATTTTAATAATTAATAATTTATATCTATTGCTTGATTGTGAACAAAAATATGAATAAAGCAATAACTGTAATGAAGTATAAAACAATTTTACGTTATAAAATCAAATCCAGTCTATTAAGTACTTTGTAATTTTGTATCCATTTAAAAATCTGCATCTTAAATGTCAATTTCGTGACAACAGTGTTCGATTTTCGTGATCTTTGTTCAAATCAGGCTACTAGGTGATATGCCAATGGGTAATGAACGTCAATTCTCTTTAAACAGCCAATTTTATGAATGACTAAAAAATAAACAAATTTCATTTTAAAATTTCGAATATAAAAGCAGAGTGACAAAATAAGAAAAATATGAGAAGTTAGGGGTTCACACATATAAAATCAAAATCACAATTTTTATAGAAATGTTCTATTTAAAAACTGCTATTTAGCAGTTTTATATTTTTAAAAAAACTAAGTGCAAAACTAAAATATTATTTCCTTGTGAATAAGTGGCATATTTTTCATTTTTTCACAGCCCCATTTGTTTTCTAAAATTTTAAAAGAAATATAAAAGTTTATAACGTATACTTATATATATATATATATATATATATATATATATATATATATATATATATATATATATATATATATATATATATATATATATATATATATATATATATATATATATATATATATATATATATATATATATATATATATATATATATATATATATATATATATATATATATAAAATACATTTAAATACATGTAGTATCTTACATGTATTTAAATACACTTTGTGATTTAGAGTTGCATTTTAAAAAAAGTTTTTTTTCCAATTTTCAAAGTCTCATAAGAATGTTGAAGGGATGTAAGTTACTTAAATGCTGAAGCAAGAAAAACTTCAACTTTATCACTAAGACATTTTAACTAGATAGCTCTCAGTAAGTCTAAAAATCTCTTAGGAAAACTTTCCTTGATTTAAATTTTAATATTTTATAAAGTTATTAATCTTAAAATTTTGTGGATGTATATCAAATGTCTTTATTTTCTACAAATTACTTATGAAAGTCATAATTCAAAGCAACTCTCTGCTTAGAATGACAATTTTGAAAGGCAATTTTTCACATAAATAGTTTTAACAAAACTATACTATATTTTTTCAGCAATACATAAATACAGATGAATATATTCTGCTCATAGTTTAGTTTCTCGGCTACAGTTACTTTTTATGGTCAAAAATTAATTTAAAAGGAATTTGCGACTAAAGCGACTTTTAATATTTTATATCCAATGTAGGAATCAAACCTCATGAATATTATATCTTATATTGTCACTATTCAGATAACAGATTGGCAAAAGCATTGTCTTAAGCACATCAGTGTTTAACATCGATAAACGTCAATGCAGAAAACAGAAATGTAATATATATCTTCCATTGATCCATATTGACTGGGACCGAATTTGTGACCATCATATTCCTAAAATGGCACAGATGCCCCATAAACCAGGATGCTAAAATTCTGAGTTTGGTGGTTTTTGACGGATTTTCTTATGTATCTGGCAACCTGGTTTTATTACGTCATAGATATGGAGACCTATAAGAATTATGCCGAAAATTCTTTTTTGGCAACCCTAGTATTTACGACATAACGCAAGTCACGATACGTCATCTTGGCAACATTTTTTCATCGCCAAAAAAATTCAGAATTTGCCATCCTAGATTATAAGGCATCTGTGCCCCTAAATGTATTGGCCTACACCAGGTCACGATGAAACGTACGAATATTCAATTGTGTTGTTGTTGCTTATCCCCGACTGGCGTGACAGTACCATCACACCAGCCCCATGAATCCAAAAATAGTCAGTCTCTCAAGCACCACCTCCGGTCTTAACTCCAAGTCCCCTCGCTCACACCCAATTGAATAGTGGGGTGTAAGAGCAGATTCTGTTGGTACAGAGTACCTGGAGCACCCAAGGGGAGAAGTCTGACTTTGCTCCGTTGCCTCAGGCTTTAGCTGGACATAGTGGAGTGGCTTTCACGCCTTGGGATACTCAAATGTTAATCAGAAATGTAAAATCATCTGCCATAAATTGTAAGATTATAGTTAATTGAAAGAATTCCTCACTGTTCACTCTTTCATAACAACACTGATTCATTTTTCTATGCTAAATAATGCATTTGTGTGATCTTTTGATTACACCAATTATTAATCTACTGTTTTTCGCCAAGATTTTTCAAAAAATAAAATTTAAAACTTTCGACTTTCAAAAGAAATGCTTTCAATAACTTTAATCAAAGATTTCTTATGGACAATAATGAAATATTTTTAAATTAAACTGTATTTAAATTAAAATATGGACAATAATGAAATATTTTTAAATGTTGAATATTATCAAAATCAGAATGCACTGTTTATTTTACAGCAGCTATAAAAAATAAAATAATCATATTTTCGATTTAAGATGTTCAATTTCTTTTGTAAACATCTGGTTGCAAAATTAAGGTGCATATTTATTTTTCATATTATAATATAATTGTCAAATTATTACAAAAATATCAAACGCAGAAATTTGTTTTTCTTTTAATATTAAGCAAATATTCATTTTTGTTTAAATTTTTACTTTGGACAGCAGCTTTTACTTGTTTGCCATTTGGTTTCAATAAGAGCATATAGGTATAAAATAAATAAATTTTCACACATATTGAGTTAATATAAAGTATGCTATGATACCATTACTCAGTTATACACCTTCATAAATATCTTTTTTAGTTTTAAAAATGTTCATTTAAACTTTTTGTGGTAGGATTATTATTATCATAATATAAAATTAAAAAATAATAATCAACCTCTACCAAGTGAAGCAAATTCATTATTATGCTTATAAAAACTTTCAATAGTAATTTTTAATTCCTTTTCTCTAATAAAAAAAATAAACATTTTAAGCACCAAAAGTTTGATAAGCTTAGAGCAATAAAAATAGAGTCAAAGATTAATGAAAAAAAAGTATTATAAAATTCGCATTCCTAAATTAGCATTTAACCTTTCAGATGTTAGATCAAAACTGGTTAGAAACTTTTTGCGTAACCAGTATAATTCGATGATTGAAATAATAACATTTAAATAATTTCCGCCACGGAAAAAACAGCTTTTCATTGATGAAGGTAAACAGTTATTTGCAGCTACATAATTCACAAATCTGCATACAACCTTTCAGTCTAGAAGAATCATGGATTCATTTGAATAATTAAATCATTAGGTCAATAAACTGCTTATTAAGTATGATTCTCATCTTTATTAACATTGCAATCATACTTTTCGATACCAGAAGTGAAATATTTGTGGAATTCCAATGTTTCATGAAATGGCTGATAATAATTCCGCTTACAATTTTGATAATGATAATTAGATAGTTTATGCTATTCATATTCAATTCAGGATAGTTTATTAATATTCAGTTATTTAAGTAAGAATTACAAATGAAAATTTCAATAATTTGCTTATACTTCATTACATTTCAATAATTTGATGTTTGATTTACCTTTCATTTTCTTTTTACAGTCCCATTGAGGGCGGATACACAAGCTCCTGTGTACATACCCAGCGCTCCAAGAGCAGAAGCTCTCACAGCAGCCGAAGACATCGATTCCGATGCGACTCTGCCGACAGTTACAGTCCGAGGTTTTCTAAATTTTCGAACGACAGTAGACGGTACAGTCATCGTGTTCACTCCTGCATCAGAAGCTCCTCAGGATCCCACACCAGCATCCAGCGTGCCTGCCGCATCCAGTGCGAGTCCGGGCTCCACCATAAGCCCAAGAAATGATGACATCCAGCATCTGACATACACTGGAAATGATCAGGATGTGCAAAAAAGGACGGAGCTTGAAAATGAAGCTCACACGCCTGAAGATGATAGGCAAAATTTTAGACAAAGGTAATCAGACAATAATTTAGATAGGCATCTGGAAATCCTAATCAAATTATAAATGGAAAATCCTATATATATACATACATATATATATATATATATGCAGAATATATATATATATATATATATATATACGTACATATACATATATATATATATATATATATATATATATATATATATATATATATATATATATATATATATATATATATATAGAAAACATAGTACTCATAGTGGTTCAAATATTTAATTTAGACGAAAATTAATTTTCGTCTAAATTAATTATTTGATTAATTAAATTTTCAAATTCTTTTCAATAACAAAAATGAGAAAAAATACTACATTAACTAGTTGTTTTTGAAAAAATTAATTAAATTTAAAATAAATAATATTTGATTTTTTGCAATTACTCGATATTATTTTAAATAATTTTGCTCTATCTCCATTTATTCCCATCCCTGTTTTAGTTTATTTATTCATATGGTGCTTTGATTGTTAATTAAAGAAGTTTCTATTTATTTCTGTGTTAATAAAAAAATTTTATTTTAAAGTTTAATTTTATTTAAAAATTTAAAATATAATGAATAACTAATTTCTCTGCTTGTTAGCAATGCAAGAAAATTTGATAATATAAGTGATAATACGAGTCATAAATTAACTGACAATTTAATATTAATTTAGGATCCATTTTAAAATAATTAACAAAAAGACTTCAGAGGTTTCTTAATGAAGAAATTTTTTTCTAACTGCAAATGAAATATAGGCTTTCATTAGTTTCTTTATATATTTTTCAGATATGACTGTAAAATTTATGAAATTAAATTTTACAAACTAAAATTGTCATAAAACAATGGGGGTTCAATGTGATAGTTCATTTTAAACTGCTGTTATTTAAATAATAATTATAATTAAATTTTCTAAATTTGAGTTATAGTTATTCAAATATCAGTTTTTTTTTAATTTTTAAAAGAAGCTATCAGAGAAAATAATGAAATTTTGATAGATGAGTAAGAACTGAATCTACATAAAAAAAAAATTATGATTCAAAAAATACAACCCTTATAAATATGTAGGTAAAGAATATTTTAAATTAATATTATATTATTTCTTTAAATATTATCTTCATTAGAAAATGTTAAATTGTTTTTTTTTATTTATATATGAATATATTTTCATTGTATCCATTTCAATCATTTATTTTCGGAAATAATTATAAATGTAATTATGTAGTCGATTATGCTATAATCTTTGCAAACAATTTTCAAACAAATGTTACTTTTCATATGTATTCATCAATTACCTGTTACGAATATTACGAATAAAAAGAAATAAGTAAAAGTATGTTATACTTCGCGAAATCAATTCATAAGTCATTAACCAAAGAAAGATTTGAAAATAATAGAAATACTTTAGTATTGTGGAATTATTCGCTCTTGAAAGAATAATTTAAGTTTTCGTTATCACTTTCAATGTAAGAATAATAAACGACTATCATAAAAAGTTCATATTTATTTTTGTATGTTATGTTGTTGCAAGTGTATTTGTTTATTCAATTATTTTTAGTATTTAGTTTAGCTAAACAGATATTGAAATATCAAATAAATATTATCTTGGAATTAAAATTAGATATAAATTACTATGTATTTATTATTTATTTACGAATCATCTATATGTTGGACTTTGATTATATATTTATAGACGTATTTATATTTTTCAAAAAGGAAAAATAATTATTCCTGTGACTTTTAAATATAAATAATTTTGGTTCCTTTAGATATCCATTCACTTGCATCATTTTTTACAGTATAATTTTAAATAGAAAAATAGAAATTTAGTATAAATATTTGCATTTAAAATATTAGCGCTCCATTTGCCTTAAGTACATTTCAATTACCTTTAAATTAGAAATTTGTAGTTGTGAATTGTTTATTTTTATCATAAGTAATAATTATATCTTTCAGTCAATAAGTTTAAAATTTAAGTGTTTTGATTCTGAAAAGTGCAGACACATATGTGTATATATGTCATTAAAATAAGTGTTTTTCAATACAGCACATTCTTTGTGAATTATTTTTCAGAAAAAACACACAATAAGTTATTCAAATATTATAATTATTGTAAATTATTTTTTACTTAATATTTAAAAAAGAAAACTTTTTCTTACAAACATTTGTTTTGCTAAATTATTAAAAGCTACCTAAATACAATAAAATTTACCTTGAAATAAATTTATACACATAGTTTTATTCCATAAATTATTATTTAATCTGCAATAATTTCGTATAAACATAAATGCATAGCAGTTTTAAAGATTTCTATATATTGTTGGAAATATTATATACTATTCTGAAATGTGCTGTAATAATTTATTAAAATTTTCAATTTTGTTTGATATATTGTTTTATGTAATTATTATATTGCATTCGTAAGCTTTTTTCCTATTTATAAAATTGTTATAGCAGATAAAAGTTGTTACTAAGCATCATCTAATTAATTAATAAATATATGTTAAAAAATGTATGTCATTCTAAATGTAGTCTTTTAAAATGTATTAAATTTTAACTTCTTAATATTTTTAAACCTAAGAATATTTTAATTTCTTAATATTTTTAAACCTAAGAATATTTTAACTTCTTAATATCTATATTGTTTAAAATGAATATCGTAATTTTTAAATATGTTAAACAAAATATAATCAAGAAACAGAAACATTTCGAATATTTGCAATATCTACATATAAAAACATTGTTAATTTTTGTTGTTAAGGCTTGTCTTAATTAAATTAAATGTGTTATGAATTAGAATAGAAAATTGCTATCAAATAATTTGAAATAAAATTTTATACTTAGTGTACTACAGTAGATGTACAGAACAATGCTAATAATCCCTTTAAAGTTTTTCAAGGAAAATAAATTAGAACGAAATTTCTTATTAAATGTTTTTCATTTTAAATATTGCACATAAGAAATGTTATTATTAGAGTATACATAAAAAATATACTCTAAAAATAGTATTCTGTTATTAGAATACATATTTTTTCTTAGCAACATGCATACAAGTATAATAAAACATTAAAATATGCATTAATGTTATTTGAGAGTATTGACTTTTTAATTGAAAATTAGCAGTTTAAGAAATCAAAGCATGGAATGAATCGTTTTTTGAATGATCGTAAAAATAAATAGAAACGTAAAAGTAGGTAAAACCTGTGATTTGAGTTCCCTAACTAGAACCAGCTAATTGATGATGCTTATAATTATGTTTTAAGATTTTAATGCATGATAAGTTTTATATTTGCCTAGTTAATTTCTCAGTTCTTTAAAATTAATAACAAAATTTAAGAACTCTAAATAACATTTAAAGAAGCATTTATTTTTAAAGTTCAAAATTTTTATCCACAAATGAATATGTGTTCAAAATATTTATCCCAAATCAAACACACACAGACTAAATACTATGAAACAGTAATAGACATCTATTCCTACTCTTGTACATATTTATTTATTTATCAATTATAATTTAATTTCTTTATAAGCTTTATTTCCATATTTTTTGTCATTTCGCTATATTTTTTGACTTTGTATCGCAAGGATCTATACAATTTTCAATTTCTTTAGGCATTTGAAACCAGGTTTTGGTGATCTGGGGACAACTCCTGATTCAGAACCGGAGCAAAATCTCCAAAAAGCTGGCTCTACGCCTGCTTTGCCTCAGTATCCCACCGGATTGGTCACAGTACTCGGAGGAACTCACGTAAAAGATGGAGCTACAACAGTATTCGAAACCAAAGTCATTGGTACCTACATAGAGGGAAAATATGCTCAAATTTTACAAAGTACATCTCAAATTATCTTTCCTGCCAAATCCGAAGAGTTGTCGACTCCCAAACCAAGTCCTACAAAACCGATCTTTCAGAAGTCTGCAACTATACCGGTCTCTAGTAGTCGTCCATTACCTACCAAATCGAACAAAATCCTGCTGGATGCATCATCTAATTGGCATAAATCTACAGGTGGTGATACCAAAGAATACAAACCAACAACACCTGACAGGTATTAAAGCTAGCTGTAAATGTTTTGGTTAAATAAGATAATGTTTTACAATGGTATTCTCTTTTAATTTATTTTTCGTGCTTTCTTAACATAAAAATTCAAGTACAAGGAAATTTCTACTTGAATTTTATATATGTATGTATATATATATATATATATATATATATATATATATATATATATATATATATATATATATATATATATATATATATATATATATATATATATATATATTACTTTGTTACTTTTTTGTTATTATGATTACTGAAATAATTTTTTTGGACACACATACACACATTATATATATATGTGTGTGTATGTGTGTCCAAAAAATTATTTCAGTAATCATAATAACAAAAAAAGTAACAAAGTAATACATGTTATTCCTATATTTATTGTTTTATAATTGCAATATTAATTTTTGAACAAAGAATTGAAATTATTATTGTTTTATAACTTCATTACAAAACAACGTTATCAATCATAAATTACAGTTTGAAAATTTAATAGATTTGACAAGGTATAGAATATTCTTTTGAAAAATACATACATATATAAGTAAAATCATAAAAACTGAGAATAGTGCGAGTAACCTAACTAGATAACAACTATAATGACGCAATCAATTTTGAGCATAATTTTAAGCTGCTAGAAAAGCAACTTAAAAAATGGATTGATCAAGTTTATTTTTTAAGTGATTATATCATCTAATTGTAAAAGTTAAACATTGAATACCTCAATGAATACTGACGTTTAAAAAGGCGCACTTCAAAATTATTAAAAATTACTCAGATTAAATAAATAGTTATTTGATTGCGCTTATAAATATTTTTTTCTTTTATATTTACAATGAAATATATCATATATTTGTGTAATTCAATTATATCTTAATTAAAATTAAGTACAAATTTCAAAATCTATAAAATGTAAGAAACATATTTATAAAAATCCACAATAGTTATCTATAAATGAGCTCAGATCGATTACATGCTTTGAAGTGATAAAATTTAAATGAAAGTATTTTTATTAATATAAAAAGTATTTTTATTTATAGTTTAAAGTATTTTTCCTATTATTTTTGTTAGCATTAATTAAATTATTTTTATCAGTACATCCTTTTATAAGATACAATATGCATATTTAACTTTGAATGAGAATTCATTTTACCTACATGGCATGTTTTACTGTTACGAGCGATGCTTGATTAGAATAAATCAATTAAGTGAACATTAAAAATTTAAATTTGAGAAGAATTTTTCTTTATGATTCTATTATTGGTTATTTATTGATATTTTTAAGTGATTTTTTATTTTTAAACAATTTTATTTTGATTATTTAATTTATTTTTTTGTTACAATTTGAAAAATTTACCTATAAAATTTATAGTTATTCATAACAATTCTATTTGTATCTACATTTTAATCCAAAATACTACTTGGAAAAGTATCATAACGAAATCACTACATTATACTCTATATAATTGTTCCGATGAATACTTTTTAAAGGAAATGTATGAAAAAATTACTAAATAATTTAACATAATTTTAGGAAGAAAAAAAAAGGAAAACTTTTTTTATCACATATTTGTTTATAGATATCTTAAATAGTATTTTAGAAATTACTTACTTTTTGTGTATAAATTTTTTAAAAGGCAAGAAATGTCACAGCTAATTATTTTGAAAACGATGTCTTATCTTTTGTCTCTTCTATCAAACAAAATACAAAATTAATGCTATTATCATATTTTGTCATCAAGTGAACGAAAAACAAACCCGAATTTTTGATTATTAAAAATTCCACTTATTGCACTTTATAATGCTGGTAAATAATTTTTCTTAAAGCTTAATGACTAGTTAAGTAATGTCAGACATACATGGTTATTAGCTTCGTTGCATATGTATCCTTGTGGAGAAATACTGCATTTATATCAAAATTTCATGACATTTTCAATACAAAAATCATGTTTTGTGGAATTTATATAAAATCAATTTTATTTGCTGATTATTTTTAATGTCCGTTGCTTTTCGTGGCTTTGATTCATCGTTTTTATAGAAAGCTATGTATCTTAAAACTATTTTAAATTGTTGCAAAAACTTTTTCATTAATTATAGGTGAACAATTATACCTAATGTTTATATTGTTAACAGCTATAGGATATCATAATTAATTAATGTTTTGGAAAATGCATAAAATAAAATAAATAAATATGTTTAAGTTATCAGAACTTAAATTTTTGCACACACATATCTCTCTGTTTTGAACACAAATTTTTATTTGTATTTTAAATAAATGAGAAATATTTTTGCACGCTAAATGATTAAATATTAATATTAAAAAGTTATGTATATATATATATATATATATATATATATATATATATATATATATATATATATATATATATATATATATATATATAAATTAAGTAAAACCTAAGTTAATTAAAAAGATTAAACTAGAAAAAAATTTTTAGAAATTAGATTCTTATAAGAAAAAGATAAAGCCTTAAGAAAAGCGAAGGGAACTAATTAGATAAATAATGGAATAGTAAAAATAGAAATTAAAACCAGAAAAAGGGCCAAGAAAGATAATAAAAATTTAAAAGCAAAAGAAATAAAACTTTTCCTTTTTCATCAGTGGAATTGGATACAAGGGTAAAGCGTTTCGAATTCGTTTGTTTCAAGATTCTAAAGAATAAACAAAAATAAATAAATAAAAGCGCAAATGAACTCTTCCCGAAGCTTTCGGAAGAAAAATGAAAAAAATCATTTAAAACTGAAAATAATTAAAATTTGAAAGTATATATTGAAAGCGAGAGTTACACATTAGAAATTATAAAAATATACAGTAACATTGCGGTTTAAAATGCTTTAAAAAATTTTATTATGCAGTGAATCAGTAAATGGATTAAAGTTTTAAGGCAGTGTGATCATAAAAATTATAACTAATTACAAAAAGAGAATTTGGAAAAAGATTTTAAAGTAACTCACAAGGAAATGCTGATAGGTCAAAGAGTTATATATATATTTGATTGTTGATATATATATATATATATATATATATATATATATATATATATATATATATATATATATATATATATATATATATATATATATATATATATATACATCAACAACAATATATATATATATAAATTCCTTATCAAAATATAGGTACGCAAATTAATATTTCATTTTATCAAATCGCATCAAAATTATTCTGTAATCATTTTAAGAACCAACAACCCATATAGTCTCTTATGTGTCATCCGTACGTTATTAATATATTCTATAAATATAAAGAATGAATACATTCATTATCTATTCATCGGAAAAATGACACTTATTTATACATTGATAGTGGTAACAGTAAATAAAATGAGGGAAAACTGCTAATTTTTCTTAGAGAATACAATCTTTAAAATCACGATTGATATTTATATGGTCTCTCATTAACATTTAGTATAAATCATTCAAAACGTGCAGAATAAAACAGGAGGATTACATCGTTTGTCAGAGGAAATTATAAAAATTAAATTAAAACAATAGAAAACAGAAATTATTTCCCTAATTTTAAATAAATCAATGTATTAGAAAGAAATTAATAAACTCTTGATATTTTGGAAGTTACAAAAGGATTTCGTTATTATATTTTTATCTAATCGAATAGCGAATAAATAATTTAATTAGGAAATACAAATGATTTTTATAAGAAAAAATTCTTGTACAATTAATAAATATGACAACTAAATTAATTAATAATCAATTGATAACAGAATTTCAAATAGGGTTTCACAGAATTTTCGTGTTACCACTATCAAATACAAATTACCTTATTCTTATCAATATGAATCAATACCGAAATATAGGTTACCTTACTAATCTAAAGTCGTGAAATAATCAAAGGTAATCATGGTGTCGAATGCGGCGCATTGAAATTATGTTTTTTGATACTATATAGTTGTTAATTTCTTTTTAGTTCACACACATTTCAATTGTTGTCTCATTCAAGTTTCCTACGTCTTTGAATTGGGAGATCTTTTGTTTCAAGATTTGTAGATTTTTTATAAAACCGTGCTCAAATATTCTGCAGCATCAAAATAACTAAAGTAACAAGGAAACATTACTTAATGAGTAAAAGAGTAACATGTGATTTTTAATAAATGGAACAAATATTACTATCATGAAAAATCAATAAAAAAATTATTAATTCAATATGAATATAGATCAAAAATAATTTTCAAATATATTTGATATTATAGATATAACTTGCATATACCACCTAAGACTTTTCTCCCTTGAAATAAGAAATGAGAACCACTATATTATTTCACAAACAAAAATTATATTTATAAAATTATCTTTTTTGAATTTCATTGATATTTACCGAATAGCTTTTATATCTGAAATAGTATAAATATCTGTTATACACATTTGAAGGCACTCTTTAACTTTGCTTATGAAATTATTTAAAAATGTCTTTTAAAATATTTATTTTTCAGAACAGTTTAATTACAGCAAGTAATATTAATTTTTATTATAACATTAAAACAATAATAGTTAAGCTTGATTAAAACAGAATAAGATTAACTTTTCTTTTTATATAATACGACAAATACCACATTCTCCCTCATACAATAAGAACTAATAGAAATTATTTATCTAGTTTTATTAAATTTACGTACTTACTATTACATTAAGAAATGAAGATTATAATTTTTGAATGAAATTTTTGATAGTTTCGGTAAATTTAATTTCATTAAATGATATAAAAATTTATTAAAATGAAAGGCATTCATTCTTTTCCATGCACATTAGAACACAGCAATTTCGTTCGACATCAAGTAACGCACGCTCGAATTTCTTTTGGTTTGTGTTTAATTAGCCATGACATTTAACAAATTTAATGTGACAGCTTTCTCTGAAAAGGTGAAGAAAAACTGTTACTTACTCATTGGACCGTTAACAAATAACATTATTCAATGAGAACTTTAAGCAAAGTGGAAATGAATTGTGACATCCTTGTGTCACTCACGCTGACTTAGCATAATATGGTAACAGCGATAAACAGCGGTCAGTTATGGTCACAGCTTGTTAAATTAGCCATTAAACTACCTTGTATAATTGTAAAAATAAAAAAGTCTCATTTCATATCACACATAAAAGCTATTGTATGCCACATGTAAAAAAATAAATGTGAAATCAAATAAAATTCACATTTGTTCCTAACCTAAAATCCTTATTTACCATAATTTTGAATTTTATTACTTCATAATCTTTTTAATTTAAGCGTATTTTTTAAGATAAGTCATCTTTCAAAAATGTTCTTTATTATTTTATGCACTAAGGATAAAAACTTTAATAAATTTTATTTATGATATTTCTTTCGTATTTATCAAATTTGAATTACATATATATTCGAACCAATTACTTATCTCGTTTTCATACTTTTCATATTTTTATTTCTTTGCTGATATATCTACCCATGATTATCCGAATATATAATGATGAGTGAATAATTTTTTGAAAGTCACACACAAATCCTTTTATTTAAGTTAGCTTATTTTTTATTGTTTCATTATACAGTGAATATCATTTGTTTTTTAAAAATAATGGTGTCACTGTAAGGCATAAAATTTACATTTAGTTATAATAAACAGGGTAGCATTTTTATTCAGATTATTTTACGTTGCATAAATTAATTATTCTCTTTTATTCGTCTATTTTTCCTCAATATGTTTTCTAAATCTATTATGTAACTTATATCTGGTTTTGAAAACTTAATAAACAAAAAATATCTGAAATAAATGCTTCTTTCTGAACTTGAATTTCATACTATTTCATGATAATTTTTGCTTTCTTATAATATATGATAACGATCCTGAATATAAAACGGTAGATATAAAAATTGAGAATTATTACCTTATTTAAATTGAAATAAAATGAGTCATTAATTCCAAATCGGTTCGTCACGATCTATCCAAATATTCTACAGTAATGTGTTATAGTATATTAAAATCCTCCATTCATGATGTGCATTCTGAATTATCTTTCAATATTTCCCTTACTTTATAATTGTTAAAATTCTAAACTTATAGACACATGTAAATAAATGCAACTATGAAAGATATATTTCGATTGAACAGTTTTAGAATGATATTTTAGAAACTCAAAGAGAATTTTCACATAAAATGTGGAAATACTGCATATTTCGATCACAGAACTGAACTCAGTTTCAAAAACTCTAATCAAAGGATTTGAATATTATATTAAAATTATTTTTATAAAAAATAAGTAAAATCAATGAAAATTTTATACTGCAAAAATGATTTTTAGCAACTTTGTTTTAGTCATAAAAAATTATTCACTCGTAGTCAAGAATTTTTAAAAAAATGGAACTTGAGACTTTTGGCTTAAAACTACAGATGTCCTAGTTCATTAGAATTGTTCTTGATTTTAAAATATTCATCATTAAATTCTTTTTATACAGGTTTAGCATATAAGTTTTATGTTATAAAATTGTTAAACCAGAAAGTATTTAGTACAATTTTTTAAGATTATTTCCTAGCACATAGTCTTATTCAGTAAGTAGCGTAATAGTTAAAAAAAATGAATAAAAAAAGTTAACATTAATGTGGTATTCATTGGGCATAGTAAAAATATTTGTTGTTTCTTAATTTAAACCTTCTAGTTGTTCTCTGCTATTTAGTTTTAATGCTTGAGATCTTAAATGTTTGAAAGGAACAAGGTATATAAAAAACGAATGATTTTATGTTGTAGTAAATATGTGCTATATATTGAAAAGATTATATGGTATTGATGGTATGATAATGAAAATAAAAACAAAAAAACTAACTAAATTTTTAAATTCAATTGTAAATTTTTATCAGAAAAGATTATGAAAATAGGAAATTATTGACAAAAAAATCATGCTAAAATGTTTAAGAAATTTATGATTTTTCTGAATATTCAATCCATAATTATACATAAGGTTATTTTCTTTACCTGTAGCTTTTGTTAATATATACACGGTATGAGTGTATTTATTCTCATTTCAACATATTCATTCATACATACCTTCACAGGAATGGTATATTTACACATACATAAATTAATAAATGACAAAATACTTAAATAAAGGTTACGATTTCAAAACTTTTTCATTTTATTAATTAAAATATTTAAAAAATTTAATATTTCTTATACAAATAATTAATGAAGAATTTGTTGCAGTCGAGAAGCAGAACGACGAACGGACGAACCTCTAAATGCTAACACAGTCCTCCAGTCTTCCTTCAAGTTGCCAGATGGTGTTCCACCCAACAGACTGTCCATCAGACCGACTGAATCTCTGGATAAATCCAACTCCCGATCCTCATACAGGTTATCTCGAAGATTCAGGCCCACTTTGGCGACGGACATTCCTCCAGAGGAAGAAAATACTGTACATGATTCTCAGAACACGAGGAACAGGATGCCGCCAAGATTTAGATATGTTCTCCCCAGGAGGAACACTCCATCAGTTAGTCATTTATTTCTTTTTAATAATAAATCAATTAGTTAGAAACAGTTTTAAGGTTTTATTCCTTGGCACAATATATTTAAAAAATGTATTGAGTTCTGAAAAAAGGATAATTAATTTTAAATTCATATAAATTTATTATAGTTATGTAGTTAACCAGATTTATTATATTTCATATTAAATCTAAATGATTAAATATTAATTAATTCATTTGCAGAACAATGAACTGTGCAATTTGAAACTATTTTCTGAATAAATATTTGTATATTCATATACGATAAATATTATGTTTTTGTAAACTATTGTGATAAAATTGACAAGTTTATGTCATTTTTGGGAGAAAATTTTATTTATCAGTAATTAATCTTTTCCTTTATTTTATTTTGACAAAACAAGTGTTTTACTTCAAAATACTACATTTTAAAGAATTGATCGAAAACAAACATGCATTTCGAAATATCTCGTTATTCGTATCATTACAGATTCCATGAGGAAATAAAGAAATAGTTATTTATATCCTATTTTTTTTAAAAAAAAATAGGGCTTTCTTTAAAATAATTCTTTGTTGATAAATTAATGAAGTGATTTCTAATAGGTTGCATTTTATAAATAAGATATAAATGTAAGAATTCTGTGTTTTCCAAATTTTTTATTTAAAAAAGGAAATTCTTTGAAACTTCTTTTAACTCTTTCTTTACACCCAAGAACAACTTGAATTTAACAATCAAGAACTGATTGATTGTTGAAAATAAACATGTACAGATTTTTAACTTAATCTTAATAAGCGAAAACAAAATGTTAATAAATGAACCACTCACAGGAAAAAATAATGAATTAGCATTAGTTGTAATTAAAACGGAATGTAAACATGCCTTATTTTAACACTGAAGTTTTTTAATCTAACAAATAAATAATTCAAATAATAATGTATATTATAAAACTTTTAAAATAAGTAAATTAAGTTTCACTATTACTTTAAAGTAATTTGGAATCCAATTTAAATTGTAGATCTCGGTTTAATAAGCTCTTGTGTTTAGAATCTACTTATAAAGTAACCAACCAATAAAGTCCTACTTATAAATTTCTCTCACATTTTTCATAATTATTTAATGAATAATATGAGTAGGAAAATATGAGCAGATTCCAATAAAATCTATTACCTACTCAAATGATTCATTAACACACAATTCATTATACAATATTAAAATATTAATTCAGAATCATATACAAACTGATTAAAATTCTTATTAATGAAAAATTAGATACGAACTTTTAAAATTCATAATATTATTTTTACTTTAGAAGTTTTAAATTGCGTTATTTCAAATTTAAAAAATTGCATAATTTAAGTGAAAAAAATAGAAAAATATCCATTTGTAAAATTTAAAACCATTTTGCTATATTGCATTCGTAAACAATACAAAGATAACAGTACAAAAGGAACAAATTAAACATCAGAAATTTATGTTAATTGTATTCATTCTTAACATATTTAAGGAAATATATTATGCACACATTAATTTAGGTTGCATATAATAAAATGTTTCATTTATGTACAATAATCTACAATAAAAATAAGCATTACTGCTTTTTTTTAAAATATCAAAGGATATAAAAATATTCTGAAGCAATTCATCTCAATAAAATCTAAATACATTTTGTCAGAGAATAATTCTGAGAAAATTGAGAAAAAAACTGTTAATTTCAGAGAACCCAAATATCATTATATTTCTAGAAGGTATGAACTTAACATTTTAAATGGAAATTATTTTAAATGATATCAAGAGCATTGATATGATACCTTTGCTAATTTAATAACATATAATATTAGTTTCTCAATTTTCAAGCTACAGCATTTTCTATATCAATTGGTATTTAGTTACTTTGCTTCAAAGCTACTAATTATTATTTAATAATTACAATTTTTAATTAAAAATAAAAGTTATTTTTTACAATTTTATACACTATACATTTAAAGGGAAAAAATTTTTCATAATATAGAAATGGTTATAAATCATTATGATTAAACTATAAAATTTACGAATATTTAAGAAAAATCTGAAACTTTTCATTCTATGGAAAACTTTTTAAAAAATATTAGATTCTTAATTAATAATGAATAAAAATAGGGTTTGATTTATTTTGTTTCTTTGTTTTTGAAAATTATGCTTATTAATTTTTGAATGTTATTATTATTAATTTTTAATTTCATGCATATTTTCCCTCAGTTCATATTTTAAATAGTTAATTTAATTTTGCATAAAATTTGAAAAGTATTCGTTAGAGCTAGTTCAAGCTTGGTTTTGTAATATACAACAAACACAAGCAACAATTTTGAGTTGGAATAAATTTAAATGTTTCTCTTATTATTGATGATTAAGAATCAGTCAATAAGGAAATTTTCAAATTTAAAATACTATTTTCAATTTTATCTCAAAATGAAAAAAATAACATTAGTAATTTAATATAAAGTTTAACCTAAACGCAAGAAAACAACTTATATTTAATGCAGGATAAAAAGAAAATATTTTTATATATGAAGGGAGAAAAGGAACAGTCTGTATAAATATATTCATAAACCTAAATAATTTTTAGCTAAATTTTATACAATAATTGTTTTGTCAATTTTATCATGTCTATATTTTTCCAGGAATTTCCTATATAAATAAACCATCTACTGTTTTATACACAAAAGTTTAAATGCCTCTTTGATGCAATTAAATTTTCACTATATTTATCTCATCTTTTTTTAGGTTCAGTTGAATCGCTTCAAAGTCAAATTGACTGTTAGAAATGATGAAGTAAGTGACATTGTAACTCCTCAAGACAACACTTTCGATCCCGAGGATGAACTTCTAGAAGAATATGATCCATTAAATCCAGTTGATCCTGCACGTGTAGTCTACGAAAAGACAACAATAACAAGTGAAGTCACTCTTCACGTAGGAAGAAGGAAATCTGTTCGTACCTTAACAATTACGACACAAGTACCCAAGACTCGTCACAACTACGCCACTGATGTGGGGGGACTCATCGATGCTCACGATATATCACCGGCCAATAACAACGCTATATTTGCTACTGTAAGTCCTTTGGATGATGATGCTGCACCTCATGTTGTGGTCACCAGAACATACACAACAACCGAAAGGATGTTAAAGACTTCAGTAGTTCCAGTGTTGGAGAATGACACTACGTCTTATCATACAGTAACGGAAAGTTTCTTCATTTTGAAATTAATCACTGGTTACAAGACTCTTCCTGCAGCTGATATGACAGTTTTACATACAGAATCCACTGACACTGAATTCGACGAATCAGTAGATCAGTTGAGTGGACTTCTGGATGGAGCAATACAGTTGGAACCATCTCCTAGACAGCAAATTATTCAGACTCCAGTGCCGAATGGACTACTCCAGGCTTCAGGTAGTGGACGAGAACAGGCTGTAGTACCATATGACCAAACCAGGAATAATAACATCATTAACAATAATGATTTATCAAATTCGTTATTATCTTTGGGTGCTGCTTTGCAGCAAAATCCTTTGGCTGCAGTTTACTTAGGTCTACAACAACTAAATAAGCATGCTACTATGTATTCAACTATCACGAAAACGTCAACTTATATTCATACAGATACTATTTACAGTACCAAAGTTGTCAGTTTCTACGACGGGCGACGAACAAGAACTAGAACTCTATCCGAATCAATTTCTACAACCGAAAAAACGATGACATCTTTAACGACAACTGTCGAGCCTTATTTAAACACCCAGTTGTTTCAACAACAAAATCAGCTGCAACAACTCTTAGGAGGAACTCAGCTTGGAGGAACAGGCCCTCAACTATTAGCTCCACCACCTCAATTTAGCACTATAACATCAACTTACACAACAGTAACGACAGCAACAAGTCTCAGCACCAAGATTTATACACTCACATACAATGCCATTAGCACGAAATTTCGCACTGTGACAAGCACTTCTTTGTATGAAACAACAATCACCGCGACCACAACAAGTGAAGTTCCACTCGCCATTACTGCTCCTCCTGGAGGTGTGTTTCCATTCCTCGGCTAAAGTAACTTCCAATCTCTCTATAATACATATCAATTACCTCATAACCATTGCATAATGTCAACGGCAGCAAAAGTGAGCGGTTTTAGAAATTTGTATATAGCCATAATGCATCAGAGCCTAAAAAAAGGGGAATAAAGGAAATTTCACTTGTAATTGCAGTGTAAGGTAGGAAGTAAGTGTTTTCGTGAACAGATGCTATAGAAAAGAAGCTCTATTTAAAATATTTTAAAGAAAGAATGCATTGAATGAAGCATTGCTCAATTATAAAGCTGGCTATTAATTAACAATTTATGTAAATATAACTATTTAATAGTGTGATGTTACTAATTTTACCACCATTCATCTTAACAGTAAACTTTCTCTCATTTCAACATTTGTTGTGGGTTTGTCTTCGCTAAAAAAATTCTTAACAAAACGAATCATTTACTTCAAAAGTAAAAAACATTTGTGTGCTAAAGGATTTTGCTATGTGTGGAACATTATTCTCCTATAAGATTTCAAATTTAAATAGGATAAATGAAACAGAAAATGATCAGTGAATGGCATTGAAAGTAAATAACATTAAAACGTACTTATTTCATGAACTTAACTGTACGTTGGAGGTGCAATACAAACATTTTTGACTGAATTAATGGAGAAAACACATATACCACAAATATGAATGAATCAATTTTAAACTTTCGGACAATGCAACCAGCTGTGCTGATATATTACGGAACTGTGAAAATAAGCTCAAAGTGCAAACGAATGTATATTTCAATTGAATATTAAATAAGGACAATTTATACTCAAATATAATTTCCAAATAAACATTCCAATTCATTTTAGTAAAGAATGATGATTAAAAATTATATGACAATAGAAATCTAATGTAACCTTAATCTTTTAGTTGAAATTTCGTAAGCGTTGTATATATTTGTCTATTTTTTTACGTTTTTAAATAAAATGTAATAATTCTATATAGATTGCATTCATTGAAATATTTATGTCATTCTGAATATTTTCATCCTTCGTATTATTTATAACAATTAATTAAAATATTTTTAACATACTTTATTAACGATTATACTTGACTAAAATTAGTCTAATTTAATAAATTATATCATTCAAAAATATGGTCACGAAATCCCTTTCATAGTTAGATAATTAAAATATTCTGTTCCATTTTTTTCATTAATACAAAATATTGTGTTGTTCCTTCCTATTCAAAAAAGGAAATATTATACTTTCATCAAAACCAAAAGCATCTATTTAAGTGGAAAAACATCTTGCAGTTCAAATTGTTTATTTCATTGTTAGAATATGCAGAAAATGTGTGTGAAGGCAAAGTTTAAAATATATTTTGATTTTGCTTCTTCATTACCACAAGCTTGAGAAATCAGTATTTCAATGAGCCAATGATTAGTTTTTTAAATTTAAAAGCATTGTTTTGATCCAATGTCTATCCATTATGACCAACAAAATTCTTACCAGAGTTTTATTATACCAATTTTATGTCATCAAAAACATTAATCCTCGCTTTCTGTGATATTCTCTCAAGTGTCAGTCTGTATTCTTTGAGTCTATATTCTTTTATAATACTAATGCCTTTTTAAAACATTTTCCTTTTTTGATCGCTTCATTCATTGTTTAACAAAAAACAATGTAATGAAAATATACAAATATAAAAGAATGAACGAAATACAAAAATCCAATAATTGTTTTCCTTTAAATTCCTAATTACAAAAGTTAAAATATTTTTAAATTTACTCTAAATTAAATATATGAAGGAAAATATAGTTTACATAATAGCATATATAACATATATAGCATACATAAAATATTTAATAATATCGATCTATTATCTCACTATTCGTAAATGATGTAAAATTAAAAACACTCTTTGTTTAAAAAAATAGATTTTAGATAACATAATATTTACTCTATCGCTTTGTATTATGATAAACATTTTCACATAAAATAAAGCCTTAAAATTTTCATGATAATCATCAAAATATTCATTCAAAAGATGTCATTTAATAGGAAGAGATAATTCTAATGTAGTAAGCATTTTTAAAATATTGAAAAATTATAATAAAAGACAAATTTATCTTGAGCTTAAATTTTTACATACTGTTTACTTTGATTATAATATTCATAACAAATATTTACCATCTTAAGATCTATATTTAGATTCAAATCAACGAGTCATATGTCCGAAATGCAATGCGACTCAAGCTGCTTCTGACCACATTTTGGCCTGCATCGATTTAAATAAATGCTAGTTATTCTCGAGCCCTGAGGCTGTGATTCATTGTTTGAAGGGGTTCGAGCTCATGGACCTGGTTTGATGTTGCTGTCAACCAGTAGGGATAAGCCACAACACAACAACTGATTCATAACTTTATTATTCTATCAGATAAATTTAATATGTGTACTCAAATCTCTGCTAATTATACTGTAAATAGATAATGTTAATTTACGATGCAAGTGTTACCTTATTGAAAAACTGTTAATTATAATGAAATACGAAAACCTTTTTTATTGCAAATATAGCTCAGTTTTTTACTATTTGCAGTTTTTACTTTTATTTAACTTTTATTTTAAACAACAAAGTTACTAAATTTTCCTTTATAAAAATATTATAATTTGATGTAAATCTTATTTTAATTGAATTCTTAAATATTTCCTTTCTTATACTAAAAAATTTAATACAAACAGAATAAATTGGAGTTTAGGAAATGAATAAACATTCCCACTGTTCTTAAACAGAGTAAAATGTAAGTAGTAAAATAGAGCTTCCGTTGCTTGTATAAGGCAAAAATTAAAGTTTTTCTTTTTAATATTTAAAGCATTCTCTAATTAGACGCATTAATATGGAATTAATAAATAAAAAAATGTGGTACAGAAATCTTTTACAAATTACATCTTTTTAATTTCCTGCTAAGTGATTTTTCTTGTTCAGAAGTATTTATTTCAGTGATGTTTTTAGATATGATTATTATTTTACTTTAAATAGTTTATCGAGAAATCCACATTATAAATAAAGCCAGGCAGAATAAGGATGGAATCTAGGATGACTGCTTCTTTCAATCAGATTTCTCAGCTTACTACCCTTCTTTATGAATTCTAAGAGTTGTTTAAATTTTTTATTGAAAAAGCGACACCTAGTGATGGAACCTAAAACTATTGACGGCAATAAATGTGAGATTTGATTTGATTAACCGTTATTAATCGAAAATGAATATAATAACGGTTTTAATGAAAACATTTGTTGCTATCTCTTTAAGTCATTAATTATGAAAATTAAATTCCTATAGATACAAAATATATAATAATTCATATATTTCATAAAATCTTCATTTTCTTTGAGAATATGTTTTGTAAGACTCATTATTATATTCACAATGCTTTCAACAATTACATCTATTTTAAAAAATTAAAATTTCTTCATTTAATCGAAATAGTTGAAATTTATTATCATTTTTTAATTAATCGAAATATTTTGTATTTTTCCGCACCATCATTTTGAATAAAAAAAATGACTAATTTGGTCAATTTTTCTCACAATATTCATATTTGAAAATAAATTTTTATTAATTTTTTTATTTATTTAATATTTAAAAAAAACCATAATTTAATTATCTTTTTTCGATACACTTGACAGAAAGGAATATTGTTAATATGACTCAATTACTAATTCGATCGACATTTACTAATAAGAGTCATAAAATAAGAACAAGTTATTTTATAAATAAAAAAAAACTTAATGTACATAGTGGTGGTAATACTTCGCTTAAAATCATTTGGTGTTAATCGTTATATTATTATCAGTTTTTACTATTCTGGTTTATACATTGAGTAAATCAAATATCTTTGATCAAAATTATATTTCAGTTCTTTAAAGTAAACTAAGTGTAATAATAAATAATTATAATTTTTTCTAATAGTTCATAAAAATGCTTCTTCTTGCATAATTTATAAACTATAAGAGCTTTTGAATTCATAAATCAGAGTTTTTCAAACACAAAAAAATACATTTCACGATAAATCAATTAACCAAAATCATTTTAAAACAATACCGCGTTTTGCTATTGCACTCAATTCAATCACATGATGTCATACATTTAAATGAAATTATGTGTATAATATACATGTGTGTGTAGAAAGAGAGAAGGAGGGAGAGAAAATACAGAGTTTATATATAAAATTTCAATCAAACATATATTTGAGTGGGTTTCTGTAAAATACAATCTACTTAAAAGGCATACGCTAAAATTAAAATTTACCATCCAAATACAGCTAACAATTGTTTTGGCGTCTATATGTCTACCTTTAAAGGAAATCGAATTCAACTCTTTTTTAAGAGTAATTAAATATTTTATGACACACTCACACTACGATTAACTATCTAAAACTATTGATAAAATTGCTCATTGTTTAATGACAGAAATTCTGATATCAGAATTTTGAATAATTTCGTGGTTTTTTGGATAAACTTATAGATATTTTTCTAGAATTCTTTTCTGAAAATTTTTCCTTTAAGGTTTTTTACTGTAAATAATAACAAGGTCTTCTGATAAATAATTTTGTAGGCTCAACTATAAAAAATTATTAAAAGGATAGTAAATGGTTATGTGGAAAAATAGCAGGGAAATTGCTTAAATAAATGCAAAGCTAACAAAAAAATTGAAGCATCATTTCTATGATCATGTCGATCTTAGCAAATTTGACATAAGGCAGATTGTGATGATGGACAGACTCAGAACGAGAATCTTAGGAATTGTATGGCTTATCGGTTGTTTCCGAGTTATCACTGAAAATACCTATACAAAATGGAAACGAAATTAGTCTTTGTTGCTATACATTCTTCCCAGAGCTGAGCTCTACCAAATAGATGGAAACAGTCAAGTGGAAGTCTTTGTAATTTAGAAGCAGAGACCAAGCAGAAGACCTCTGATATTTGATACGCTACACCAGAGATATTATTTCACTTGGAGGGATTTGCGACGATGACTTATGTAACGTCCCTCCGCCGGCTTTAGATATACAGTGGATCTTCGTTTAAATCGGGAGTTGAATTCACTACCTTACAATAAGGAACAACTCTCTAATCAAATAGACCACCACGGCTCACGATGAAACTAATGATTGGCATAACATTACTGCACGCTATCCATCATTAATAACAAGACGTCAAAGACTTCCATATTTCACAAAATGAGATCAATAGTAAACAGGGACTCACATCACTAAATACAAGGTAAATTCAAAGAGAAATGCTTATAAGCACATCAATCAGTGGTGCCACTTCTGCTTTCCATATCATTTTACAAATTGGACAGCTCAAAAATCCTCTGTTGTTAATGATGTGCGAATGTTCAACAAAGCAATATCATTAACTGATCCCACAGTCGTCATATATTAACTTGTCATATGTACAGAGAACTCATTAACAGTTGAAGGCCAATCAGTTTAACAGGTACCCATTTCAAATCTTCAGATCTTCATGCTTTTCTCTTTGCCATAAGTTCAAAATGTTCCAGTGATAAGATCGGGATACTTAAAATATTGGTTTGATTCCAAGATTGGATTGAGTGATGCGTTTTACTTTTTGCTCGCATATCTGTCAAAGAGTGTGCTTCTCACTAACACAGTTATGTAATTACAACAATGATAATTCCTTCTTTTAGTGACAAGTTATTCATTGTTTCTTCTAAATAATATGCCTTTTTCACACCCTGTCGGATTTAAGGTCAAAAGCTTCAGTGGCATAATGTTTAACTTTTAGAATGTTTGTCATGCAAATAGTATACTGAAGTATTTTATTGTTGTTTGAGATTAAATAATCTTATTCACAACTGTCACATATAAACTTGATTTTTGTTCATTATTTTTCTTTTCCGTGAAAACATATTTCACAGAGTATTTTGCTTAAAAAGAGTTTAGAATTGCAGCGTATCACACACAAGAACAATTATTAATTCATTTTGCTTGTTTCGCTTGACTCAACTCTCTTATATACATCAGCTTGACTTCTTGAATATTTGAGGTGGATCGAATAAAAGTCCGATTTCAAATAACTTCGCAGCAATTCGTCGCAAGTGGCATCAAACGTTATTTTATTTGTATTTTATCATTAATATTAAAATTGTGTATATTTCATATTTTTAGGTAATTTATACATTTAGAGATCCATTCCAAGGGCCGCAAAAGTGAGGTTGGGGCCACACAAAGTCCAAGGGCTTCATGTTGGTAAATTTTGATGCAACATATTCATGGTCTATTTGTTCCAAAGAATACCATGTAGGCATTTACTTAAGAACATCAAATTTTGGTTTTTTATTGCTAATATGAAAACGTTATGTGTTATATTATGCGTAAAGTTGATACACGAAATTTTAATAAATAATATTGTAATATGTTATTAGCATAATATATTAAGTGTAAATAAAATATTCATAACCTAAATGTCTTAATCATATTTATACCTATTAATTTTTCTCTTCGTTAAAAGTTTGTAATTGTTTACTTTATTTTATATTGTTTGTTGAATAAATTACAATTCTTAATTCTAAAGAGCAATCATAACGGGAAGTTATATTTATTTAAAAGAGAGAGAAACTAACAATTGCTATATATATTTCCAGATTCAATAAAAATATTCAGGAAGAATTTTCAATGATTATGATACAACAACACTTATGGAATATGACACTATTCTAAATCAGTAATAACAGTAATATATTTACTGTTTTAAAGAAAGAATCAGTAATTTTTACAAAATTTTATACAGGAATCTTCCAGAACACATAGGATGTTACTGAAAAGTAAAAAAAAAAAAATTTAGCAGTTATTTCTTATAAGCAAAATTTTATATATTTATGGACAACATAACAACAACATACATATTTACACAATATATTTCCAAATTTAGGAAAAACAAATATTATATATATTTATAGAGATCCAGTGGCTCAGTAGCTGTAAGACGCTTCTTGATCAGGAAAGTGAAG
This sequence comes from Latrodectus hesperus, assembly GCA_037975125.1. NCBI lineage: Eukaryota > Metazoa > Arthropoda > Arachnida > Araneae > Theridiidae > Latrodectus > Latrodectus hesperus. The sequence continues at coordinate 74,448,318 of CM075850.1, read as the reverse complement.
TATCATTTATCGCGAACAAAGCATGATTAGAACATGAACATGATTAGAAGGATTTCACGTTCTCTCTCAATGGGTTTGGAACGTGTTCGTGTTAATCTTTAACGTTCCAAGATGTGCAAACGAGGCTGCCAACTCAGGTGGGACTTTGCCACCTGACCGTAGCTAAAATACGGGGTGCTTGGTGATGGGTGAGTATTCCAAACCCGTTAACCTTAAGGTACAATCCAAAGCTCACCTGAACCCCGCTATTTAGGTATGTACATAAAGCATGTTTAATTTCACTGTATATTAACGTAAACTATATAAGAAATGCACTGTTTACAATACATGTGCGCAGAAAGAGCACTGCTAAAGCTTGCTTGAGCTGAAAAAAAAAAGAATAGTATGCACACACTTGCTTATTACGTGTGACTGTAGAAACATTTTGTTGCATAATAGCATTATTTTCTTTGATACGTTTATTATGAGGAAGGACAATTTAACTTCACACTGTTACATGCATAGTAATTTTAGTTCAATGTGATTTAACAGTTTTTAAAGTTACTTCATAGATAATTAAGCAGATTAATTGTATCGAAATTATTTTAACGTTCAGCGATTATAAAATTAAGTCAGGGAAATTATTATCATATTAACCTAATAATTGGTTAATCCTAAAGAGGTGTTTATTGAATTAATAATTTGCTCATCAAATCAGAATTTATTATTTTTTCTTTTATTCAATGAAAATAATTATTTAAACTAATTACAAGAATAATGAGAAAATTTTATTTTGTCCCTTGTTTGAATAAACTATGTTTAATAATAAATACTTGATTGAGAATGAGTCAAATAAAGTCTTGAAATCAAAAGTTATATAAATACAAACAGTTTATTGCATTAATTTATTTTGATTTATAAGGTTCGAAAATTATTTTTTATAATGCCATAATATTTTTATCGGTATAAAAAGTATAGTCGTGAAATTATATATATATATATATCTATATATATATATATATATATATATATATATATATATATATATATATATATATATAATATATATATAATTATATATATTATATATATATATATATATATATATATATATATCATATATATATATATATATATGTATATATATATATATATATATATATATATATATATATATATATATATATATATATATATATATATATATTAACTTATGATCTAGCCGCAGACTAGACATGTTCCACGATCACATGAATTTTAAAAATTCATAAACAAGTACAAAATTGTTAATTGCGGTCAATGATATCTAAACATGCACAGGTCAATGTATGATTGGGAGAGACCAGAACGGAGTTGCAATTGTTGCACTTCGTGTAAGTTTTCTTCCCCCGATAAAGCGAGAGACACCAGATGAATCTACTGGCGAGCCTGTTAATATTGGACTGAATGACTCTAAAAGCGTTGATAGTAAGGGCATGACTTGGAGTCTGCTTATTATGCCCAGGATGATTTGTAAAAGTTTTCTATACTTTTTTGATTCAAGATTTTGATCTTAGAGCAGAGAGATGTAAGAGGATGTGAATGAGTGATAGGAATTCTATTCAGTCATTTTAGGCAATGGTCTGTGGATTCATTTCCAAAGATATCAATAGGAGAAGGTATCCACTGAAAGTAGATTTCTCACTCTTGAGAAAATTGTTCAAAAGTATTAAATATAAAAATAGCTGTTTTGTAACCAATTTTATTCCAATGACAAATGTGCTTGATGGGATATTATTACCACATAAAATCCGAGTATTTACGTTTGATGTTACAAATTTGTGCATTGAGTACTGTATCTGTAACTATTAGCTCAAATCTAAAAACAGAGAGCAGAACTGGATTTGTAGTCTTAATTTTAAGGGAAAAGTCAGGTACCATGATGAAGATTCTTTTATCACAATGGCTGTTGTCTTTACTCTCATCAATGTATATTTGGATATCTGTTGCTAGGGTAACACTATCTAACATTGATACACTATCTAACATTGAAAATGCAACACCAAGAAGGAGTGACCAGAAAATTATGGAAATTTCTGGGAGGACGCATCTTACCGAGTTATGCAATGGTGTAAAATGAGCAGCTCTGCTGTGCGCATAGGATAAGATTTAACCCTTTCGCGACTAACGGGACACATACGTCCCAAACAAAATTCAAAAAAATCTGTTGGGACAAAATATCTTCTTCGTCTTATGGGAGGCATTCCCATCAGTCTTGCCAACATTTTTGAATGTGTTTTCATCCACAGCGGGTAGATGGCACTACCGTACGCAATCATATTCCCGCCTTTTGGAAGCATTGCATCGGATCATTTCGTATTTTGGGAACATAAATGCTTTCTTTTTTGGAAAATATCACCTATATTCGATTAAATTTTGATTAACCATAAATCTAAGGTTAGGTACGTTGTTCATAAAGTTAATTATCTCGAATAAACCGGTAAGTAGGAAAATTTTATCTCAGTTTTTATTGTCGGGACATATGTATCCCTCTCGTCTTGGATAGTGGGAACACGTTGTCCCAAAGGTCCTATGTGATCAAGTAGCTTGATATTCTATTTTCGATTACTTTTGAAATCGTTACTTATTATTTTTAATTTAGGCACAAATTAATTCAGTCTATTGTCCTAGAATTAAAAAAACTCCTCGCGAAAGGGATAAGGGGAAGAACCGGCAGAGTGGGCAACATTCGCGCCGTTTTTGCTGCTTGGAAAACAATCATTAAAAGTTTGTTCCTAACGCAAAGGCCACCTGTAATTGCAGAAAATGTCGGGCCATCGTCGACGGAGTCAGTTCCAGCAGACAGACGAATTTACGAGGGGCATGATGATCGGACTGAGAAGGGCAGGTTGATCCTTACAGAAAATTGCAGCTGACGGACACCTGGACTCGTCCACAGTGCACCGGCTGTAGCGAAGATGGTTGGAACAAAGATTTATGGACCATTTGCGGAGTGCTGGTGCAGTCAGAGTGACGTGAGCAAATGTGGATCAACACTTCCGATGTTAAACGGTGACTGCCCCACAAACAACGTCTACTGAAATTCTGCAACATGTGCAAGACACCCTGGAGGCTCCCATATCGAGTAGAACCATTTGGGTACAATTGGTTGCTAGTGACCTGCGTTCCTGACATCCGTTAAAAAGAATCTCATTGATCCTACAGCATAAACATCAACATCTGGAATGGTGAGAGATTAGAGTGATGTGGACGATGGTGTCACAAGGGTTCATCTTTTCAGATGAGTCATCCTTCTGTTTCTTCAGTGATAGTCACCGTGTATGAATGTGGTGTCGACGTGGTGACAGATCCAATCCTGCACCAATTGTGGAACTCCCACCATCGAACAACATGGCATCATGGTTTAGGGCGCTATTGCGTACAACTTCAGGTCAACTCTAGTTTGTATTCACGACATTATGACAGCTCAACTTTACGTGGATAAGGTGCTACGACCAATACACTTTCCTGTCTTCAGGAGTTCAGCTTTATCATGCTGATAAAGGCTTGCAAATGCCCTTTATCAGCAGGATAACGCCCAACAGCACATTATTCGCTTCATTCAACAGGCTCTGTAAGGTGCACAGCTGCTTACCTGGCCACCATGCTCACCAGATCTCTCACCAATGGAATACGTTTGGGATGTGATTGGACGGAATTTGCAGACCTTGCCACAGTCTACTTACGAATATCCCAGTGAATGAAGAGCCATTATTTACGATGCCATTCGCATTCTCGTTGACTCTGTGTCTAGACGTATTGCTTCGTGTATCGCCGTCCACGCTGGTTTTACAATATACTATCCTGATCCTATTCTCGCTCTGTACTATGGATATCATTTCGAAATACAGATAACTTATTGTTCGTTACTGCCTTTCTCAGATTGCCTAATTTCGTCCCTTTCTCCCAAATCTTTCTTGATTTTGTATTTTCAATGTCGGGTAGAGTACATTGAATATATTAAAAATACCAAAATTTGATAATATTATAAATGGTAGCTTTTCTAAATTATTTAACTATATCAAATAATTCCTGGTTTTGATCTCATTAGAACTAAACTGTATCTAGTGAGGAACTATACCAAAAAAAAACATTTAATATAATATCTGCAAAAGATAGTTTCTTAAAAGAAACTGAAAAATATTCCCAGTTTTGACAAAATGAATGGCTTTTTGAAAAATAACAAAAATTTTGTTGATCAAAAAGTTTTAACTACACTACACTATGTACTGAAAAAATTAAATTAAATTAAAAATCTTAGAAATCTAAGTGTTGTGCGATAAGAGACGAAAATTTACTCATCATAATAATATTTATAGTTTTGCTGAAGTTTCTTTCTTTCGCGTTGTTTCAGTTCTAAAATTTAAGTAATTACCTTTTGTGTGGGAGAAAATATGGCATTAAAATGACACGACAAAAATATTTTATTAGAATCCTTGATTTGGCAATAAAACATTATGTAGAAAACGAGATTAATAAAAAAATTTAAGTTCATTCTTTTTATTTTAAATTAAGTATTTACTTAAATATAAAATAAATTATTTTATATGATATTTATTACCTTTATTATAGGCATTAATTTAGAACAATACATATTATTTTTATGTAATGAGATTTGAATTAGAGTTAACAAAAATTATAGCAAAAGAGGTAGAATTGGCAAAGCATGTCATCAAAACGTCTTAAGCAAAATTCATTCCTTATATAAAGTCTATTAACGAAATCCATTTATAGAAAACAATAATGTTACAGACATCGAAAAGTTGTCCATATGCGGCAACTGAATATTGACATTCATATACCATTGACAGATTGTTGAAAATGTATGCAATTGCGATCCTAAGGAATTGCGAAAACTGTACCTTGTAGTAATAAGGTGAAAATCCTAAGTTGAAACAATCAGAAACAATCAAAACAGATTTCATTGATGTGGTTTTTACGCATAAGCCAAAAGTTCATACTTTGTTTCCCTCAAAATGCCACACCTTGTTGATCGATCTACGTAAGGAAGAAGATAAGCTAATGAATATTGGAAGGAGGAATCAAGTAATTAAAGAGAAGTGCTATTAACTGACGAATTCCAATTTGATAAAAATATAAAATTAGACTTGTTTTGGTATGAAGATAAAAGTAAACAGGAAAAAAAAAGAATTAATTCATATTATTTAGGAAAAGATCGTAATACAGGTATGGTAAAATAATGGTATTGGCTATAAATAGGACACGCAATGAAACCAATACAGACTTTCATATCATAAGGAACAACTTAAAGGCATCTGATGTAGGTAAAGTACAGAAAAATCTTATCAGAACATGTAATATAATTATGATGATTCCTCTCTTTCATTGCACGATGATGTAAAAATTCCTGCAGCTCATTTTCTACAGAACTTGCTTAAAAGTGTATTATACAAATTATAAAATTATCAGCGTCCTTTTCCAGATATATCGTATGTAGAATATTATAAAATGGTGCATTCCTGCTACATTAAGACTATCATTGGCGTCTTGAAGATTACCTTTCTTCAAGAATTGTAATGTATTCTAAAATTCTTCTCAATAATGTCATATATTTACGTAAAATAATTATACACAACAGTTTCAGCTATTTGAAAGAACCACTTGCCATTTTAAATATTTCGAATTACTTACAAGAAAGCTTTTTCTGCTTTTTTATAGTAAAATCGTTGAGCAAAATCTTTTTTCAGCTACATTTCAAAGATTTAAAGTTTGCATGATTTTTTCCTGGATTGCGTTTTGTTATCATTTTAACTTTTTCTTAATTTCTTGCTTGGTTATTACACAATTTCTATAGTTATTTGCTTATTTCCAGATTTTTTAAACAGTTGATGTAAGGGCACTTTGATTCCAAAGTAGATAACAAGGCTAATTTTGCATAAAATAATAACACGGCATTGCGTAAGAAAAATAATGATTTATTTTACGAAACAGGAGATAAACTACTCGAAGACTAAAAATAATAATATTTATTTCAGATTTATGAAATGAATGTTCTAAATTTTTAATTCTCATAACATTTAAATAGCGTTATAAAAGTTATTAAAATAAAAGAAATTGAAACATATATTCCTCATTTTGATTTCAATGACACAAGTAATGTACAACTAGCAGAAGAACTTATATGAGTTTTTGAGTTAAAAAAATCTAATAAAATTAGCTAAAAGCTCCCAAACTTTAGCAATTTAGGGATCTTAGTAACCAGAATTTAAACCTTAATAATACCAGAATTCATTAAATTTAAAATTAATTAAGAAAATTTAATGTTTAGTTACTGATTCTCTGTTATTGTGATTTTGATTTGCCGTTTAGTGATTGAATGTGAAATTGCTAACCAAGCAAACTTAAAAAAATGTGATATGAATGTTTGAGAACTTAAAATCAGAGAAAAAAATACTTGCAATTTTAGAGTAACTAATGAAATTTTATTTTATGGCTCATAATATTTATTTTTAATAACGTTAAAAATGTAAAATTAACATGTTTACCAGAATGTGACTGAATATGAATATTTAATTTATATTGATTTGCAATACCTGATGGTTAATTATACGTTAAAAGTTAATTTTTAAATATATATATTCATCATATTATAAGTGACTCGACTTTTATTTAAAATAAAAAATAAAATATTTTTTAAAAGTATAAGGAGTTGCAATCGATTTTTTTAAATGTAGTGACGTAATCAATGACGCATTCTTCATATATCATTATAGTACATATTTTGATAAATCGATAATTACTGATTTATTAACTTATAATAATTTCTTCACAAATAAGTAACTTAACTTTTAATTACATTTTAATTAGAAAACTTGCTTCAAATAGCCAGTATAAATAAGAAAAGCATATATTTTATGTATGCTGAAATCTCGGTGAAGTAAGCCAGCTGATACCAACCTCTTTATTTCTTAAATATTTATCACCCTTTATATTTATTGCGAAGTATTATTTCTTATATACATTATTTCATAAAACATTATAGTTTGAAAAATATTTAACATACTTCCAGTTGAATAACTTTTACACTTAAATTTATAAAATATTTTATTCGTTAATTCACTTGTGTCTCTGTTACACAAATGATTCTAAGGTTGCATATGACGTCATTGGAATTTGAGCATTCAGAAATGGTAAGTATATTTTAAAAATACGCAAAAAAGATTGACAGGAAGTTATTAGTTTCATGTAGCTTATTTGATAAAATAATTATTAATTATTTATTTATAAGTTTATTGAAAAAATATTAATATTTGAATCTAGCACGTGATGAACTATATGTACTAACATATACTTTTGAAAAATTTGTTGTGGCCACAGTTAATATGATCCTCGTGAAAATATTGAGAAAGTCATCAAAGATATGAAGATTTCAATATTGTTATGTGTTTGATTTTTTAACCAGTGATTATCGAGTGAATTTATATTTCCACAGGTATGTTGTCTTCTAGAATTATGAATATAAAATTTATAGTGAATTGTGTATCGGTGAAAAATATAAACCGCGGGTTGTAAAAAGACCGCCATTTTCTTAACTGTAGTTATTTCTTGATTCTTAACTGCAAGTAATGCAATGTTTACACACGAGGAACCGCTTAAATTATTTCAAATTAAAACCGCATGTTTCAGTTTATGTGTATGATATAAAATGAATTTTAGAAAATATAATAAAATTTTACCCTATTATTTTTCTATTCCAACCGTGTCGTGGTCTCATTGTTAACGACATTTATACTAGAAAAATTTTCGAAATCACATGCTATGAATAAAGTATTAATGAACATAAAGTTTAGTTTTTCATAGATATTATTTATTATTTCTAAAAATTAGGCCACGTTAATAAGAAATGGCTGTTTTCCAAAAAGTACGGCTTAAAAATGTTTGGTATACTAAAATTCCTCAATATTAACATTACATTACACTATTGAGAATGGTAATGCCGTGAATATTGTAGTCACAAAATCTTAATTTGCCTTTTGATATATAACATATCAGTTAAGGAAAATGTTAGTTTTATCATATTCATTAAAATATTTTATCATTTTAGTTGTGTTGTAACAAAATTAAATTTCTGAAAAATTTTTTGAAATAATTTTAGTTATGAATGAAAGAATCATTGCAATAAAATTAATTAGTAACAGAATATTTAATGTTTGAACAGGAAATTAATTGCAGTGAATTTAACAAATCTTATAACCTTTAAAGTATTAATTTTTACACTTTAAATCAATTAGAATTTGTAAGTGAGAACAAAATTATAATTCATGTCTTTCAAATTTTTCTAAATTGTCCTCTACATATTGCTTTTCAGTATTTTCAGTAAAATCCTGAGAGTCATTACAGGTCCAATTTTTATGCCAAGTACTACAAGTTATCTCTCTAACCTAAACTGTCACTTCACCTAATATCTGGTTTTAAAAATCCTGTTCATGTTTAAATCACTTTAGATAAATCTTGTACTACTTTAGAGTTCAAAAATGGAAACTTTTAATATTTCATTATGTATTTGCTTACTACAAAACTATTGCAAAACATAACTGAAAACTAATTTCACAAAGATTACGTATTATAAAACAAATAAAAAGTTACTAAAAATCAATATTGCAATTTGTATTCAGTCAATAAAATATACATAATCAATATTTTTAATTTTCCTGTAACTAATCAAAAGAATTTATTCATCTTAAAAAATGACATATATAAAAATATAAAGTTTGTTAACTATGGTATAAATCTAAATCAATGCATTAAGTTACCTATATTTTAGAAAAACTCTTTTAGGAAACTTTAATTAACTAAGCAATAGTATCCACCTTAAAAACACATCCATTTAAATGCAGTCTAGCACAGCACAGTAAAGAACCAGGTAATAAAACTAAATCAACATAAATAACACATTTTTATGAAAACATAATTTCTACTGAACAATTACATAAATTATTATCAATTTCATAAATTACTACATTCAACAGCAATTTTACTTGAGTAACACATAAAGAGTAAAAGTATTCAATTAATCATCACTCTTAGAAGAATCTGGCATAAGTTAAACAAAATTTTTGCTTAAATTAAAATAAAAAATTAATGTATCCTGTTTACACAAATAAATAAATTTAAATGTATGAAATTTATTCACTGTGGAAATAAAACTTGATTGTTTCGTACAAACTTCAAACTTGAACGTTTCAAGTGTAAATGTGAACTCAACAAAACGGTAAATTCTTTAATTGTTATTTTAACCTCAAATAAATTTTGCTCATGCACACATTAGGTTATGTCATAAAATCACAAGGGTCCACCATTCTAGTACTGTAATCTATGTGTTTATCACATTAGCACCTAGGTTGGATTGTAGAGTAACTGTTGTTTTCATACAGGTATATAATTTCAGCATCTTTGAATCCTTATTTAGTTTTCCCAATTTTCCTTTTAGTATCAATAGAATATTTTCTGATGTGATTGTAAATGCATTTAAAATGTTGTTTTAATATTAGTTTCTTTTTTATTTAGTATGGCTGATGATATTGATGAACTCCTTGATGAAGTAACATCAAAGAACTTCTATGAAAGTGAATCTAAACTCATAGATGTTCAACCACAACTTCTTTCTGTGAAAAAGTAATTTTTATTTACATCTTTGTTTATGTTTTTTCTCCATGAAAATTTTTATAGTCTTTACCAGTTTTTATATTGATATTTTTGATTTACATAAGCTTAATCGCAAAATTGCCTTAATTGCTGATTAGCGAAAAGAATAATACGTTTAGAATCTGTAGTTGTATAAAAAAATAATTCCCATTTGAATGCATTACATATATGAAGTACTTACAAAATTTTGCTTATAAGATATTTGTAAAATTTTTATTAAAATGCTTATTCTTATGCCTTTTTACTATTTTTAAAAGAATATTTCACTTGTATGATACTCATATTTATTACATCTTAGTTTCATATTTGCTGTACAAACTTTTGGTTCAGTTGCCCTTTTTACTTGTACTTTTTGAATTGCCTTAATATGATACCAAATGAGGATTTCTCCTTTTATTATGTTTATTTTCATACTTCAAAAAATATTCAGTAAAGTCACAGTGCAGAATTTAATAAAAAACTTATAGTCTGCTTATTTTAAGTAATACTTTTACTATTTAATTTACATTTATAATAAATGAAATTTAAAAAGTAACTTATGTATATTGATTGTCTTGTTGAAATATATAGTTTAAAACATAATCTAAATTACTTATTAAAAATTAAAAACAGTCAATCATAAATTTTACATTTAATTATTTAATATCAAATTTCATTCTAACAGTTTTTAAATATACCAAAATAACTTATTAACATGTTTCATAATTTCTAATTAAAAAAATAAAGAGTAATGTTTAGTAGCCTATTCTTTATTGCAATTTAATCATGATCAATATTATTATACATATATAAGTTGTGGGTGTCTGAATTCTTCATATGCATTGCTTCATCCATAAGCCCAATAAGGAATTTTCTTGAGCCAGACTTTTACAAGATGTGAAAGGCAAGCACTCAGCATATTCCATCTCTGGCAAAATGTAAAGTATTAACATTTTAGCTCTTTACAGTTAAGGGTATAGAAGAAATGAGTGAAGTAATATTTGCTAAAAAAAGAAAATTAAAATTTAGGAATCAATTGATTTTATTAACCTGCTTACTCTTATAATAGGGACATTATTAATCTTTTCACTACGGCTGCACCTTTATTTAAGATATTTCCTGAAGACAAAGCAGAAGCAAAAAAAATTGTTCTAAAGGTGGAAATTTTGCAGTGTTTAGCCTTATTTTAAGAAAAATCATAAATATTAAAATTTAAGTCCTAACATCATAATTTTGGTAACATTTCAGATTATTACATAAGCTGTTTTATATATATATATATATATATATATATATATATATATATATATATATATATATATATATATATATATATATATATATATATATATAAGGCTAGAATGTAATAACATTTTACTGTTAATTTACATGAAATATACAAAATATTTTCCTTACCTTGCAAAACAATTTTTGAATACACTATTCAAAATTGTAATTTTTAATTGACAAAACAAACTTTGAAATTAAAAAAATCTTTTCTTTTAGCAGGCTTTGTGCATAAACTATATGCTTTCTTTGGTTTTTTTCTTCTTCACACTTTTTGTTTATATTAAGGATATGAAAATGCCTACCAGACAATCAAATATCTGTCTATACAAATCTGACAATAAACAGCTTTTTTACTTGATGATTTTCATAGCTCTTCAAAAATTGTTAAATTTATTTCATTTTAAATTTGAGAAGCAGTGTTTTAAGAATTATATTTTTTGTCAAAAAGAATGTTGCTGTTAAATATTTTGGGCTTGTGGATATTATTAATACATCCATATGCTCAAAAATAATTTTCTTGAGCTAGACTTTTACAGGAAGTGAAAGGTGGGTACTCAATGTGTTAAGTTTGTGGCAGAATGTGTAGGCTATAGTGGCCTAGTTAGTTGGAGTGTTGTTTTCATTAGCAGAAAGTAGTGAGTTTAAATCTGCTGAACTGAAGATCTATCATGTTCACTAAAGGCAGCTGGGGCACATTAAATAGTTTGTGGCCACAATGTTCTCCAAGTGAAATGATAACTCTGGAGTGATTGGACAAGTATTGGGGATCTTCTGCTTGATATTTGCTTTTAAATTAAAGATGCCTATCCAACTGCTTCCACCTTATTGATAGAGCCCAATTCAGGGTTTCAAGGAAGCATGCCGGTGCAACAGCAACATTTTTATCACTTTCTAGCTCTTTAGAAAATGAATTATCACTTTCATCTATCTTTTTGATTCATTTTTCTTACATGTATCTTCTTCTGATAAATTAAGTTTTCTCACCATAATAATCTGCAGTCAAAATAAGAAAGAAAGTAAGTGAAATATATCCAAAAGTAATGAAAACTGAAACAGAACTTACATTAAAGTCCTGAAAGAGACTCCACACATAGTAGCGAGAAAGATATAAGAAATATTCAAAGAAAATATCAAAAATGCAAATGCGTATATTACATGGAAAGTTAAAGAGCCAGGCTTTATTTATTCACATTCCGATTTTCCTTTTACTGCGCAACAGCTGATAAACAAAATATGAAACACAGCATATGAAAAAAACTGAAGATTAGGATACTAAAATTACATTCATTTTAAATGTAATGGGTATAGAATGCCATCTATTGGTTATTAAATATTATTTCACCTTTAAATGCACTTATTCACCAGAGCCGTCCACTAAGCCATGTTTTCTAGAATACATGGGTGATTTGCTCGTCCTAAAGAGATTAACTTAAATCATGTAATATTTTTCTAATAAAATTCTCTTATTGCTAATTCATGTTTATCAATTTATCTTAATAAGCTTACCTTGAGCAGGTTTTTAATTTTTTTATTAACATAGGACATACTTAAACAGGACAAGACATGGAACAAAGAACATCTACATCGCTAGCCGCAGAATCTTATTCTGTTTGTAAACAAAGATATTCGTGCAGGGCGCCCTCTATAGACATATAGTTGCAACAAATCACATTATGGAAATGACATTCTAAGCATAATGCTATTGTGATTGTATGCTTGTAATGATGTTGCAAAAAAAAAAAAAACTATCCAAGTGATTTTGACCTGCATGCATTGTTAAAGAAATCACAGTTATCAAATATCTACAACAGTAGATGCCCAGTTTTACGACCCTCTAAATTATCCTCACAATTTTATGAGCTAATGACTAGTCCCTGATAGTCTATCGTGGATGCTATGATAATATTAATTCCCATTTACAAACAATTTTTTTTTTTGAAAAATTTTAGAACACACTTTGCTTTTTAATTTATTTTTAATCATCTAATGTTTTATTTTGTATTTGAGTAACTTGAATTGGCATTATCATTGAAGAATCATTGTTTTGTGAATAGCAATATTAATTAATCACTCAATATAAATAATCAAACACAAATTCAATTCTAAAATTAAAATTATAGGAAAATGTTTTTATAAATTCTAGTGATTTATGCTGGTACACTTAGAACTATTACTAGGTGCTAGCTTCTAGTATCATTCATCCTATATTTTTTTAAGCTGTTCATTAGAAAATCTCTTGTCTTTTCTAACGTTTGACTTTGCATACATCTGAAAGTAATCAGCAGCTTCAATTAAAAATGTTATACAATACTTTTTTTAAATCACATTATGGAAATGGCATTCTAAGCATAATGCTATTGTGAATGTATGCTTGTAATGATGCAAAAAACTATCCAAATCATTTTGACCTGCATGCATTGTTAAAGCAATCACTGTAACTGAAGAATAACAAAATACATCTGTCAACTTGAGTAAAGATAAGCTATTCATCTGTGAGCTTCGTCAAAAAAACTTACTGCTCCCTGAAATTTCTCTTTGCGTCTTTAAACCTAGTTTCAGATGTAATTTCTTTGGAAGAATTATTAGATTAAAGAATATAAAACATGATAAATGTAGATGAAAAACTTTTAGATATCCATCATTGAAGAAAACAACTAAGTGTTGCAACCTGTGAAAGAAGTAAATGAATGGGTAACAAAATTAATCGCGTTAAGCTTGGCCACCTAATTTAGACATATGCTTCGCACCTCAAGGCCCTTGGCCAAGAAAACAATTATGGACATTGTAGTCCTTGGTCCACATATGGGCTATGATGCCACAAGTTTACATTTAGCTATAATTTATTTATAAAGAGAGCAAGTGTGGTAAAATAGTTTCTTTGGTTTTATCATTACAAATAGAATTTCTATTTTTTTTTCTTTCTAAAAATATATTGTGTGATTCAACATTATTTATATAATATTTTATCATAGAAATGGTGATGGATCTGAAGAGCTGGATGCTGCTATTCATTCAATATGTAGTATACCAGAACCAATTGTAAGTATTCTTTATCCTATATAGGGAAAGTTTTTTAATGTTTTGATTTTATTTATTTAGTTGTATTTATTAAAATGTTTGTTGGACTAAATGCTAAGGTAAAACCTGAAATGTGATATCTAGCTTTCAATCCACAAGTTAAACATTCTGACAAAGATAAATGTCATAAATTTAGTGTGGTAATTCTTTAATTATTCTATGACAATCCATCTTTGTAAAAATGAAATCAGAAGATATCTTATATTCAAATATGTTAGTATGTGTCTAGTTTAATTATAAATTAATAAACTATATTAAATTTCATTTAAATTGATTTTGATCCTTTAAGCTCTTCAACAACTCAGTAAACTTTGTGCCAAATTACCATCACAATTGGTTAATTAATTTTTTTGTATTACAGATCAATTTTAATTATTAAAATTTCAATTATTTAATATTGGTATACTCTTTCAAAATAAATGATATAATTCATGTAAATATGTTATAAAAATCATTTGCTACAATTGGGTAAAAAAATCTGTGTAAAGAATTGGTATTATTTCAGACAAATTTTAGTGTTAAAATGTTTTTTAAAAATTATTTAATCCTGTGATTGCATTTTCCTTATTAGAAATGAACTTAGCAAAAGATTTGATTTTGGGTACTCATTATTAAATGCTTTTGTTTATATTAATATTTAAAATTTAATATCAAAAACATTTTAAACATTCAGGGGAAAATGAAAAATTGTAGTGTCTGTACCACATCCTTAGCAGTCAATAAATTCAGAAATTTATTGTCAGGTTGAACCAAATCAGTTTTTATTTTGATATATTTTATTTATATGCATTAAATAAGCTTCTGAACTCTTAAACTGAAGAGTAATTTATGCATAGCAAAAGAAAAATTCTTTTGATTAATAATTAATTTATAACTTCTGATACTTCCACACATTTCTTGCTAGTACTTTCAATTTCAGATTGCTTTTCTGAATTTTTTTAAATTTCTGATTTTCAGAAGCCTGTAAAGAACTTAAAGCATTTTTCAATGTTAAAAAATTTTCATTTTTTAAAATGAGAAAAAATAAGTACTAATTAAAACCTGAATTATTCTAATGCTTCATTAATATTTTTGCAAGCATCCGAAATGCACAAACTTTTTAATTGTAAATATTTTAATAATGCCTTCAAATTTTTTAATTAATGGTTTATTATTTGTTAATGAATGTATAGGAAAAATCCCTAAAAAATTTATTTTATAGAAAGACTCATGACTATTATTTTATTGTTAACTTAAAAGTCTTCTAGTATTTGTGCATACATTTTATCTAATTCATGCAACAAATTTGTCTGAAATTTCAATGAAATTATTAGCTATATTCAAAGTAATTAACTTGGAGAATATTTAATTTAAAGTAAAAAGAAATTTAAATATGCTCACAAAATTTGTTAATGATAGTTAAAAAATATATAACTAAAATTTTAAAATAAAAAATTAATGGTGAAGTTTTGAATTGGGAATAATAATTCCATAACTTTAATTAGTATATTTTATTGCCAGAATTCCTTAAGTTTTTAAAAATTTTCTTAAAGATTCTGAAAGAAAATTTAAATAATCTGATAAATATGCTGGACTTTTAATTTATCATGTATGATTTTAAAAATAACTTAACACACATTTTTAACATAAGTACCCACATATCAATACAGTCATTAAAATATTTCAGATAAAAGTATCTTCTATTTTTTTGCATCTTGTTGTAATCCTGATTTATATTTTACATTTTTATATTTTCATTTATAATAAAAAAAACTGTTATGTAGATTTAGTTTGTAATTTGGGGTGCATACATTTATGTGTTATAACTAATTTCATATTTCTATTCTAATTCTTTGATTATATTTTCTTGAATTATTTTCTTTTTTTTAATTGTTAATGTAAATGCTATTTATTTAATGGGACTCTGATTTATTAAATGCTCATTCCTATGGTTTCATTATTTTTCATCTTTAAACTTCAATTTTCAAATTATTTTATACATAGTGCTCTGGTCTGTATTATGTATAATTGAATTCCACATTGATCATAGTTTTGAATGGTTAAGAAACTATTTTAAGGCTATAAATCCCAGTTCAATTATTTCATTGTGATTATAGAAAATTGATCATAAACCAAAAAATTGTTTAACATTTTAAAGATATAGAGCTAAGCTTTTGATCTGTTTTTCTGATTACATTTGTAATCTGAGCCATTTTTATTTGCTAATTGTCAATAAATTGCTTTAATTTATACAAATTGCACTTATTGTGCTGACAATCTTATAACTAAACTTTCTGGAAATTTTGAAATGATTTTTAACATTTTAATTGTACTGAAACAATATTGAAGCTGAGATAGGGTATTTTAACATTTATAAAATTTTAAGTTTATATTATTATTGTATTTTTGCTTTTAATTACTAAAAATGTTTTTCTTTCTCTGCAAAATATATTTTCATAAGATCTTTATTATATTTTAGGAGACATCTATAGTTCCTGATGTTTCTTTGCATTTGAATAAAGGCACAAATCGAAAGTAAACTTTCATTTTTTATTTGATTGTGAAACAAAATTTTATGTATGTATTTTTGAAAGAGTTACAAATTAAAAAGTATAAGTGAAATTGCATTTTTTTTCAGTTTCTTGCAACTAACATTTAAATATTTTCTTTAAAAAATTCCTTTTTGCTGCACAAAAGTTTTAAAGAGAGGAAACATTTTTAAATCTTGTAATTCTAATTAATGTTAAATTTAAGAAAATTTAACTATTTTAATTTACTTGATCACAATTCTGTAGGGTGCCACATAAGTTAAGAGCACATGAGTTGACAAGCTGCATATGACAAATGATTCTTCCTACTCCTATTGTTTGTTGCTTATAAGTCTAAAAATATTTGTTAATTGGGAAAATTATTTAAACTGTATTTTGCTTATTCTGAATGAGGAGAAATAAGTAAATATAAATGTATGACCAAAATGACACAACAAAATATAGGTGGTAAATATTGATGCTAACTTATAAGTGATAAGAATATAGAAAAATTTTGCTGTATTCCATTTAATAATAAAACTTTTTATGTCAAATTTTTTTCTCACATTCCTGTTACAATAATTATTTAATTAAATATTTTCTGAAAGTGGAAATTAATGAAAAACTAATTTGACTGATGTTTAAATGCAATTTTCCTGTAATTTGTATTTTATTTATTCTATATATAGTTATTTGAAGTTTTCTTCTAGTTTTATCTTATCATGTATAGAATTTGTATTAAATTTAATAATTCATATTACATAGAAGATAAGGATTATTTTTGATTATACAACTATTTAGAGCTCTCTTTAGGCAAATAGAGCTCTAATTAGCTATGACAGATAAAGGTCTTAAACGGAATTATTAATAATATAGTAATAAATAAAATGTAATATTTTTCTTCTAATGTTTTATTTAGATTTTTTGTATTGCTACATCAACTGTTTTCTTACGAACATTTAAGTATTTTAATGGTCAAAAAATCATTTGTCCAGAAACTTAAAATTGCAATCAAAAGCAGATTTTAATTATAGTAATTACACTACTGCATTACTATCTGTCAAAAATGAAATAATAAGCAATAACACAATCTATGGGAAAATTAGGGCATGCATAAACTTGGTAGAATGTGTAATGATTGTAATTTTACCACAATTAAAGTTTATAAATAAGAAGTATTTATTTTTAGTACAATTAGGGTTTCTCTTAAAACAAGTATTTATTTAACCATTCTTTTAAATTTGATTGTGAAAAAATAATCGTTTAACAGGATTATACTTTGCCCTTCTGAGATATTGATCATCATGTCAGATATAACCAAGTACATTATAAGAATGAGGAATTTGTTTATTTAGAAACTGATTGACTTGTTATAACAACTGTAACAGTTTTGTTACATCATTACATTTAGAGACAGATATATTCCCTACATGACATTGATGGATTGCTTTATATTAT
Source organism: Latrodectus hesperus (assembly GCA_037975125.1). NCBI lineage: Eukaryota > Metazoa > Arthropoda > Arachnida > Araneae > Theridiidae > Latrodectus > Latrodectus hesperus. The sequence continues at coordinate 74,430,322 of CM075850.1, read as the reverse complement.
TAACAGGAATTTTGCAGTTTGTTTCACAACTATCAGTGTGTCCATAAAACATTCAATTTTACTAAGGAATATCACAGAAGCAAACATTTCTCAGATTATTTTTTTCCTTATCTACAAACATTTGGAATGGTTGCTGTGAATAGGAGGGAAAAACATCTAGATTTCGTCATGCATTTTTTTGCAAATCTCATCTGTCTGATGTGCCACATGATGAAATTATATTTAGAGACAAAGAGATGCTAAATTATTGCCTTAGACATCACTATATTAATCATGCACTTGTTATGTTACTTGAAGGTGGCATAAGGTTTCCACTCCAACTGCATCTATATATTACCATTAAATTGATTTGCATTTAAGAAAAATTTGCAAGCTTTATCACAATAAGATATCACACATTATATGCAGTAATTTTTCTATACAAAATTATTACTCTGCATTATTAAATGCCTACATGTTGTTATTTCAAGAATGTATGTGCTTTTGTAAAAGAAAATTTCTTTTTATTGGTACCTCATTTATTTTTTATGCAAAGATAAATATGTATTTTTAATTATTTTATCTTGTTAGTCTTTACTGAGTTCATAAATTAATAAGTTATATGTTTATTATTAATTTAAAATATTTCTGACAACATGAAAATTATCTGATTAAATTATATAGTTCTTTTTCTTATGTAATATTGCCATACATAATTTTAAAAATTATTTCCATGGGCATATTGTGATGGGCATATTTTATAAATACACATTGAATTTTGGGTAGAAATGTCTATCCAAAATAATTGAATAACAAAGTGAAATGGAAGTACAATAAGATTTTCATAGCATCCCTATTAAAAAAATTGGTTTAAGAATAGCAAGAAGGTTTTATATTTATAATAAAGAACTAATAAAATCTCTGGCCCATGAGCTGTTGATGTCGCATGTTTCGGTGTCACAACTGGACATGACTACCTGCAAAAGCATCTGCAATGAATTGGTATAATGGACTCTGCTCATTGTCCATTGCGCAATCATGGTGATATGGATGCTGCTCACCTCAAGAACTGTCCTGAAGTTTTAAATTTTATGGCAGACAACTCTTTTGAGGCTACTAAAGGACTTTACTTTTGTTTTTATACATGTTCATCTTTTTATTGGACTTCTCGTCGATTAATGGCAGAGATTCCGAGGACTGGCATAGGATAAAAAAATAATAATAAAGAACAATCAAAAGAAATAAAAAAAATTTATTTGACATTATATAAAGTAAATATATAAATATGAAAACCATATATATATTTATACATATGCATGTGTGATGATGAGTAAAGGATTTCCATGCCTATATATTTGTTTAAAATATATACTGTCTTATTCAAAACACATTTTAATTTTTTTTACAATTATGAATTAAGTGAATTTGTAGATTAAAATAGTTCTAATAAAAACTACTTATATTATTTTAATTACAAATTACTCTTTATAGGTTTTATTTATTTTTTTAAATATCATCAATTTGTTTAAAATTAATTTATTGTATCATCTAAATAAAAATAACTTAGTTTTAAATAAAACTTCACATTTATTCAGTTCCTGAAATAAATCTCAGATAAATTTTAAACTTTGGAAGTTTTTTATGTTTGCTTGTTAGCTATGTAGCAAGTTTTTAATTTATATACTGCTTATGCTCAATTTAAGCTTAGTATATATTGATAAGAAAATTTAATGACTAATACAGTGCAGCTTAAGCAATATTTTTGTGTTCATTTTTAATATTGTAATATTCTTAAGTAAAATATTCAATTAGTTTCAAATAAAATGTCTTTAATGTTGAAGTTACACGTTTATTTTATTCTATTCTAAATCTCCATGATTCATTAATGTAATTATAATATGTATAAATACTTGTCAAATGAAACAGTGCCCTTATAATTTATTTGTTTTATAGGTGTACAGTTGTTTATGTTGGTGATAGCAGTGCTACTGGTGGTTTATCTGGTGGTGTTACACAAAGGTAATACTTAATCGTTTGATTTTTTTCAATTTATTTGACATTAAATAATTCCACAATAAAATTATTTTTTTGCTTGCTCATTCTATGAAAATTGCTTGTAAGCACTCGATAGTCATAGTATATATATCTAAAAATATATACCAGTTAGTGTATAAGTGTTATGTATTATATTATTTAAAAAATATAAATAATTAATGTTATGCAAGGCTGCATTCATACAATTCTTGATGCCTTGTTTACTAGTGGAAAGGTATCTTAACAGAGGAAATATTAATATTTATATTAATGAGCATATTTTTGTGTATAAGTTAACAATATGAATTGCTACTTAAGAAATATTGTAGTGTTTTAATGAAATGAAATTTAATATTGAAAATTTTTATAAATAATTGAAGCTGTGGTTTTTGTAATCAGGTTAAATGCAAAAGATTTCTTTTTGAAGAATAAAATAGTAATAAAACCATTGTATATGTAAATCGTCTTGCCTAAATTATCATAATTTCTTTTATTTTTGAGAAAAGCACAAAATGAAGTAATCTAGTTTGATATTTTGTGGTTTCTCCATGATTTCTAAAACGTATTTTCTCATTCAGAATCAATAATTAATTATGCATTGAAATGCTAAGAAAAATGACACTTGGACAAGCCAAGCTTGCTTTATGAATTTAAGTTAGTAGGGTGTGTCTTTCTTTTTAACCAGAGCACGACGAAGGTTATAGTATGATTTTGCTCTTAACTCTTCTGATAAATAGCTCCATCAGAGTATCCACTCCCCAAATTTTATTGAAGTATTGGAGATAGTAAAAATGCTCTCTCTTCAAACCTTTAATTTTTAAAACCAATAAAAATGTTCTGAAAATGACATTTGGTTGACATATTGCTTTCATTAAAACTTAATAGATTTGATTTTTATTTGGGATATGCATATTTGTAGTGCATTGGCATTCCCCCATTAATCTAAAACTCTGTTATGTCTTAAGATGTCTGCTTAAAAATCAAACATTGAAGAATAACATTGCAAATGTAATTTACATATTTATATTTAATAAAATAGTAAATTGATTAATAAAGAAGCATCTCATTGATTACAAAAGTATTATTTTTGTAATACTTGTTTCAACTTTCATTGTGATAAATCAGCTGTTAAAAATATTAGATACTGCATTTTTTAATAATTAATTTATTCTTTGATGTTATCAATTACGAATTGTGAAATAATATTAAAAACTACTAAAGAGACAAGATAATTTTTGAAAATGTTATGTATTATGAAGTATAAGTATTAGAAAATGTTAAATATTATATTTAACTTTAAAAGAGAATTATTCAAAAAATACTGTATTAATATTTTAGTTCCTTGAAATTGTTTAAAAATGCTTTTGGTTATAAAATCTTTTTCAGTTCTTTTTCAATTTGTTTTATGCTTATATTGAAATTATTATTTCAATATAAGCATAAAACAATTTCAATTATTGAGTTCCATAAAGTAGTTATTTCTCTTTTATAGAGTGCATATTTCTCCCAGTGCTCAAATTGTTTTGAACATGTCTCATTTAATTAAATAATAGGATATTTTTAAGTAATCAAATAATTTTTTTTACTTACATAAAATAATTAATGCAAAGCACATAGTTACAATTTACAATATTATATTTTTCACTTGAGAATGGGGAATATTTTGTTATCAAGATAAATATGAATTATATTTAAACTTATAATTCAGTGCAGTGCAAATAATTTAATTATCTTCAATCTGACATACTAATAAAAAATTATAAATGATCGTTAGATTTTTCTTTGATATTTTTCTCCAAGATAATTTGAATTATAGTGCATTCCATTTCATTATTAATAATAATCATAACATCTGTAATCAGAAAGAGAAAATTCTCTTTACAATGTAAACTCTAAAACTATTGCAATTCTGTGATCACAATACTTATAGAATTTAAATTGGATAATTTATACAAAGGCAACTCTATGAAAAAACATCTTGAAACATCACTTTAAAGATATAGGGTAGTGGGAAATAATCGATTTCTAATGATATTCCCAAATAGAATAATTTTCATTGCTGAATAACATTTTGGTTTCTCTGTGTGTGATCTATCTTTTGGCCCGAACTTAAAAATATTACTTTAAGAGAAATACTTAAGAGAAAATTATAATATTGTGCTATGTGTAAAAAGTATTTGTTCTAGTTATATATTAGAAAACATGTCATGAAAATGTGCATTTACCTTTTTTGTGCTTAGTATGTAGTAAAAAATCTACTTTTCGATTATTAAAAAAGAAGTTTATAAAGTTCTTAATCCCATATTTTAATTGAAAAAAGAGATGTAGATTTTCTGGAATCAAATTATAAAAGTAAAATTTAATTGTTTTAAAAATTTATATCAAGATTCTCCTAATTACTTATTAATATAGTATGTAGTAATACAAGTAGGTAAAAGAATATGTATAGTTAAAAATCAATTATTTAAAATGATTTAAATCATTTTTCTTAATATTTTAATTAGAATACGTTGAAGCAAAATATGTGGAACGTATAACACATGATTAATAATAATTAAATGAAACTCTAAATTATGCAGAAGAGCTGTATATTCTTATGCAGATTTTATTGATCACAATTAGTAAAAAGGTGCTGTTTTACAATAAAGTATTTTAATTAACTCAGTCACCTTGGCTTATGTATCAAATTGGTTTCAGGTTATTAAATGGTGAATAAAATTAAAGGCTTGTAAATATATTAGGATTTATATGAAATAAAATTTTTACATTTCAGTTATAGTCTTAACTTTCATAAAACTTTGTAAATTAAAATAAATCCTTGCTTTGGTTAATGAATTTTTAAGATTGAATTACTCTGGCTGCTTCATATGATAGACAAGATCTAAAGCAAATGGATAATTATGCAGGTAAGCATTGAAAACTAACTTAAATTTTTACAAGCCTCATTAGTCACCATTTAATTTCACTGCTTCTACTCACATATATCATAATCGCACAATAAAGTATAATGATAGTTGCCTCTTTTAGATATTCATTTTGCTATTATGCAATTTAATTATTAATTGTATAATTGCACTTTTACACTTCTGTAAATTAAAAATTGTCATCTTTTTAATATTAGCCATGCAGTTTCTTAAATTTTTATTTCCTTATGCTTTTTTATATTTTAATTGCACAATCTAAATTAGGCATTATTCATCTTAAAATATTATTTTCATTGTTAACTTGTATTAAATTGGTTATTTAAAGATAATTTATGTTTTTATTTTAGGCAGAAAGTTCATCGGAGATTGAAACATAATCAGACAACTAAAATCTATACCAAAAAGTACTATACAAAGCCAGTTTTTGAATTATCTGTTAAAGATTTAGAAGCTGAAAGTGCACGTCGAAAGCAAAAAGAAATAATAGAAAGGCTTTTTGAGAAGAAACTTGCAGTAGTCACAGATAAAATGATCTTAGATGTTAGGAAATTCAAGCGAATCAAGAGTGATGTTTGGAGTAATTTTGGTGATGTCCGATTACTCATTAGTGAAGATGAGGTGAAGAAACTTAATATTGATCATCATGTTATACAGATTGGTAAAGAAGCTGTTCTGCTTTGCAAATCTTTTGTTGCATGTGTTAAATGCTCTGCTGTATTTAGCTATGAAAGTCATAGCTATGGTACCTCAACTCTTCGATCTCATCTGAAGTCCTGTGGGAAACAGCGTTATAATCGAGACAAATCCAAGAGACGTCGAATGACTGGTGCTTTGTGTGATGTTGGCATGTTGGATCCCGGTACCATTCCGGAAAAGCCAGTGTTTCAACAGCAAATGGTTAAATTCAGAGACCATGCTACTAAATTGCAAGAGCAAATATTATTATATTTTATTAATAAAATTAAATCGTTTTCAATTTTGGAGAACATAGAATTTAAAGATCTTCTTCAGACTTTTGTCCAAATTGGAGCTACTGCTGGTAATGTTGATTTGAGTCAGTACCTCTGCTCCCCAGATGATTTAGCTGAATATTTAGTAAATGATGTATATGTTCAGACTGAAGAAAAGTTTAAAAATGAAATACAGTTCTTATATGGTCTATCTTTTTCTGCAAGTGTTTGGGTTGATGTCAATGAAAAAGTGTCATACATTACCTTATCTTGTCATTATGCTAATGAAGATGGCTTATTTAAATCAGTCATGTTTCACACATCAGAATTTCCATATGATCGTAAAACTTCTGATGATGTAACAAAGCTTTTTCAAGATTGCATGTCACTTATGCATTCTGATTTTAAAAGACTGCTTGTTATTGATTACTCATTCAATATGGTGAATGCTTTTAATAATAATGAGCAGTTTATTCAATGCATATGTTATGCCCTGAACATTGCAGTCCAGACAGTAATTAACACCCTTAGCACAAATGAAAAAGATGCAGAAGATAATGGTGATGAGGAAAATATGGAAGATCCTTATGCATTTGCTTGCTTTGTTAATCTCATAAATCAATGTAGGTCTCTTGTATTGCACTTTAAAGAGAATAAGTTGCAAAGCAGTTTACCTAAAAATTTATTAATGTGCCAAAGCACTTGTTGGAAGTCTGTGTTAGGCATGTTGGAGGCAATTAACAGTCAGTGGGAACATATTTTAGATATTTTAGTTGACAGAAATGAACTAGATTTGTTTTACATAGATCAAGAATTATTGAGCTTGGTTGTTGACTTTTTGGAAATTTTCAGAGATGGATATAAGGAACTATCTTCACTAACTAATCCTACTTTGAATTTAGTTTTACCATGGGTAACGAAGTGGAAGACACATTGCCTACAAAATTCTGATGAATCTCCTTTTCTTGCAGCTGCTAAAAGTTTTATGAATTTCTCAATTGATCAAGAAGTTGTTAAACGAATAACAATTCATCACAAACTGGCTACAATGTTAGATCCCAGGTTCAAAGAGTTGCAATTTTTGACACAAGAAGACAGATTGGAAACTCAGACGCATGCTGAAAATATGGTTAGAGAGTGCCATGAAACTCTCTTAATGAATGGAATTGATGTTCATAATATTACTGCCACAAGTGAAAATTTTCCAGATCTGTGTGAAGGTATGTCTATTGAAAACGAAGCTCTTCAAATTAGTCCAGGTGAAGAAGTTGATGAGTATTTAGCAGAACCATTTACAATGGGTAAACTGGATTTGGATGGTGAAAATAAGTTTAATCCATTGCAGTATTGGATTCGTGCTAAAACTAGGTTTCCTTACTTAAGCAGAGTTGCTCTGTGGATCCTTTCATGTCCTGCAAGTGCAATACAAACTGATGATTGTTTTGTTGGTGGGGAATGGATGATTACACTGAAAGAAACTAAGCTTCCTCGAAAACACATGCACAAATGTTTGTTTGTCAAAACATTCAAAAATTTTCGACAAAAGCTCTAGCATTTAGTGTTAAAGTTGTATATATTTACTTAAAATATGTTGATACTGAAAATTCATTTAGATGTCAACATTTGTAACATATTGTACAATGAATGAAATTTATAACATCTGTAAACATTTTTAATTCCTTGTAATTTTTTTTTGTATTGTTAAATGTATTTATTTATTGCATTTTGAAAATGCATAGAAAACAAATACACCAAAGTTTCAAAGTACAATAATAGTTGTCTATTTATTTTCCAGGTTTTGTTTATTTTTTAAATAATGTTTATTTAAATTAAATATTATTTAATTTTTTTGATATTTGCCAATTATTCTATCATAGCAATATCCATATTGTCATTATTGTGTTGTAAAATATACTAGTTTAACTGAATTTTATTTATCAAAACCAATTTTGTGAAAAATCTTATATTTTCTAAAGTTAAATTTCTTGATTAGTTAGTTACTGTAAAACAAAATTCTGTATCAAGTTTTAGAATACAAATTCTGTATCAAGATTTATTTGGAATTTGGGCATAAAATTATATATTTATTGTAAATTTAGTTCTAAAGTTTTTCCATAATGAAATTAAAGAAGCAAATTTTATTTAATTTTCTTTGTGTTAAAGAACATCTTAAAATCGCAAAAACATCTCAGTTTGTCACTTATTCGTCCACATCAATTAATTCACAAGTTTTAGTTGCATTGCTGCAAAATTATTTGTCCATCTTAGAAATTTATTTATTTTATAATTTAAAAGAGTTTGAAATTTCCTGTTTTTGAATTAAAATTCTGTGATTTATCTTTAATACCTTACAGTTATAAAGTAAAATAAAATTGAAAGTTTTATATATAAAATAAACATCAAATTAATTTTACTATAGAAATTGTGTAAATTGCATATATAATATATATTTAAAAATATCCAAAGTGGAGACTTCCAAAAAAAATTTTTGTGTGTATGTATCTTGTTCCATGGAAAGAAAGATAGCATCAGAATATCAAAATTATTGAAGCAATTTCAAGAGTAAATCTTTACGTAATCTTATTTGTATATATTTGCTATTTGTGAGTAAAAGTAATTTTTCTTTCAGTTTTAAATATTCAATTAAATTTAAAAGTAACAAAATTCTCTTTGATAAATTTCTCTATTTTTAATTCTATTTATGGAACTTATTTGTATCAAAATTTTAACGAAGTGATAGGGAGACAATAAAATAGTAACTAGCTTGCTTCTTTTGTCTTTATCATGTTGGCAGATTTTTTTATATTTAAAGTTTACTAAAGTCTTCTTCAGTTTGTTAATTCATCTGATTATTTCAGTAAGAAAGAGGGTTAACCTAGCAATAATTTCATTTTTTAAAATCCAGTGAACAAAAAGTAATAAGATTTCCAAAATGTGTGTGCTCATTAATGAAGCTTCATTTGAGTATTTGAAAAATTTTAAATGATTCTTTATTATAAAATGTATCACACAGTAAAAATATTGCTGATAAATCTATATGCTACATTTCATTTCTAAATGATAATTGGAAAAATGCTTCTAGTTTTTTTATCTTGTTTTTTAAAAGAACTAATTGAATTGAGTTTTAATTGCTATATACTAAGCTGCATTTATAAATTAGCCCTCTCAAATGCATGATTTATGAGTATGTAAATATTTAAAGAGTGAGGGTGTGTGCATTTTTATTCTTCAACATGCAGGAATAAAGGATAGTGTTCAATTTCTTTTAGATTTATGAAGTTAAATTTTTCCTCTGAAATATTGCAAGTTTATTCAGAAAAATGCTTTTTATAAATATTGTAAAAAAAAAATAATCTTAACAATTTTTGCTCTACAATTTGAAAATTTTAGTCTAATATTTTGCTGGTTTACATTTTCAACAGTCACTTTTATTTCCTGGTTACAGATTTCCCTTCAAAAATTTTAAAGTTGAGATTTAAATTAAAAAAATTATTTTTTTACAAAAAATTTGAGTTTAATATTTATTTTCAATCAATATGTGAAGAATAATTCAGTTAAAAGAACTATTTGAGACTTGTTTTATCTGAAATTTAATTAGATTTCATAGTGAGGCTTATCATCTCTCCATCATCTGAGCACTACTGTACATGTGACATCACTCTTCAAAATCTGAAAACTTGTTATGTGTTTTAGCTACTAAACCCAAAGCAATTTTCGAGTGAAAACTTTAGTTCTAAAGATGATTGAGTTTATAGAAATTAGCTATCAATATATTAGCTTTGTTCCGACTAAATTGGAAAACTTTGCAAAATTTATAATGTGACAGGGTGTAGATGAAAATATTGGGTATTTACTTTAAATATGATTTTGAACATAAATTAATGCCTTGGAAATAATTGACTCTATAACAAATCTCATTTATATTTATCATAAATGAAAGGGAATTTTTTATACTATTATTGTTTCTTTTAAAATCTTTAATAAAAATAATATTCAAAGTATGTATAATTATGTATACAAAGTGAGATTTGCAATGTAATATGGCATGCATACAATCCACAAATGTAAAGAATAATTAGTTGGTTCGATTTCAGCCTTAAGCATAACTTAAGTAACTTGGAAACCAATGGCTCTGATCGAAAATGCCATTGTGTGTTAAGAGTGACCATTGAACTATAAACGCAACCAATTTGGAAGCCAATGCTTTTGAATATTGTAGGATAGTCTACATAATCTGGCAGTATCTTAAAATAATGCTAAGCATGTCAAAAATATTTTTTATCTGGAAACTCTGATGGTGGTCAACTGGAAGTGTTAAATCAGAAAGAAGATCTAGAACCTTTTAATTATCACAGTGTGAATAGTGTTGGTGTTCTGTTGAAATATTTGCATATCTCATAGGAATGTAAGCGATCACATTAAATAAGAAACATGACGAGTTTTAAATTGCATCGAATGTCATCACAGAAATCGCAGCAACCCGTATACGTTTTTTAGTTCACTTTATAAATATTTTATATTGCATTTGACAGAATTAAAAGACATATAACTTAAAACGGTCTCGCATGCTATTTCTTGAATTGAATCTTGATCAATATATATTACATCTAAAATGTTATTGATTAGTTGCAAAGTTTAGTATATAATTAATAAATAAATTTGTGTTTCTGGATACCATTTATTTTCAAAGTGCTTGAAGCATAAATTAACAATAATTACAATTCTAAGTGATTACATTTCTACGTGAATTTTTATTTTAAAAAATAACTTGGTTTTTAATGTTCTAAATCTATTAATGTATTCATTATTGTACTGTTAAATGCTATGATTATATATTATATATATGTTTTTCACTCTAACATTATTCGGGATAGTTTTAAAAATGAATTGTCCAAGATAACAAAATATGCAGTTTTTATTTACTTGGTTAGAAAGTCTAATAGAGGTATAATATGTCATATATATTTGGTATCGCGCAATGAATAGCCTAAGATTGTTGTATGGCATTTTAATAATCATTTTAAACTTTTCATGAATTGGTATGTCTTGCTCACGTGTCGCAAAGGGGGGAATATGGAAAGTTCTCAAGCACCCACTCAGAGATTTATATACAGACGCGCGACATCCATTGCTCAACAATAGCTGGGATAGAAATTTGGTCCTTTCGCTCTAAAAAGCAATATCTTTCCACTGGGCAGTATTAAAAAATAAATCGAAAGAAATGTTAATAGTTATCTAATATTGCTTATATATCGACAACCTTTTTTAAAAAATAAACAATTATCGCGATTGAAAACTGAAGAAATAATTCCCCGCATGCACGAACATACCTCAGATTTCGTACATTTTCGAAAACATGTTTGTTTTGGCTTATTTGTCGCTTAATGTTCACCTTCTGCACAAGAGGGCTAATTAGACCAAGACATACAATTTAAATTGGATTCCGATCCATTACAAACATCCCAGCCCGAAGTGGATTCGAACCCGCGAGCTGTCGAACCAAAGGCCAATTCTTGTTTTAGCTTGGAGAAAACTTGTTAGATACATTGTATTTCAGCTCTGTGTTGCATAATTTTTTCATGCTACTACTATTTCAAAGTCACTGACCCACATGTTTTTTGTTTTTATAGATGCACAAATGTCGAAAGAGTGGGAGATTTGCGATTATTTTTATTCATCATTTTGCCCATCGCTGAATTAAGCACCTTTTTCACACAGAAAACATTTTTATTTCAATTTTAAATGACTCGTAATTTTGTATGTGACTTCCGAAATTATTTCATATTTCTATCAATTATTTTTTAACTATATTTACAATCAAATATTTCATTATTTGGCTGTGCATTTCTTAATCAAGTCATTACTCGTAATGGACTATTTTAATTTCGACGCATCAATGCGTGTACCAATATTGATCAATTATATACTGACAATGAGAATTTTTAAGACTTTGCTGAAATATACTCAGTTTGTCTTGTCAAAATTTTCATGCAGTAAGACATCTAAAATTCGTTAAATAAGGGTATATGGTAGTTTTCAAAAATTTGTTTGAAAAACATAAGGTAAATATGATTTTAATTAGAAAATATTACAATTTTAGGGTTTGTGTATGTTTATATATATACAGTGTGTCACAAAATTGATGGGACACGTGCTTTACAAAAGGAAACTAATAAAATAAATTAAAAATACAAGAACAAATTTTTTGTGGATGTGTTTCATATTTAAAGTTTATATATAAGTAACAATTATTACATAACATACTTTTTGTTAAAATATTAATTAAATAAAATATAATTGTTTAGAGCGGAGCAAAAAAAAAAAAAAAAAAAAAGCTCACATAAGTGATGGGACACTTACTTTTCCATCAAATATTTATCCAAAAATTTTACTTTTTAAAAGGTTTTAATATTTTGTTGGATTTCTTTTTACTTTTAAAACATTTAATCTTTTGTGATGGATTTGACTCATTTTTTGTGATTTCTTGAGTGATTTTACCCCATTCTGGAACCACCGATTTTAATTTTTTTTTTCAAGAAATGGCGTGTTTGCGAATTCTTGATTCCAATTTTTGTCAAATATTCTCTGATATTTAGTCTGGAGATTGTGATTGTGTTTTTATTATTTCAGGACAGTTATACAGCAGCCAGAGTCTTAACGTTCAAAGCAGTGTGCTTGGGGTCATTGTCCTGGTAGAATTTAAAATCGTTATGAAGGTTCAATTTTTGTGCTGAAGATTTTAAATTTTGCTTTAGAATGTGTCAATATACTTGTATTGATCCCTTTTACTGTCAATGAAAATAAGATTACCAATTCTAGCGGACGACATACCATAAACTATCCTCCACCATGTTTTACTGTTGTCACCAAGTTCTGTTTGCGAAATTCATCCCTCGGTTTTCTCCACACCAAGATTCTGCCGTCAGAATCAAATATATTAAATTAATTCTCATCAAAGCAAATCTAACTTTATTCCAGTAATCAAAATTTTTATTTATGTTGGATTTTGCGAAAGCCAGTCTGAGTTTTCTATTCTTTTCACTTACGAAGAATTTTTTCCTGACTACTCTACCGTGGTATCCAACAGATCGAATTACTCTTTTAATGGTCTCAGAATTAACAATTACTCCGTATAATGCTGGTAAATCAGCAGTAACTTTAGGAGAACTCATTCTTGGATTTTTTTTTTTTTTTAATAATTCGAATGACAATTTGCTTTATTCCATTGGATAGCTTTGATGGTCTGCCATGTCTTTTATTCTGAATCATATGATTCTTTTTATATCGTTTAATGATGGTGAAAACTGTTGAATGACTCAAGTTAACTGTTTCAGCAGTTTCTCTAATAGATTTTCTACTTTCAATATGCAAATTAATAACTAATTTTCGAATTTCGGGCAAAGTTTTTTTTTTTTTTGTTTAGCATTCATGTCTGCACACAGCTAAAAAAACTCAAAAATTCCAAAACAGTCTGGAGAGAAATACTGCAGACTATTTTATAAATTATTGCCAATTGCTTTTGAGTAAAAATAAAACACCCAAAAATATTTTTATTGCTTATTTAAGAGGATTTTTGTTGCATATCTACTGGCGTCGCATCACTTATGTGAGCTATTTTTTGCTCCATTCTAAACAATTATATTTTTATTAAATTAATATTTTGACAAAGTGTATGTTATGTAATAATTGTTACTAAATTTAATTATGAAACACACCCACAAAAAATTTATACATGTATTTTTAATTTATTTTATTATAGTTTCCTTTTGTAAAGCACAAGTGTCCCATCACTGTTGTGGGACATTGTAGATAATCACACACACACATATATATTTTTTGTCATAAAAAATTTATAAGTGTATTTGTTTTTTAAATTATGGAAGTGGATTTTTTTAATAAAATGAACTAAAGTTTAATTGATGCAACTTTATTTGACTCTACGTTTATTATTATTTTTTATGAAGAAAACTTTTGTGATCAGATAATTTAAGAATAAGAGAAGAGAAGATCGATTGACTAGCCAAAACTTAGATTCTGCGGCTTTTGTTCAGAATAAAAATTTTGAATTAAAGAAAAAATTTCGACCCACGTGCCCATATCTCAAAGAAGACACCGAAAGATGCTTAAAATAACGGTATTTTTCGTTCAAAGATCAGTTCGGATAGTAATTTTAATGTGAAGTTTTTACCATATTAAAATTTTTATAATTGTAAAATATTTAGTTTCAAACTTTTCGTTATAATTTTTTATACTGCATATTTTCCATTTTATTTTTGGAATTGCTTAACAAATTTTTTAAGGAATTCTACGTTTTTAACCTTATTTATTGGAGTTTAATGTTAAGAAACTCTTCTTAATAATTATAATTAGCAAAAACTATTGTTTAAATAAGAAAGCATTTTTCTTTTAATGTTCGAAGTTAATAGGACTCGAGCATAAAGCATTTTCCATTTATGAGATTGAATTTCTTCATTACATTTGAAAAAATTACTTTAAATTTTAAAGGTAACTGTATTTTTTTAAAAAAAAAAGAATAAAATTTGTTTAAAAATACAATTACATTTAAAAATGTGACATTTTTAAAACAGACGGTATCTTTGATAATGTGTGTTTTATTTTAAGTGTAGAACCAATTGAAAATTTTCCACATAGTAAATTTGGTCTAAGATTTAACTCGAAAAGTTCTCAACAGATGGCGGAGACAAACTTAATTTTCTTCGAAAAACTTTAAAAAGCTCAATACTGTTATTTTAAAACTGATATTCGACAAAATCAAATCATTTTTATTTTTCCAATGTATGTATTTGCATAATACAACTTTTATTATATGAAGTTTTTATTATTTTTCGATTAATATTTAGTTCCGAATAAGGCTTTTATAATAAACGGGTTATCCTTTTCAGATTTTGATAAACATAAGAAAATTCCAATATTTTATGGATTTCTTTTTTCTAAATTTTCTCTTAAAGGCTTTTGATAATACATTACTTAATTAAGAAATATTAAAATTGCACTTTTTAGTGCAAATTTATATGAAATTTTAATTATTCCATTCGCATAATTACAGTGAGTATCCAGGATTCTATTTTTCGGGAAAAAAATTTTCGCGTATACCTACGTGACCGGAGGATTTATGAAGAGATAATAACACATACATACATTCGAAAATTCACCAACTCACGAAATATATTATGCAGAAAAATAAATTGACAATAATTAAAACTATTATTTTAAAGTAATTAATAGATAGCATTTTACCAGATAAAATAAATAATGAGTATTATAATTCGGCAATAAACATAGACTTATGTAAATTTGAATTGTAGGGGATAGGTCTCGAATGCTATGGTGCACACCGATCGTTTTAAGTGCAACTACGAGGTGTCTTGAATTTCAAATCTAATTCAGAAGAATTTATCAATCACAATGAAAAAATGTGGGTTCTATAATAAAATACTGTGTAAAAATCTGGACTTTTAAAGATCAACCGCATAATTATATAAATGGTATCTAACTGTAATAAAAACGGAATACGATCGATCTTTTTTGCCACTATGGCAAATCTTAGCCAACCTAATTTCCCAACCATAAAATGTAATGAAACGACCAAACACGGCGCAGACATTTATCTGTGGCTCATTATCTCTTTAGAACTAAATAGTAGTATGGTTTGTATTGTGAGATGAACTTTTATTCAATGCACATATTTCATTATTCATAATTATATGGTCATGTTTTAATATACTGTGTTCTCTTTTCTACTTTTTATTTTTTCATAATTTCCTCATTTATTTTTACCAAAATAGTGAAAGAAATGAACCTGTAATTTAAGCCATTTGTTCCCTTTATTTTTTATGCATTCAAAGGGTGATATTTATTTGATTACAATAGTTTTCAGCTTTTTATTAATTTATTTATGAACAATTATATTTTATAGAAAAATTTTAATGAATTATGAGACATTTCTTAACGGAACTCCTTAAAACCAGTAGTGATTAAATAGTGGTGTTTTAAGCAAATGCTCTAATTTTTCTTATATGCTTCTCTGATCTTTAATTATCAAATCTCTAATCTTATTTCTCTAATTTTAGTATTTTTTTTTCAAATAAAATTATAAATGTGATTATCACTCTTTAAATAAGTTTGGCAAAATAAAAATTTCAATTTAAAAATATACTTTAGACACAAACGAATTTTAAAAGGTTTTTGTCTAAATTCGGTGTTTTCTAAACATCATTTTGTAAATATTTATATAGTTTCTAATTCTTGTTGCATTTAATTTACTCATGTATGTGCTAAAAGAAGAAAACACAAATTTGCATTGTTTAATATTTAACTTATAATCAATATCATATTTGTATTAATAGGTTAAATGTTATGTAAAGTCGAATATTTTAAGTAATAATTAATCTTTTCTCTTTAAATAGTAATCTTTAAAATGATCTTTTGTTTCGGCCAACAAAATTTACTTTAGAAATTTAAAAAGACTCAATAATTTATGGAAGACGAATACAGAATTCCACTTTCGCCGTCATTTGAATAGAAGATAGTTGAGATATGGAAAAGGAGGTTGAAAAGGTGACATTTATCATTAAAATCTATTTAATTTTTGATTGGTCCATTCAGTTCAGAGCTCCGAGTGTTAAAAATTGAAGTTATTGAAAGAAAATTTAGTACAATTTACAGTTTTCTTTTAATATAACGATGAAAATGTTAACCAAAAGGTTGAAGCCGTGGGTGGTGTTTGTAGTCCCGTTATTGTAACAGCCAATTAAATGAAATTTCGGTTTAGTTGATTTCGTTCAGGTATACTTCATGCCACAAATGCATCTTGCACACACATGTCCATCGTCGAAAATGTCGATAAAATCGCTAAAGTGATAAGACGTTAACTAAAGTCGCTGGACCAGCTTTATGGTTGACTGTTTTATGATTGGTTTTTAAATGTTTTATTATTGACTATTACATAATTGATTTTGTTTTATCATTGATTTTTAATTCCTGGGTCATTATCCAGGAGTTAAAGATCAACCATACAACATTTGTTTAAATCATTTAAGCAAAACGAATCCGAAACATGTTAAACGGTCTTGAAATTCAGTTCACTTAAAAATGAGGACTTTTTTTATCCAACCTCTCTCTCTCTCTCTCTCTCTCTCTCTCTCTCTCTATATATATATATATATATATATATATATATATATATATACATATATATATATATATATATATATATACATATATATACTACATATATATGTATATATATACACTTATAAAACAATACGTATGTATGTGTATATCGTTTTGATATTTGTGAATGAAAATAATATTTGGTTATGATATTGAAATATCTATACTGAGACGCAGTATTTTTCATCCAAAACTAAATTCTTCATTTAATAATAAATCTTTTTTAGTATACTTACAGGGATGTAAATTTCGAATTGTTAATACATAAATATTATGATGTTATTAAAAAAGATATATTTATAGTATAAAATATTAATATTTTTCGTTAATATAAAAAATAAGGCATATTAATAAATGATATTTTATCACAATTAAAAAGTAGAATTTTGACATTTTTATATTTTAAATTAACTATAAATTATCTTAATAGCTATATATATTTATCTTATGATTTGCAGTTACTGGGATTCTAATATAATAATTGTTTCAAATATTTTGCCCTACGTTTTCCTTTACTAATGTGTTTAAAATTTTTTTTATTGACCACATGTTATCTATATATATCTATACCACATATATCTTTATGCATATTAAAAATATTAATTACGAAATTACATTCATGATTTCTCATAAAATGGTTAATAGTGCTTAAAATAGAAAAATGAACTCACAGTTGTAGTTTTATAATTATATAATTTGTGTATGTGTGTCTTTTATATTATTATTATCATTCAGCGACAAATTACTTCCCAAGTTATTTAACATATCCACATTGTTTTTTACTTAAACTGAAATACAACAAAGCCTATCGTGAAAATGGTAGAAAATAAAGGTAGACATAACAAAATTAACCTTCAGTTTATGAGTTACGAATACAAATTTGCTGAAAACATTTGGGAAAAGTTTTTTTTTCTGTTTTTCATTTAAATATACTCAATTATTTCCCTTCTTTTTATTGGTTTGAAGTTAAGTTTCCCAATGAGATAAAAACGATATATTAAAACTCTGTCATGGTACAAGAGGGCAGCAGGTGCACATAGTTAGGCAATAACTGCTGTGCCAATGTAATGAAACCTCTTATTTCAATTCATTTTGTTTTTCCTGTAATTATTAATTTTCTCTTTTTACAAGGTCATGGAGGAATTTCTAAACATTCCTTGTTAAAATATTTTTGAAAAGATATTATAGAAATTTATGAATAGAGCTTAAATTATGATGAATGTTAATTTTTTTTCTTTTCTATCCAAAGAATTTATAGTCCCGTCATTCAGTATAAATTGTTTCTTTCGTTTGAATTTTTGGAAGACAAATGTTTACGAAATTTAAAATTTTTTTATGCTTTTATTCTCATTTATACGTAATTGTGAAATCAAATTGTTTAATTTAAAAAATATAATTGAAGCTTGTTATCTTATTTACTTTTTGTTTCCACTTGCGAAATACTTTTATTTGTATAAATCAATGAAAGATGTGCAATATTTTTTTAATTTCTTTTTCATACTTTTCCCAGAAAAATTAACTTGATTATTTATACAAACCGTTCATTATATATATATATATATATATATATATATATATATATATATATATATATATATATATATATATATATATATATATATATATATATATATATATATAGTACGTATGAATAAAAGCTTCATTTGAATAAAGTTAGAAAAGGAAATTATCATAAATTAATTCCCCATGTATGAATACTTTTTTTCAAAATGTTAATTAAAATGGATAACACTAATTGAAAACATGGATTACAAAGAATATTTAGCACAAATATTTTAATTATTATAAGTTTAAGAAACTATTGACAGAGACAGATTTATAAATCGTATTTATTTTTAATTGTATTTCTTAACTTATTTATTTTGAATTTTATACAAATAAGATTTAAAATTTTATCTAGCACAAAATTGATATATCAGTGAAAATAAATTTTGTCATAAATAAGATTAGAAAACCAACTAATTAAGAGCTACTCATAATTCTATAAATTTAATTTGCTAGTGAAATAAAATATCTTTTAATTTAAATACTCTTCTGGAAATCTATTATAAAATTCTTTTTTTCTCACGAATGAAACAGACTTTGTTCTGCATTCACATATAATCTCTTTTTCAATGATAAATATAATCCTCAAGCTGAATTGGATCTCAATACTATATATTTGCACTTCGATTTCAAATATTTCAAACTCAATTATATTAAGAAAGCTATCTTTGGGGATTTTCCAAATATTTTCATAGTGATATTTTTATAGGAGAAACGGAAATCACATTTATAATTTGTTTAAAATTACCAAATGTGCTGTTAGTGAAAATTCAATTGAAGCAATTTATAAATTGTACTAAAATTTATCGAAAAGATTCTTATTTCGATCGCTTTTTGTAATAAATGTGAATATCTAGAAATAATTTCTTACAACTGCTTTGAATTGTTTTCTTTAAAGTTATGGTCACAAAATTCAAGTAATTTTTTCTATCGTATTTATTAATAATTTTTTAGCTGAATAAGTAATATATTTAAATGCATAGTTACCCTAATGAGCACCAAATGTATTTAAATGCATAGTTACCCTAATGAGCACCAAATGTATTTAAATGCATAGTTACCCTAATGAGCACCAAATGTATTTAAATGCATAGTTACCCTAATGAGCACCAAATATATTTAAATGCATAGTTACCATAATGAGAACCAAATAATTTAATATACGTATGCTGAAGTTATTGCAACTAAATTTATGCTTGTATAATCTCCAGACATTAGTTTAATAATCTTTTGCATTCTTGTTGTAAAAGATCAACTAGTGCATAAAAAGCAGGACTTTGAATATTTTAATATATGAAAAGGTTAATGTTTTGGAAGTAATTTAAATATTTTTCCGATTTGAAAATTATAGGGAAACAAATATATTTTGATATTAAACTTCCTTAAATTTCCCTTTCATTTTAACTTAATTTTTACATCTCTATGCAGATCAAAATTAATAGTTTCCTTGTGAACCCAATTCTTTAAGTTCATCTACTTCAAAAATATGAAATTCAATTTGAAAAATTAAACTTTTTTACAATTAGTTTGCCTCAATCTGAATTATATTAACCACTAAATTCCAAATTATCCATATAATTTATACTTGTAATTCAAACATCAAAATTATAAGTATTATTCATTAATTATTTGGAACACACCTCTTTCGTAAAAATAGATATTCTACTTTTTTGATTTTGAAGTTTAACTGTGCAGCATTGGTTTAGTGAATTGATTAAAGATGCTTTTGTGTAAGATTTGAAAAAGCATCAGTGATTTCCATAGCTAAAAACATATCTTCTTACAAATATACCCGAGTAACACTAAAGTGTAATCAAAATTTTTCATTTTAGATGATGATTTTCTGAGAGTAAAGTGTATTTAAAAGAAAACATAAAATAATTCAAGTTCAATTTAATATAACTATAAACATTCTTTAACTATTCTTTATTCATTTGAATATAAGAAAGCAAACGAAAACAATTATGAACTTTTCTTTATTACTACTCAAGAAATAATTAATATTAAAATTTAAAAGGAATTCTATTTTAAAGATTTTTTATTCATTTAAATTCAAAAACTAATTTTTAAAAAAGATCAATAATTATTTAAACGGAAATATTTCTTGTTCTGGATAATTATTATTAGGTATTTAGTAGTTATTACTTTAATTCCTTTTTCTTGTTGATTATTATACAATGAATTTTGATAATAATAATACATGATTTAATTTTATAAAATTTCAAATTTAGATTAAGATATTTTGTATGTTTCAGTTTTAATTCGGCTCAGTCAGAACTCACATAAAAGTTGCTTTGCGATTTAAAACCAGTTTGTTTGGTATATATTGGTATTTATATAATATTATTACACATGAGTGAAGATAACAACACATGTCTGAAAGATGGCATACTTATCCACAAGAGTATATTTGCCAATATATGAAGCATTTATTTCAGGAATTTTCTCATTTACAATCTTAAAAAAATGTATCTAATTTTATTCTAAATATTCCAGTGCCTGTAATAATTTGCGCTGTACAAGCTGTGATTTCAAAGTTTCCATTTTTCGAGATTTTGCATGGGATCCGTCCACTAACTACCTGTTTCTAAGGAACAACATGCCCATTTTCGACAAAGTCAGAGCTAAACTCAAAGTTAAAAAAGGTAATGTGGCATTGTTCTTTTCTACTTTCTGCTGCCATTGTTACTTTTATTTCAATTCTTTATAATGCTACATGTATCTTTGTTTAAATTTTGATCTTTTTCTTATGTATGGTACATTTAAATTTAGAATATTCTGAAGATGGATTTGATTTATTTTTTAATTTTTTTTATCAAATTTAATATTGAATATTTGAAAATTTAGAAATAATTTAATGATGTATAATGTTTTTTTTTCTCTCACTTTCTAAATTTGTATTTTACTTAATTTTTAATCTTAAAGATCTGGTTTAACTGTTTGCTTTTTTAACTTATGTCTTACTAACCTATATTTCTTTCACCTTATTATAAATAACCTCCTCATTAATTATATGAACTTTGCTAGAGAAGTTTTAGTATTGAAAATGAATAAAAATTCGTGTAAAGAATGAGAATTCAATTATAATACTTGAACTATTATCATTTTTGACATAATCATGTTATTGAATCAAAATTAAAAATACATAAAAGAAACAAGTTTTAATTAAAGGTAATTAACTATCTGTTATAAATAAAATTAATTAAATCTACGTAAATAAAAAAGTATATTATAATTCAGTTATCAATTTGGAAGTTCAAATAATTTCAAAATTAAGGAAGTTGAATGGAAAAAAAACTGAATTTTTTAAAATTTAAAGTTTATCACATTGCCAGTGATTTTAAAAGTAACTAACTGAATATGATAATTCATTGATATTTGACTTGATTTTAAATTGTGTTTTACGAGCCTTAGCAACTAAATCCATTTAAACAGTCTATTTTACGTCATTTAATTCACACAATTATGTTTTTTTTTATGTTAAATTTGAGTTGATTAAGAAATTTAAGTTTTCTTATATCATCAGAATTTATAATTTTATGGAACTTTATATACTGGTTTACAGTAAATAATCGAGATTATTGAGTACCCCGATTTATACATTTGAAATAAAGAAAAGAAAGGTGATTGAAGTAAATAAAATTTTAAATTAATATTAAAGGAACTCAAAGAAAGAATAATGTTTTAAAAATGAGCTACAAATCATTATATTGAATTGTATCAATAAATAATGACCATATTCTGCATCAGTTTTGATTATTGTTAGCTAATTTACTTGCAAAGTGATACACACCCATACTTTTAATAATGAAGTTAATACGCATACATATAATTCAGTGAGATTTAAAGGGCAGATAAACAGGTGGTTTCAGATTGTATTTAATGAATTATTTATAAGCATGAATGATGTTGAAATATTTACAGAATTGAGAAGGATTTTAGTTTGATATTTCCAAGATGTTCAATTATTTATTTAATATATATTTATATAAGAGATTAGCAGGTCTTAAATCACAGTCAAAATATTAATAAATTAATCATCAAAAAAAAGTTTCAGTGTACTTTTTCGCTAAGAATAGATTTCAACTTATATTTAAATAGGATAAGCAAACAGGAATTTTTCGTTTAACTGTGCATTTGCTTAGATGAAATTTTATTTAATTATTTTGTTTTTGTTTTATTGTTTCTATACTAACTATTTTACAAATAACTTATATATCCGAGATCATGGAATAAAATTATTAATTTCAAATATCTGTATATAAAGATACTTTTCTATGTTTTCGTCGAATTTTTGTGCTGAGGTGAGCTGAGATTGTTCAACGGAATGGGAAATGAAACTTATTTCAGCATGTTGATTTTTGGCTAACTTAAAATATAGGCTATGTTTCATTTTATAATTTGATTACAGCGTTTGCTGATAATTGAAAATGTGCTGTTGTTGTTATATTATGCCCAGCTACTAGGATTTCCACCTTTCAGCATTATAAGAAAAGGAAGTGGTGGCATCTTATATAATAGGGTACCCAGTGGGTGTGCCATCATTGCCCTGATGCTTCCTAATTTATAAGCAAGGACCTAATTTATAAGTAAGAAGCCTCCAAACTTGGCCTGACGTCCTTAGAGGTGTCATTTCACATGAAGAACATTGTGATCTTGACTTATTTTAGGTGCTTTAGCAGTCATTAGAGAATACGACGGATCTTCAATTGTGTCGGGATTCGAACTTACTACCTGCCAATAAAAAGAACGAATGTCCTCTTTATTGGTATTATGGTGGAATCCAACCATGCCACCACGGCTTCGTAATTTAAATCATAATTGATGTTGATTTGAAATTATTGTAAAATTGATTAGACCAAGATGCACAATCTAGAATTATACTCGCTTCAAAAAGGGCGACAAGCGGTACTTTTCCTTTTCCCCTTTTAAAATCATCATCTGTACTTAACTTCTGGCTGTAGAAAAATACATACTGGGTATCGCGTTCTCTTCTTTTTACATCTTCAATTTAATATTTTTTTTAATTATAATAAAATTTAGTTTTTTTTTCCCACTGCAATAAATGTGTTTTCAGTTTTCCCAGTTGCCTCAATTAGGAAATGCTTTTTTGAACATGAATATAAAGAATTTTGAATTCCATATTTAATATTATTTCATTACTATATTAAAATATTTTCCATACCTCATTTCATATGATTTTTGCTTATGGATACGCGTGACCACGTTTCGGGATTCAAATAGTGTTTTGAACGAAGTCAAGATAGTGATTGATAAATAAATAATACTCGAAGATAAGTTGATATCGTTAAAAAAGAAAATATTGCTATTTTTCCAAATTGTAACTCTTTTCTGAAAGCTAAGTATATGTTTTCTACGAAGTTAAGGCCCGCAAAACTTGTCAGATTTAATCTTTCAGTAACACACGGTATCCGAGGTGATTTCTTAAATGTATATTCATTTCAACTTTACAGCAATCCGTTTCAATTTTTTTTCAGTAATTTGTTTCATTTTGACAATAATCATCAAATGTGTCTTCCATTGTAATTTGAGTTCGGTTTTTATTATTATCTCGCTTTTTTACCATAAAACTTTTTAACTTATATTTATAAAAATAATAATGTTTAGTACATGTAATTTGGGTTTTTTTATTTTTTGTTTGAAAATTAAATAAATTTTTTTTAATATCACAACCCTTAAAGTATTTTATGACGTGTAATGCTTGTTAAGTATTTCATATGGTGAAAATAATTTTTGAAATTTATTGATGAAATGAAAATAACTTATTTTAAACAATAAATTCATATTTATTAAACTGAATACAAAGTCTTCGTAAAGTATTTATTAACATATTTATTATATTTTATTTTAATTAATAGAATTACCAAATTATTTATTGTCAAATTACTCTTTCTCTTAGCTATTTTTATGTATTTATTCTTGTAATTTTATCCAAGAATAATTGAATACCTCCTAATTAAACAAAGTTTGAATTCATGTTAACTTATATATTTTGACTACACCCATTG
The DNA here is from genome assembly GCA_037975125.1 of Latrodectus hesperus. Lineage (NCBI taxonomy): Eukaryota > Metazoa > Arthropoda > Arachnida > Araneae > Theridiidae > Latrodectus > Latrodectus hesperus. Next base: position 74,405,647 of record CM075850.1, on the reverse strand, counting down.
TGTTTGCAGTAAAATTGTAATTTCCTTTTTCCACGTAGGTTGGTGTGCGTATGGATGTCAGTGTCATGCTATGTCTGTTAATGTCTTCATGGAGCTGAAGAAAGCTTCACATGTAAAATGGGTTTGTGCGGGACACTAAGATGTATCCAGAGTTTTGTTTTTAAGCAAAATTATATAGAATTAGGATTTATAAATTTGCACAAAAATTAGGCCTATTCTTCTTGCATTCTACGTTGTAAAGTCTGTGAATTGGAAGGAAGATAAGCAACATGAAATATTTTTAATGTCTTGAATATATTATTTTAGTAAACTTTTTAAAAAGCTTAAAATCATTATCGCAGTGATTGATCTTAGGATAAAATTTAACTGTTCGTATAATCTTTTGAAAATTAATTGTAATGATTAGTTTTTTAATGAATTTGCTTATTAAGATTTTAGCTTATTAACACAAACATGAATTCATCAAACCGAAATTTGCCACTTAAACTAAGGAACTTAGAACTGCTGAAATTGCGTACTACTGAATGTGTTAATAATAATATATTTTAGTAAAAAATTTCAGATAAAAAATAAATTAATAAAAATACAATATTGGATAATTATAATATCATTCGATTGGTATTTAGATAATAGAGCCTTAAAATATTTATAAATTTTATTTGAAAATAATTTGAATGCTCGATAAATATATTTTATCTCAATCAGGTGTTAAAAGTGTTTAAATTTTTATTTTATTTCTTAACTTTAAACAATTTACCGATTCAAGATAAAAATACACATACTGAATCCGTAGATATGAAAAATGTCAAGAATCTACTTGTATTACTGAATCAAATATTTACGTGCAGGAAATGATACATAAAACTCTGGCTCCAGAAAATAAATATAGTTAAGTACAATTAGGATAAATATTTTTTCATTAGTTTAAAATTCAAATACATGTACAACAACTAATGTTGGAAAGTATATTTTTTACCAATTATACTTAATAGCTGTAAATATATAAATTCAAATGTTTCAGCTAAGCAGTTCTTTATTAAATGACATACTTACTATTCAAAAAAAAAATTAGCAGTTTATTTAAATCATGTACGAAAAGGGAAGTAATATAAATAAAAAAAATATTGTTAATTGTTAAAAATTAAGTACGAGCTGTTTTAATGAAGTTTGTACTTTCAAACTAATATTAAATAATTATATTTAAGCAAAATTAAGTACATTTAACATTTCACCTAAAAATAATTCAGTTTTATTTTCCTTATTTTAAAGTATCAATTTTATTTACATAATTTTGTCACTTAGAGTTTTGTTATTTCTTTCCATATTTGTTGTTAAATCACAACTATTTTCTTATAAAAAATAATAATTTTTCTAAACTAAACCTGATGTGAATTTATAAATACATTTAAATTGCGGTGTCTTTATTTTGATAAGACAATAAGTCTTTTTCAATTCATAATTTCTAAAAATATTAAGTAAATAATATTATAAAACTTTTAATTATAAAAGTATTAGGATTGTCACAGAAAATATGTTTCATGTGTATCGCCTTTTAAAAATAGTTTAGGAAATTATCGTTATTATATTGGTAAAAGTTGGCCTTTTAGTATTACTTTTACTGTTATGTTTTACAATTTATTCATATTATAATATGCCTCGCAGATGTATTTCTATGTCATAAAAGAATAGCTAAGTAAAAAAAAATAATTATAATAAATAAATAAATTAGATCTTAAGAATTTTTTATTTAAACTTTAATTCGGGAATTTCATTGAAGAAATTTGTCTCATTTTGCGAATGTGCCTTAAAAGTCAATCGTTTGTAGAGAAAATGTAAGTTAGAATTTAACTGCTTAGGATTTAGTAAATAGACTGCAGAATCACATATTATCACACAATAGACTGCAGACTTACATTAGATAATTTAAATTATTCACAGATAAAGTTAGTGATAGCATTTGTTAGAAAATCTCAAGCATTCAACGTTTGTCAACATTTTTTGTATAAATTTCCTTAAACTTTAGTTATTTTACATCCCGATAAACTATGGACTTTGTAACCAAACTGAGTTCTTTAAAATGAGGGGGAAATTATATCTTATTTATTGGAATAATATTTAAAATAATTTCAGAATTATATGTAATTCGTTTATTTTCTTTGTTCAATTTAAAAAATATATATTTTCAAATTGTTAAGTTAGAAAATATGTATAAGTAACAAAATTTTATACTTAACATTTCAGAAAGTGGCATTTTTTTCCTTAAAACAAAATTAGTATTTAATTCCATATGTTTATTGATATCGTATTATTACAACGATATTGTTAAATTTTAACAAAATGAAGTTTTCATAAATGCATCTGTTCTTTTCAATTTCTGTACAATAGATTGAAAAAAATAAATAATTTGAAATGAAATTGGTCTAGTTTCATTTTCTGAAGATATTAAAAGATTATATATTGAATTAAAAATATTTCTTATTTTTACAGTATATTTGACTCTATTGCAGAAATTTATTGTTATTACCTTATAGTAATAGAAATATATATCTATTTCATTTTCATATAATTTGTAGAGTAAGTTCAAAGTATTAGAATATTTTGTCGACGCATTCTATGCACACTTTGTATGAGTATTAAGACATTATGAGTGGACGGTTGGTTGTAAAAAATTAAGAAGTATTCCTGAAAATACTGTTCCACATCTGCCATTAGTAAAAACCGTAGATACAAAAGACCGTAACGATGTGATAATGTGGCATGGTTTTAGTACCGAAACTTGTCTTTCGAACAAATAATATGAGAGTGCATGTTACTCAATTACTTCGTAAATCAGCGCTAAATTTTATACGGTTAGAAATTGACTGTCAACAGACAGTCTAAAGGAGACAATTTCCGAAACAAGGATGGACCATTGTAATATATGAAACTAGTTCAACAAGACTACGATTGTAAGTATTAATATCCAAACGGTATATGCTCACAAACATGAAGTTGCCTAAATAATACTAACAAATTCGTTTACATTGAATTTTATTTTAAAAAAAATATTCATTTTCAGTATTACAAGATTGTAGCTATGCAAAATTTCACAAGATGTGATTTCAAGAATAGAATGAAATATAGAAGAATAGAATGAAAACTTTATCGAAAATTTACCCAATTTTATCAATCAAATTTCGTGAAGCATACTTTTCCTTCATTCTTACTTCGAACATCGAATCAGCCCAATTTTACACATAATTTTTTACGGGAAATATCAGTCCAATTTATCTAATTTCAAAATATCTGTAGAATAATAGTTTTCAATACTCAAATATAAAATTCTGAAACATCCTCACGAAGAACTGGATTCTAGTGAAGAATGTTATTCTTCAATATAAAATTATAGAATGTTATGTTATTATTCGAAGAAACAATTCCAGTTAGGATTGATGAATTAAAGTGTGGAAAATCTTTAGAAATGAATTGCAACAATTTATTGGGAGTATTAGTCACCATAACTTCAATATACTTCATCCAAAGCAAAGCATTTAATTTTCAGTTAAAAATTTAAAATATCGTTCTTTCATTTGGAAGAAAAATTGCTGGTCATTTTATCATCACTAATTATTTTTTGTTCATCTTTGAAAATGCTCTTACACTAAAATAAAGATAGCATTTTCGGAACCGGAATTAAAAATGTTCTTTAAATTGTCTGCATAAAAATGTTCATTGGAGCAGATGTGAAACTTTAACATTATTGTAAAATTTACATAATTTTATAGTATCATATTCTTTGACGGATAGGATATATATTGTATAACGGCTTAGTTTCATCCAATGATATTGAAATTTATTAACATTAAATGATATTACAAAATAATATTGCCAAAATTCATGTATTAGATTCAATACTAAATGTGTTCCATCAACAATGAATTTTAGTAAGCTCAATAATTATTTAAGTTTTTATTATTACAATACAATTTGATTTACTTTACTAAAAATATTTATTTATATTGCATAATTTGTAATTTAAAGTGTATAATAGAATTTTTAACTAATGTCTAAATATCTAAATCTATTAATATCGTAATTACTTAAATCTACATCAATTTCAACTTGGTTTTGTAATCATAATTTATTGCAGACGATAATTTATTACAAGAGAGAACTCATTTTCAAAGTATGAATTCGCTTTTAACTCAACTTATTTTATTTAAAATTTGATTAAAAATTTAACCATTGTCTTAGAAGCATATTATTTAGTTATTAATCTCAAAAGAATAATAATTTGCAAAATGCAAAAATGAATATAAATTAATTTTTTCCTTTTTACAGATTGCATATTTAAGAAATTTGTTGATAAGGGTATTCATTTAATATTTTAAGTAAATCATAATTTTATGTTAGAGTTTATTTTATAAATATTATTGAATGTTTCTTCGGGAAAAGATGGCATAAGAAATATGTTTGAAATTCATTTTTCTGGAATCAATTTCAATAATTCTTGAAATGTTTTTATAATTTTTCGTAAATCTCTTTAAATATTCTGATATAAAATTTTTTACAATAATACCCAGTGACATTTTTATCTGTTAGAAAGAATAGATTAAAACTCCATAAGAAAATTAACATATTTTTGTCATAAATTGAAAAGGAATAATAAAATCGTATAAATGTAAGTAAATCACTACTTTATATTTTAATTATTCTCAAAATTTATTTAAGTAAAGAAAATTTTTCCCAAAAAAGGATTAAAATGTGTTTTTATATTATCTAGTAAAAGGTTTTCTTCACCCCAAAATGATGAATAATGAACAATAAAAGATGCATTAAATATATAACAAAAAAATTTACACTCTCAGTTCATAAAATAACTTAAAAAGGATTATCAATTATGATTGATAAAAATAAGAATTTATGCATATAAACGCGCTTCAGTTAATAAATATTCGCTTTCCCAAAATCTTTAATTATTTTTAATGGTTGTATACATTATTATTCCTAAGAAAGATTAATTAATGTCTCTATTAAGGTCATATGTAGGTTAGGATTTTAATGCAATATGCGGGTATTAATCTATGTTTGGGTTCAAATAGGGCAGATTTCCACAGGAATATAAAGAATACATGACATTTTATTTTTCAATTAATATAGCAAAAAATATGAAATACTGCAATTAAGTCAGATTGTTTGATAAATATTGAACAAGCTTCATAAAATCTTCGGTTCAGGGTTTCTCAGCACAATCAGCATTGAGTCTCTTTAACTATCAAATAATCAAAGATTTTTACACCACCAAGTATTATATGAGAAATCTTAATTAGAAGAAATAGAATTATACTTTCTCGAGCTAAATTACTGCAGGTTAACTAATTATACTTTTTAAGGAAAGAAAAAGTACAACTTTAAAACTAACAGAATTGAATTAATTTATTAAACATTTTTTTTTGTTTCATAAAGCATCGAAGAAAGTTTAGACTTTACGATAATAACTCTAATGATTAATTAGCAAAAACATATGTTAAGAAATATTGCAGTTTAATAATTGCACCACATTCATAGTTGAGCTAAAAATAACAAATATATCTATGTAATTAAATCAAAGTAGGATGTTTAAAAAAATTGCGTCAATATATATTTCATTTTTATGTCCGTTAGTTCTAACATGTGATTATTAGTGAAAAAATATCACGAATCATTTATGTTTTAATAATGTTAAAAATAAATTTTATTTTAATTTGTAAGACTTCAGTTGAATTAGCCCATCAAATATAGCTTCATTCAATAAATTTGGAAATACGGAAATATATTTGATATAATGATTTATATTTTTAATGAAAGAATTATAATTTTCATTTGAAAATGAATTTTAATGATTCAAATATTTATCAATTATAAGTTGCTTCTGTAACTTAAAAATATCATTAGGTAGCCTAATTATTCATCTAAACAAAGATACACAAGCCCAAGACTTTATATTAAACATGGTTTTTCTTGAAATGCAGTAAGTGGTATGATTCATATTTTAAGTATAACTAAATTATTTTTTGCAAATTGAAATAAACATTAATAATTGTATAGCTGAATATTTGGAAGTGCGAATTTTAAAATCATTAGTACAAATATGTTACACAAAAGCAAAATAAAAATTTTTAATAACTTTTGACAATTATGGTATGATTATACAACGTTTTAACTGAATAATGAAGAATTTAAGCAAGCATTCAGAGTATTTTCTTTGTGCTAAATAATTTTATTTTTATCCTCGCATGTTATAGCATTCTAAAGTACTCTTTTTTAATTTTACGCAATTTCTGAACAAATGAATAAGGTGAACTTTTTTATTAGGAATAATGAAGCTTTATAGTGTATGCTTATTAGTTAAAAGTTATTAGAGTTTTATTTTTATAAGCTGTTATAATATACTGAATTAATTACATGATTTCGCTACAAAAAATTATGATGAATACAATTCGTCCTCAACTTCTAAAAAAAGAATATTTTTAAATACTGAAATGATATTTTGAATTCTTCAAATAATTTGATGACTACAAAATTTTTTATAATCAATGAAATTTGAATTGCCTAGATTTCGAAGATAACACGTAAATTTATTAAAAATTAGAAATAAGGATTTAAAAACATAATTTTAAATTGAGTTGAAAGCAAAAGTAAAGCTGTTATTAATTCCCTTAAATTCTCATCCCATTATCAAATAATTCTCTTTTTAATATTTCCAAAAATACATTACTTAAAAAATCATCCATTATCGTTATAATATAAAAGAGAAATAAGTTTAACCATAAAAGAGGTAAATAAATTTTAAATTAACTGTAATTGCGTTTACAAGTTTGTTAATATTTATGATAAATTAATGTAAATGTGTTTGGATATTTATTAAGTATAAAGTATATATTCTCATTTTTATTTTCTCCAAGAGAAATTTATTTCTTGTATGACATAGCATGCAAGTTCCGAGAAAGAAAGTAACCATCCATAACATTCTTAAGGTTGACAGTCCATCTGCAATCTGATTACTATTGACATCCATATGTGGAGACGAAATCTTGAATAGTTATTTTAATATAGACCTTCAAGTAAACCACATGCTGAATAATATTCTCTTTCCTACCTTCATCACGTTTCTGACATTCAGTCAGACATTGACTAAACACCCGACCTTCTTTCAAAATCAGATGACATTATTGACACACTAACACATTAAGTTAAAACTTTCTGAAGGTATACATAAAAAATTATTTAGAAATTGAAGCTGGTTTTGAGGCTAACACTTTATCTAACTATCTTTAACATTTTAATACACATACTTATCTATTATTTGTCTATTTTTCTATATATATTTCCGAGTGGCCCGAAAGCATCGAAAATGGTAACAAGCTTCAGAAGTACGTTGTTAAAATCTTTTGCCTCCTGTACATGAAATTAACTTTTCACTGTATTTCATTCGAACAGGCTCTATGATCGAGGAAGATCGTTGAAGAGAAAATTACAATTATTAATCCAAAGCAGACAGCAAGGAGTTCTTTCTAGTGGAATCGAGCTTCTTCATGATTTATACTTATCCTTATGAAGTTGCTTTTACTTGAGAATTGCTGCGATCGATTTGGAAATGGTTGGAACAAGCTTGGATTTTCCAAACCTTGTTTATTGTAATTTTCTCTTTTCACCAAAAGTAAAAAGCTACTGGGCAATAAATGTTTTTGAAATGAGGAAGACTAGAAGAAGGCAGTAATTATATCTAGGTGACTGAACAATGTAGGTTCTGAAGATCATTATTAGTTGCAGCAAATATTTATAAGCTTAGTGAAGTGAAGGAACGCAAAATTTAAAATATTTGGTAATTAACTCATTTAATAATAATCGTACTTGGTAAATAAGAAAAATGTTGAGTTATCTATAATCATAAAAAATGAAAACACTTAAAATTGTATAAAAATTTTAATATTGTACAAAGTTGAACAGAAACCTTTAAGTTAATACAAAAATCTCTGACCTTACTGACATAAAAAGCAATTGTAAAACATCGATAAATTATTTTACAATTCTGCTGCAAAACCATAAATTAAAATCATATCCAATTATGTTACAGTTTTATTATATAATTATACATAATATATTTTTATGATAAATGTTTTTTCTTCTTTTATAGAGAAATCAAAATATACTTGACGACATTTATCGGTCTTCAATTATTCCTTAGTTAAATGAAATGTCCTGCATATCAAACGAATCTTATAGTAGCATTGAGTGAAGCTATTTTAAATCTACAGAAAATGATCATTTTAATTATGATTAGTATATTAATTCCAAACTATATATTTTCTTCCTTTTCATTTGATGTGTGTGAAGCTGGTGGTTTTTTAAGTTGTTGCCAGATAATCAGCTGTATGATAGTGAAGTCACGTTAATGGCTAATATAATTGTTTCTATAGTTATCGACCTATATACAGTTATTGAATATGACTTGCAAACTTAAGTAAAACAATTTGCGAAGCTATATTTTTGGTTGTTGGAGGTAATTTGCATAGAAGTCCACAGAAAACATATACACAGTTTTTCTTAACATTTGTCAACTTTTTTGTGTCAACTCAAATAGAATTCTCTTAAAAATTTTATTTTGTAACAAGAAATTCTGATCAAAGTAGAAAAAGAATATTTCAATAAATACGAAATAATTTTAATTTATTAAATTATTTTTAAAATTTGAAATAAAAAAGTTATTTTAATGAAAATTTTAAAGAAATTTAGTATTTAATTACGTTACACTTGGGAAATATTCTTCAGTAAAGGAAATACACACAATAAAAGTACGCTAAAACTAATTTCATAACATTATTTAAACTAGTTATGTGCATAGATTGTAGAAGAAGAAATTAGGCGTTTCGGCCGCTTATCATCTTCTAAAAATTTATATCCAAAGCTATATGAAAAGAAAACATTTTTATATACGTTAAAAAGATAAAATATTTTTTACTAGACTCACAAGACGATGATTTAAAAAGTCTGTGTACATTAAATAAATATTCTCTAAATAGGATCACAATTTCCTGTCTTGCCTCTGAATTTATTTTAGTTTAGAATCACAATTTCGCTAAATGGTCATCCTTTTTCTACTATTTTATAAAACTAAATTTTAAATCAGAGAAACTGTAATTGCATTAATTGTGGTTTTTATTTTGCGCATTTACATCTTCAAAAATTATACATAGCGCTACTGATGTCAGCATATAAAAAAATTTGCCTCATTATGACACTAAACACTCATTGTGAAGCTCTAATATGACGTAAATACAAAAGTTTCAAAAAAGTGCAATTATTAAAAATATGACATGTTAACTCTACTGAAATAATTATCTTTTATTGAGAAACAAAACAAAACTGTTAAAAATATTAACTAATGTGAAAAAGATTAACCGAACAAAAATAGAATTCTTAGTTTATATATCGGTGAAAATTAGTTTTTAATCATAAGTACTTATAAATTATAATTTAATCATAAATACTATAATTCGAAAGTTTTTAAAATTCATATAAAATTATCATCAGTTTCGCGAATCACATAATATTTAGGCAGTCCCCTCCTCATCTTTCATATGCGAATTTGCGTTTTCAATTCCAAATATTAAACAGAACTGAAGAATTTAATCCGGAATTTCTCCGGGCATATTCCGCATCCTCCTTCATAGTTCGATTTTACAAAGAACGGTGGGCAGAAAGGGGCGGCCTGAAAAAAAAAATTCGATACTTATGTAACTCAAAACCTTGTTCAATTTCATGGTTTTACCTTCACTTTCAATTCCATGAGATTTTTCTCTGAAATGTTGAAGTGAGGAGAAGCAAGTAAAAATGCAAAGAAATACTCTCTCTCTCTCCCCCTCTATTCTTTTTCTGTGCTGTATCTTGTAATCGGATTACATACAGCTTCGCTTTCCTATTGGTGTTTTTCTTTTCTAGTTTCTGCCAGGAATGGTCTGAAAAGCCTCAGGTTGTTAAAAATATTTGTATTGATCGAAATTCATTGAAAGAACTTGATACTTGATGTAAAATTTTTAACTTCCAATTTAAGTATCCTTCGTGTAATTTTTCAGACTCTAATTTGTAAGCAAATATATATTTCAGATTTATATACGTAATGAACATTTATGTTTATAAAAGCTATTTTGTAATAGGTCACTTAATAACGTTGTTGATCCAGTTTTGTTGCATACATAAGCGAATTTTTATAAAATATATAAGATAACACCAACTCAGATAATTTTCAATTCTCTTATTGGATTAAGTAATAAGCAAAATTACACATAACAACACACAAAGGAAGATATTTATTCAAAAATTTTAACATTATATCGGTCAAAGTAGTTTCTGAGTATCAAACGAATCAAAACGAAACATTTTTGGATTTACCTTGAAATAAAACTGAAAACTTGATTTGAGTACTTAACGCAATACTGAACAGTAAATTAAATATTATCAAATTGCTGTTTAGTATTGCATAAAATATTCAAATAAATTTTTGAATGTCATTTTATAATAGCATATATATATATATATATATATATATATATATATATATATATATATATATATATATATATATATATATATATATATATATATATATATATATATATATATATATATATATATATATATATATATATATATATATATATATATATATATATATATATATATATATATATAATACTCATTTGATTAAAATTTGATCGAAAATAATCTAATTAATTTGCAGATTATTAAATTTAAATCATTAAATTGAAAAAAATTATGTTTAGTATAAAACATTTTTTATCTTTTGACCATTAAAAACATTAAATATTTCATACCTATAAAAGACTTTCTTTATATGTTTACTTTTCTCTAAAATGTTTTTGAAATTTCATTTTCTTTTTAGAGTGATTTCTAATCCTTTCGGCTCATTTAAAAAGATTTATCTATCATTATAAATATAATATTTTAAATCAAGCCATATAAAATTGCTAAATAATTTTAAAAAATTCTATATATAAATATAATTATAAAAAAAGTATAAATATTATAATAAAAAATTATATATATCCTTAATGCATTGTTTAGGTAGTTTATTGTGGTTCATGGTGGGCAAACTCATTAGTCAACAGAACTAATATTCAACAATTCAACGACTAAATTCTATTTTAAGAAACACATTGCTTAAATTACGCTAGTAGGTAGGCTGTGTTATAATTAAGTAGAATGTCTTAAACGATGTAAATGTGCCGAATACCACCCTGTTACTATATAAGGATGAAATTGCAGGGTGTTTAAAAACTAATAAATTCATGATAACGAGGTGCAAATATTAATGTGGCTTTGCATCTCCTTAAAAAGACTCAGATTTGTATATTTTTGTTTTTAATTTTAAGTATGATTCCTAGTTTTCATCAGTAAGATAACTTCTTGGTTAAAATTTGATAATGTTCATGCTTAAAAATGATTGCTAATTTGAACATGTAGACCCGAATAAGGAAAAACAGAAAATGCCACTTTTTAGCGGATTATATGAGTCAATAATGTTATTCCATGTGAGTTGAAAATGAGTATATCTTCCTTCTCCAGGTCTTTCAAGCCAGAACACTTGTGTTGTGAATTGAGGTCGTATTTGTTTTTCTGTAGTGTTTTTATGACAGCTCTAAGACGCGTTTAAATTTTTATTTATTGATTTGTTTCTTATATTTTAAGACTAATAATTGGATTCCACTGCTTCTAAAATCAATATTATAGAAATAAAATTTTAATTCTGTTTCAATAGCTTCAAAGGGATATTTTTTAAACAAAAAGTTACATAGCTTTATTTCTGAATTCCTAAAGTCTGCAGAGAAAAACTTTTCTCATATTGAAAACTATTATTTTGAAATTGCAAATGTCAATATCAGTATTATTTTCTATGAGATATATCAAGAGGCTTAGAAAGTAGACTAGAATTTCTCTTCAAAAAC